>JAOANR010000008.1:20305469-20445160 GCA_030278955.1 Hygrophila difformis | reverse complement strand
GATGCTGTGAAAGCTGCTATAGAAGGAGGTGCCACCATAATTCAGCTGAGGTTTGTCTCATATACATTCTACAAATCTCATTAAAATGAGGATTTGAAGTCAAGTTTGATGATCCCCTCATCTTAATAGAAGAATTTAAAAGCTTCTAGGCCCATCACCCATTTATTACTCGTTCAAATGATACTGTGAAGCGTTTATTGCTCTTTCCGCACACATTTTTCTCCAAACACCCATTCAAGGTCCATCACAACTCACACATATAGGATTGGCATTTTACTATTAGGTTCAGACACATATGTTACTTGATGACAGCATATTTCATCATCGAATACTAGCTTCTCCTTACTATGCTTAATTTTTAATTGATTAATTGATCCCCATGAAAGTCTTAAATTGTAGAGAAAAAGATGCTGACACTCGAGACATTTTGGAATCAGCCAAAATGTGTCTAGAAATATGTCGATCCCATGGCGTGCCTTTGCTGATTAACGACAGAATTGACATTGCTCTTGCTTGTGACGCCGATGGAGTTCATGTTGGGCAGTCTGACATGCCAGTTCATGTTGCTCGATCCATCCTAGGGCCCAACAAGATAATAGGTGTATCCTGCAAAACACCAGAACATGCTGAGAAGGCATGGATCGATGGGGCTGATTACATTGGTTGTGGTGGTGTCTATCCAACAAATACAAAAGAAAATAATCTGACAGTGGGATTGGAAGGGCTCAAAACCGTATGCATGTCATCTAAATTGCCAGTGGTTGCAATTGGCGGCATTGGCATTTCAAACGCAAAAGCAGTGATGGATTTGGGTGTACCAAATTTGGAAGGGGTTGCCGTTGTATCTGCTCTTTTTGACAGGGAATCTGTTTTGACTGAGACCCAAAATTTACTAGGAGTCTTAAAAGATTCAAGCAAAGCAGTAAGTTGAGAGAGCTCTTGCTGTGGAAATTCTTGTCACGGTGAACTTGTTATACCAGATCCTATTGTTCTCTTACTGACTAAAAACGTGTGATGAAAAGACATTGAAAACACTGCATCAAGGAAATTGTGGAGACTCCAATGTTCGACATATCTTTTTTTTTTTTTTTTTTAAATTTAAAATTATGATTATTGGTTTGTACCTGGGTTCTGGATAGTGCATGCTCACACTGTCACACATGATTAAACCTAGCAACATATTTATTTCTTTGATTTTCGTTGGTTAAATACTGCAATTGCATATTTGGGCTCCAGTAATTGAGGACGATTCTTGTGCAGAATGCATGTCAAATACTATAGTCGTTTTATGGCCCCATGCCCCCATGTATAGGGTCGTCATTCTTTGAGCAAATACATCGAGAATATTTTCTTCACATGGGTGCAGAATTATTACAAACACGGACAGGATATAGGCACACAAATAACAGGGGCTCAGCATCATTAAAAAACATCATGCAAGTAGGCTAATAATACTTGCATCATACATGTATGATGCATGTTGCAAGAAATGTTGGGCACTTGTGAAAGTAGCACATTGTGATTTTTATTTTTATTTTTTTCTTTTAAACATTGACACTCATGTGTCGGTAAATATGTGTGAGAGCTCAAACCACACAGAAGTTAACTAGCTAGCCTTATTTATTAGTATATTATATAGGGGCTATTGCCTTATTCAAAGATGGCATTTTACCGGATGAGTTTACCGTTGTATTTGCTAATGATCTATCAAACAATACGGCGACTGTCTCAAATAAGATTCGAAGAGGGCCAGCTATTGGATTTGAATCTAAAAAGGGCTATTTCAAACCGAAGAACTGAAAGAGATGTTGGTATAATATTGGGTGCCCCTCCTAATAAAAGTGGGAATGCTATCACTAGAACGGACCAAACCAATGGGGCAATAAAACTCTAGGGGAAGACAGTGGTTTAATTCAATATCGTTTAAGGAGTTAGAACATAGGTGGTGGGAATCGAATGCCAACCAATAAGGTTGTAAAATCAGACAACTAGGCCAAATTCCATAAGTGATGAATTATAAATAAATTTTGTAAAGAAAATTTGTTATTAAAAAAATAAAATAAAGCAGGCAAAAAATATACTTATATGTGTGTGGAAGCGACATGGTTCACACCCTGGAACTTTAAAATCCAGTATATACTGGATTCAATATCAATCGTTGGATTTCTTTTATGATCAATGGCTGATATTAATTTTAGGGGATAAATGGTAATTTTATAAAATATATTTAAATATAAGTTTCATTACTGTCAGATTTCTTTTTCTTGGAAATTTCAAACACTCGGTTCTTTTTGTCTACCTAAATTTTGAGTTGAGTGGAAGCAAGCAACCATCGGAATTGAGTGGGCATTATGTTTTAAGCTTCTAGGCATTCAATTTGGAATATATAGACATTCTGTTTTGAGATATGGACTCATTCTGTTTGATATATTTTGACACATCTGTTTGAGTTATTTTGACATTTTGTTTGAAATATATATACACATTATGTTTTGAAATATGAACTCATCTATTTTATAATTGACATTCTAAGCTTCTTGACATTCTGTTTGAGTTGTTTTGACATTTTGTTTGAGATATATAGACATTATGTTTTAAGATATGGACTCATTCTGTTTCATATATTTTGACATTCTATTTTAAGCTTCTAGACATTCTGTTTGAGTTATTTTGACATTTTATTTTAAGCTTTTGGACATTCTGTTTGAGTTATTTTGACATTTTGTTTGAGATATATAGACATTTTGTTTTGAGATATGAACTCATTTTATTTGATATATTTTGATATTCTATTTTAAACATTCGGACATTCTATTTGAGCTATTTTGAATAGATTTATAGACATTTTGTTTAATATATTTTGACATTCTATTTTAAGTTTCTGGACATTCTATATTTCTATTTGAGCTATTGAAACATTCCGTTTGAGATACTTGATATTGTGTTTTGAGCTTTTTGGACATTTCATGAATATAAGGAGAAAACACGAAACTCTATTCATTAGATACAACATCCCTGCTTTTTATTGGAAAGGACAAAATGCACTCTCAGCTCATGATTATGTGAATTATATAAATGTACCTTAAAAATCTATGAAAAGAATAAAAATATAAAATTATATGAATAAATATTAGAGTAAATTAGTAAGATATATAAAATTATATAATTATCCTTATCACATCTACACCTACTATAAAATACTCCCTCCGTCCCAATATAAGTGACCCTTTTCTTTTGGGCACGAGAATTTAGGTAGTGAGATTTAGTAGTTAAAGTGATGTGAGTAAATTTGACTAATTCATCCATTTAATTTATAATGGTTACATTTGACTTTTAACCATATTTATTATTTAACTTTGACTTAATGTTATCGTAATGATGTAGAAAGACAAAAATAGTCAAGTGTGATCTTGTTGGAATCGTCTAATCGTATAGTTTTAGAATATATATTTTATATAATTTTTATTTATACCCATTTCGAGATATTAATGGTTAAACATATATAGGGACTTTGTGCAAAAGTACAATTGTTATTATTGTGGGGTTTTTAATCATGTTTATGTTAATCTAATTTACTTAAAAGGGAAAGTGACCACTTTTAATGGGACACCACCCCAAAAAGTAATAGTGGTCACTTTTAATGGGACAGAGGGAGTAAGATCTAATTAAAATTATATTCTGTATGTACTGACTGGGCCGCATAGGAAACCCAATCGGTGTGGAAGACAACTAAAAATATAAGTGGGCAATCTGTAGCCGCTCGATTCAAAAGAATACTGTATTTGGCCACGCGTCGAAATCTGGCACGTCCGGTGGAATGTGCCGAAATTCAGAATAAATTAAGTGAATTCGCAGGTATGTAAACAGTAAACCCCTAACTAAAAGTCTAAAACCCTAACAAGCCTCAGTTCTCTCTCTCTGTCACCGTCGTGACTCACAACCATCCTCAATGGCCTTCAACTCTTTACGCCTCCGTGCTAGCCGTGCTCTGCCGATTTCGGCAGTCCTCTCTCGCTACATGCTCCCCCCTCCCCCGCCGATATTTGCTGCTGTTGCTCCCAATCTTCCGATTCCAGTTTCTCCCACCTCCGCTCTCGCTCCAACCTTTGCTCAATTTCCGCGGTTGTTCCACTCATCGTCTTTCTTGTATAGGAAGATGTTTGATCCGGACACCGATGAAATTGGGCCGGACACTATTCTGTTCGAGGGGTGCGATTATAACCACTGGCTCATCACAGTGGATTTCCCCAAAGACGGAAGTCTTTCGCGGGAACAAATGATCGAGACCTACGTGAACATCGCCGCCCAGGTATTCGGGAGGTCAGACCATAAACTCTACGCGCGACTAGTATTTTATTTATTTATGCTTTTTATCGTCTATATTTTTTTACGTGTTTGATGAATTTGTTGGTGGGAAAAAAAGTATTCTTCACTTGGAAAGAAAAAGGGTTGTGTTCTTTATTTGCTTTTAATATGTCGGGAATTATTATTTGTAGCGTCTGTAGTTTTGAATGGAACATCTGAATATATAGTTCCGTGTATTTGAACATTTTGTTTGGTTCATAAGGTTTCTCTGTTTTCTTCTGCAGGATTTCTTTTTTTATTTTGTTTGTGATATGTTTCTTTCTTAAATGTTTAATTTATATCCATGACTCATGAAATGATACTTATGGAATGCTTCTTTTATCCTCATGTGATTTTCAAATATTTTTCTCTATTTAAATTCATTTCTTGTTTTCCATGAATTGGTTGAGTTTGTTATAGTTGTCCATGTTAAAAGGCATGGTGCAAGATGTGCCTGGCATGTTAATTCATAGACGAAAGGGAAGAATTTAGAAGGAAAACATTTTGGATGCCTATTCTTGCGTTCTCGTAGATGAATATATACAAGTCACGTAAAGGGGGATAAGATGAGTTTGGAACTTTGTATTGCATTTTTTTGTACTTTCCCTTTGTGTTGTAGCTTTAAAACAGTGTGGTGGATTCATTATCTTTTTGTAACACCCCCGTTTTCCCACCTAAGTTTACAGCGGAAGTGACCAACGGGATCCCGGGGTTGTTACCGCCACACTTCTAATTAAGCTCGCTTTGGCCTTGCCTTGGCTTACTTAATTAAGAAGTGATAAGGCTAATTTAAAATTAAAATGTAAGTATACTTCAAAACAACTTAAGCTATACTTTAACATAAAAATAGTAGCGTTTACAAAAAGATGACGGCTAAGGCTCGCCGCCCCCAAAATAAGTTTCTATTACAAAATAACTAAAGTTTTAAAAAGAAAATTTTAACCGTCTAATACGAATGCAAAAGTAGTGGTGACTCCCGTGCCCATGCCTTCTAGTGGGGTCCACATATATCAAATCCTGGAGGGAAAAGTAAGTAGGATTATCAGCACGACGGCTGAGCAAGTAAATTATTGTCCCTTGGACAAAAACAATTTAAAATATTACTGAAACAACAAATGGCATGTCGAACCGTTAAACTGATCAATCCACATGTAGCTCGACTATGACTCTACACCAGGGGTATCTCATAGGACCTAACATGCTCACATAGTAACCGAAGTCAACTATGATATACAAGGACGACCCTTTCCTGCATCTAGAAAAATTGATTGGGAGACCCTTGGTCAACCACAATCCTCTTCATGGGAATCCCTTGGATAACCCATGAAATAACTACGACGATATCTACCTCTTTGATATACGTCGCATAATAACAATTCAATAATCACATGCCATACATTGAAAATTTTATTTTTCACATAATGGGACATTACCTCTGCATAAATCAATTGCATGTATAAACCCAAAAATTATTAAAATATAAAGGAATTTATACATGCAAAAATACTCTTGGGACAAAGCCCGCAGAACAAAAATCTACTTACAGCTTCTTCCGATGCTAGCTTACTCAACTCCTTAAACTGAAACCGAAGATATCTAGCTTTACGCTAACTTTCCACTGCAAGTGCTCTACTGACTTCAATACTATTGTGCTCAAACTTGTAATATTACTGATTTAATTTGGAACTGTTGAATCCAACGTACAATGCATGTATTTATAGGGGTAGTAGGCGGTTGGTCTAGTTATTATTTATTATTATCTACAGTTCATGCACAACAATTTTTCCTCTTTACGTCTTCTCATTCTGTTACAATTTGCAGGTTACTATTTAAATCACATCGGCTGTTTACCTCTTTTTACCATTCACACATGCATTCACATTCTGAATATTTTAGTGCTACGTCATAAATAGTAGTTTGTTACCTCAAGCAGCTTTCTTATCTCCTCAACCTGTGTCATTTAGCAGAATTACTCATCCCCTCCTCATGCCGCCTTTCATGTCACGCCAATTCGTCCTTTTTAAAATTGTCAATTTAGTCATTCACTGCTCCTATTTACTTATTTAACCATTTATTTTATTTATTATATAATATAATGCTAAAATTAATCATTCATTCTATGTGTTGATAACGTGTACCTATCCTGTCCTCTTATCTGTTTACTTCTTTTACTACATTTCCTCTTTGTTTTACATGCAGTGTTGTCTATGTAGACTGTCTATTTTAGCTACTCAGCCTATATTAACCTTAGTTGACTATACTCTCTCTCCATTCAGTTTCCTCGGACAGACTTCCCAATTTACATCTAGTCTTGTAGCCTTAAAATCTTCATTATGTATTTGTCTTATTCTAATTTTTTTTTCACCTGTCCATCAACACGTCACTTGCCATCATCAATTTGCATAACATCAGTTGCCATCATCAATTTGCATAATTTTGATTGCTATACATTCTTTATTACACTATTCAATTTTATTTCTTCACTACTATTATTATTATTTTATTACATTGTCTATTTTGCACGCCACTCTCATCTTTTATAGTCTTCACGTGTGATGATGTCTCAATCTGTATGCTCCCTCCGTTTTTTTTTTTTTAAGTTCACCATTAGCATAGTAGATACTATTCATTGAGTAACTTTAATTCAATTTTTTCATACAGTTATATAAGATAAAACATAGTCAAGTGAGATCTTGTTAGATTCGTCTAATCACGTAGTTTTGGAATATCAAATTTTTATAATTTTTACTTATATATAATATGAGATATTGATGATTGAAAATGTGCATTGGATTGCGTGCAGTGCAGGATGAGTGAAGTTAAAAAAAAACGGAGGGAGTATTATTTATCTGTTTTGGGCAGATTTTTCTTGAGCTGAATTGGTGTATTGCACCTCTAATATTTTTCATCTTAATAAAAATATATTTGTAGATAATGAGACTGGAACTCATGACCTCTAAAATAGGAGTCTTACCTTACTACCAATAGGCTAATGATGATTTTGTGTTAAATAATAAATTTAACTATACTTAACATAAAAGTTATTAGGAAAATAATACCTAACTGATACTGTAGTCACATTAACTTATGTTTATTAACTTTAACTAAATTATTTTTCCTTGGAAAATAATCCTGCCTCTTTCAATATTTTTCCTTTGAAAAATATATTCCTCTTGGTACTCCTCTTACCAACATGTATCTTCATTATTTTCCTTGGGAAAATAATTGTGCATCACTCAATATTTTCCTTAGGAAAAATATATATATATATATATATATATATTTCTCTGGTGACTAAATTATTTTCCTTTGGAAAATAATTCATTTATTTTCAAATAGTCTATATCATGGGATACACTAATTTATTTCCCAACTTGATTTATTTTTCTAAGAAATTAAATTATTTCTTCAAAGAAAAATTTAACTTAAGAATTTTTCAGGGTATTACACTTTTAGTATCCATTACAAGCCTTGTTTGATAACTGATCCGAGACCCTTTTATTGATTTAATTTGGGATGAAAAGTTCAGTATATGTACCCTAAAACCACAATATAGTTTCATGAAGACCACAATATATGTACCCTGAATCATTATGAATGTTAGCTCAAATATAGAAAATTAAGGAATCAAAGGTATCTACTGATTATGTTTATGAATAAAATTATTTCTGTCCCCCCCCTTTTTTTCCCCTGTGATCATTATGATTTATGGGGTTATATATTAATACCAAATGTTTGCTACAGAATACATAGAGGATTGGATACATATATGGATATTTTTCCCATCTGAAATCCATATTTTTTTAATGATATCTTAAATTTAATATTCAGGACCCACCATATACATACCTTTTAATGATTGTTCTGACTGTCACATTAATTAGTTTTTTTTGTGAGCTCATGCTCATCTGCAACTGAAAAACAAATGCCTGATATTTGATGCAAAATGAATATGTTTAAGGTCTTGTGTGTGTTTGATGATGAGAATTTTTAATCATAAACATCTGTCATATGAAATGGGCTACTGTATAAATGCTTGGCCTGTGTATGCTGTTACTGGTGGGTGATTGTATCCTTGTACTTGATGCACGGAATAGGAAGTGAAAATTGTGTTGATGGATTCCTTCCTTGAATTCAAGGACTTGATCAGTGATGAACTGATGAGAGGTTTCCTGACATGCTTTTTTACACTGCCCTGAGGCTTGATATAAGTTAGCTTCTCTTAATTATTGCCATTTTCATATTTCAACTGCTATAACCCGGGCTAGTTGGTGGCATGAGTAGGAAAATTTGATCACTTTGGCCATTTATTGTGCCTTATAAGATCTAGACTATTTATCTTGATGTCGTGATGTGGTTATCATAACTGCTGTATTAATCCCTGATTTATGTTGTATTTGATTCCATTGGAATGTTTTATCTGATTACAGGAAATGGAAATTGTACATCCAGAACTATTCCTGCTTTTGTGTTTGGTGACAAAATGAATGATTAAGCATAAGGCAACTATACAAGGCTCTCATGTATCTCATCATTATTGCTGTTCTAACTGTGGCCATAAAAAAGTTGGCTGTGTGTTCTGGTGATCTATGTGCATGCTTTCATTACTTGGACAATTG
Source organism: Hygrophila difformis (assembly GCA_030278955.1). Classification (NCBI taxonomy): domain Eukaryota; kingdom Viridiplantae; phylum Streptophyta; class Magnoliopsida; order Lamiales; family Acanthaceae; genus Hygrophila; species Hygrophila difformis. The sequence continues at coordinate 20,436,197 of JAOANR010000008.1, read as the reverse complement.
TGTACTGTTGGTGTCACAACTATAGAGTCTGTAGTTATGTTGTGACGTGCATGAAATGATTTTATAGTACTCTATGATTTGCTTTATACTCACATTTGTTGTTTAACTATTCTCTCAGTGTGGAAGAGGCGAAAAAGAAGATATATGCACTCAGCACCACTACCTATCAAGGCTTTCAGGTGCTGTGCTCTGAAGAGGTGTCGGAGAAGTTTAAAAGTAGGTGTCCTGAGTATGTGTGCTTGTGATAATTGATTCAAAAATTGATTTTTTCTCATGATCATTGATCATCAAGTATTTTGATGCCATTAGGTGTGCCGGGGGTTGTATTTGTGTTGCCTGACTCCTACATTGATCCAGTGAACAAGGAGTATGGAGGTTAGATATTGTCAATCAAGCGAATCGGTTACTACATTAATGTTTTTGTCCCATTTTGGTGATATGATATCTGTCTGCGGGTTCTAACATGGGCCTAAAATCTATTGCAGGGGATAAATATGTGAATGGAGAGATATTTCCTAGGCCACCACCAGTACACTATGGAAGACAGAACAGGGACAGACGGCCGAGAGACCAAGGGCCCCCACCGCAGAATTATGGGCCACCACCTCAGCGAAACTATGGACCGCCTCCTCAGCGAAACTATGGGCCACCTCCTCAGCAGAATTATGGGCCGCCTCCTCAGCAGAATTATGGGCCGCCTCCTCAGCAGAACTATGGGTCACCTCCTCAGCAGAACTATGGACCGCCTCCTCAGCAGAACTATGGGCCGCCACCACAGCAGAATTACAGACCTCAACCTCAACAGAGCTATGGTCAACCACCTCAGCCAAATTATGCACCACCACAGAGGCAAAGCTATGAACCACAACCTCATCAAGGTTACAAACCGCCTCCACAACAGGGCTATGCACCGCCATCCGAACGAACTCAAGGCAATTTGTCTAACTTACCTCCTCGGCAATATGGTTCTCGTCCATCATTTAGTGGTGAAAGAAATCAAATGCCTTCTCATCAAGAGACTTTCAACCAAGCTCAACCCGGGAACCATTATACCCAGGGGCAAAAAGATTTCTATCATGAGAATCTTGAGAGTAGTATGTCACCCGATCAGAGGGGATTGTCCCAAAATGGTGATGATGGATCTTCGCGAGGTGGAGGTTTTGATCAACCACCTAATGGCCAGAGGAGCTTTCCATCTGGGAGAAATTATTGACCAAGTGAGATAGTTTTATCCTTTATTTATGATTGGTGACTTGACTGACTTCTCTGAACTGTGATTATCGTTTGTTTCTTGTGAATGCGCATGATGGTCTCGTGAGGGTTTATCATGTCTGTTTAAGATCGATGTTTAATTGCATTGATATTTCATTACTATGGGTTTCTAGAGATTCATAATTTTTTTTTCTTTTCTTCTCAAAACATATGTTCACCCAAGTAAGTCTGAGCAACCTAGTGAATTTCTCAGTGTTTTCAGATTTTTTTTATTAATCAACCCTCTATTCCTCCCCAAATTCTGGACGATGATTACGAGATGGAGTCATGCATGGATTAATGTATTATTGACAGTGGAGCACTACAGGATTAATTGTTTATTGATCTCTGTGCTTATTTGTAAATATTTATGGTTCTTACCTTTTATTTTCTTTATTAGTTATGTAACTTTAATGGGATAATAATAGCATATACCGTGTGTTAGTTGCAGCTATTAATACTTAATACTATTACTGCTGTAGCTCTGGAATGGTGTTCGTTGCTTCCGGGAAATGAGAAAGGAAGGGAACTTTTGGTGCAAATGCTTTGTTTGATTATGCATTTTCAACTCTGAACTTGTGCTTGTTTGCCAATTGCCACATTTCTCCTTATGTTTCTGTTGTGCATTGACATGTGCTATGAAGGTTGCTCCAATGGTGTCTCATGCAGTCAATTGCCATATGTATGATCAAAAGTTCAAAACCATCGAAATTTTGGAACCTGATTTGATTTTCTTCCATCTAGACCCATGTTTCCTTTTCGGTTGTTGTGACTGCATACGTGCCTGCATTTTGTTAATCTGTAAAGGCTAATCTTGTGTTAGTATATGTGCATTAAATGTGTTTATATCCATCTTTCTTGCTAGTCTATTTTGCTGGTATTTATAAGCGGGAAAGGCACTTGTATGCAGATGGTTTCATGTGTGAATGATTGCCGAAATCTGATTTATATCTTGCTGATATAGGCCGTACATGCCTGATGTTGCAAGATCAATAGCTGATGCTGCCCTGACAAAATTTTCAAATGAAGACAACCTGGAAGAACAATTTGTATAGGTAGAGTTGGAAGTATTGCTTGTGCTGTGTCCCTCTTAAGCTATTACCCAGTTTTGTCTTTATATGATGAATTTGCATACATGTGACGTAATGGGTACTTCATCAAACATTCATAGTGATACTCCGTGGATCTTTCCTAGAGCTGCTCTATGATACGGTTATTTGGAAGTTGAAATTTTTATGACAATATTAAACTGGAAACATTGGCTATTGGAGAATCCAATAAAGTATGCTTTATTTCAAACTTAATTTGGGATGTTTTTGTTTCATTTTATAAAGTTTAGTTGATGAGTATACATACTAGAATGTCAACATAGCTCAACATTAGATAATCCATTACGAGCTTTGGAGAGGCGATTAGAGCATCTCAAATAGCCAACACTATACTCAAACTCATTTTACAGTAAATGTCACATCAAACAGTAATTCATCTCCAACCATTTATACTAAACTCGAACTCAAAAGAATATTCTCTATATATTCTTTCCTATACAAATTTATTTATTTTTTCAATCATACCCATCGTTTCTTATAAATTATACATTAACCCACACAGGTTCAGTATTCATTAATTATGCCAATATAAATTAGTTATGTTTATGTTTAAAATTTATTTTATAAAATAAAATTCTTAAAAACAAAAAAAAAAATTAAAATCTTTAATCTAATTAGATATAAAGTAAATTTAATAAAAAAAATATTGTATAAATTATAAAATTATTAACCATAATACAAATTTAGAATAAAAATTTGTTTTCTATTTTTAAATTAATATGTTACTATTCAATTTGCAACAATTGGAGGGATGAAATTGCAATTAATTTAATTGTAATTTGAGTATTTACTATTCATAAAACTCAAAAAACTTAAATATGTTTGGTTTTAGGTATTGTTGGAGAGAAGATGCCAATCCATTTTAGGTTTTAGTGTACCATTGGAGATGGCCTTATGACACATTTGCCATATATGCTTGTTTGTAAGATTAATTTTAGTTTCATAGTATGTGTATTGAGATTTGAGAGGTACAACAGATTTAATACTGTTCTACAACTAAATTATATGCTTCCTCCGGTTTTAAATAACTAGTAAGTAACCCGTCGAGATTCGACGGGTATAAGTATATATTTTATATAATATATATACTTACATATAAAGTAATAAAAAATTGTATTTTGAGTAATGAAAAATATATAATGATTTATATATAATCGAATGAGAATGTATATGATAACATAATTTAATTATTTTTAAAACAAACAAAGAAATCATATTATACCGTCTTTAGCTTCTATGGTTTTTCAAGTACAAAGCTAACATGGGATGAGGACTTAGCTCAAGTGGTTAAGTCCATTGACTTCCAATGGAAGGTTGGATGTTCGATTACCCGTAGAGTTTATTAGAATATCACGTTGAAACGTCACATCTGATTGTACATCTATAAAAATCAATATCGGCTTTAGCATCGCCTACATCAAGTATCCATTTTGCAAATTTTCTGTCATATATAAATTTCATTGTAAACAACATTTCTTACGGTATCTTGATCAATCATTCTTAATTCCATATTAATACTTTGAGCCACATCTTGCCAGTGACAGAAAATATTGCAACATAACTGTTCATGGCTAAAAGTTATTTTTGAACATAAATTTCAGCATTCTTTAAAGATTGATATTGACTTTTGTTTATATTAATAGCAAAACAAACTGCGAGTGAGAATTTTCTCATTTGAAATCGAATGGGGAATTTGGTTAAATCAGGTAGGCTCATGATCATTCTACCAATCAAGAGTTTTCTATTTTCATGTGTTTCATTAAAATTAGTTTAACCTCAATTATTTGATAGATCTATATTCCTATGAAGCATGACTATGCAACCCTCATTCAATTATATTTCATTATTCAATAATCCAGAACAATTGATCATGTTTAGATATTCAGTGAAAATAATTCATTGACATTATTATACTTTATCCTCTTGACAAATATTATTAGAACTAATATATAGAAGTACATTTTATTTGTAGACATACGTTCCATGATGTAATGATGGATCGTATCAACAATCTCATTGATAGGAGTTAGTATAACATTATCTTTAAAAATATATGAATTTGAAGTGGTGCAGTTTATATTTGTATAAGTACTCTCAACAATTTCCGCTATAGGATCTACCGTAGAGCTTATAAAATTATCATCAGGAAATATCACATTTAATAGTATATCTCCAAAATCAATACCAGCTTTACCAATTACCATCACATACATGAAGTATTTATTGTGCAAATTTCTGTCATATATAATTTTCATTGTAAACAATATTTCTTGTAGTATCATGAGTTAATCCATCTTAATACATACTAATACTTCGAGTCCCTATTTCAAGCAAGCAATTCGGGGCCACGCGCCTTTTATTAGAAAATTTGAGCATATAAAAGTCGAAGATATCCATACTATTGGTACTCTTACTAAAGAAATGGATACATTCTTTCACTCCCTTAGGGCATAGGAAGAATGAGCTATATTAGGACTTCGATCTGTCTTGGAAAGGTTTCTCTATTTGCTGAGCGACATAAAATAGAACATAGAAGACCCGAGAAAAGCGACCAATTCGACCTTTGCTCTATAAGTAAGTCCTATGAAGCACAAGGTATTGCAACATATTACTGACATGGGTAAAAAATGGATTTTAAAGATGAGTCCAACCTTCTTTAGGGCTTCTCCAACCGAGCTGCAAAATGCAGAATAGAGTAGAGAAATTGCTCCAACCGAGCTCCAAAACTCAACGCAAAATGCGTTTCCGGCTTGTTTGAACAGAGAGGAAACGCATATTTGCATTATACTGTTCACAAACGCAAAAGGGAATAAAGTGTATAAAACGGTAAAACAAAGGAATATTCTATGGTATATTCTTTTGGTTTTGAGTTTAGTGTCTTCGGTTGGAGATAAAATACTATTTGAAGTGACATATACTGCATTTTGGGTTTGAGTATGGTGTTTTCGGTTGGAGATGGTCTGAAAGACTGACATTAACTTTTTTATAGTCATAATAAAACAAACTGCGAGTGAAATTTTTTTCATCTGAAATCGAATGGAGAATTTGGTTAATTCAGACGGGTTCATAATCATTCTACCAATCAAGAATTTTCATCCAAAAGAATGAGCTTCGTTTTAATGAGAATAGATGTTAAATAATTTTCTGGGATAATTTTTTTTTTCACGTAAAATTCTCGTCACAATCTAGTGGAATACCAAATCTAGAATGTACAGTTCTACCTCTTGGAAGAAGTGGGGTGTTATTCCACTTGATGCTACAGGCAGCACAATATCACATCTTCCATGAAGGGCTACACATAATATTTTCTAGATAAAGTATCGATAAATATTTTGTCAGTTCCACCACGTAAATAAAAAAGAATAAACCTTCCCTCAGTATCAACTACAGACATAATTTTATTATAAATAATTTTTTGCTCATCAATCAACAAAGGTAATAGCTTCATATGATCCGCCTTCATTTATTTCTTATCATAATATGTCTCTTCAAGTATCAATGGATTATTTGTTTAATACATTAAAACTTCATTCAGTAATAGCATTCCAGAAAATTTTTTTCACGCTTATAGAGTTTGCTGCACGTAGTCTTTCAATTTCTAACAAAGCTCGTCAATTGCAAATCTGTTAAAATATACTAGATTAATGAGTTACTTCTTCTATTTTTGTTTAAAGTGTTACACTTAAATTATTAATTTTATTGGTATTCATTAAAACAAAACTCAAAAGGAATAAAATCAAATGTAACCCATCTTATTTTATTTATTTAATTATTGTAATTCTTCAACTAAATCAATTTTATTAACTTACCTTAAATCCCGTGTCATTTCCTCGTGTTACACTTATTATAAAACGGAGGGAGGATTTCTTAAAAATAGAAATAGAAAAATTAAATTTTCCTTCTTTATTTACTGAAGGATCTATTCGCACTCCCAATAACTCTTTATACACCCGACTCCTTTATTTGTAATATGCTTTAGAAAATAATTAATTTACTCTAAACCAATTATCCATAAAATATGAATATTCACAATTCCTCTATAATTATAATTATTTTGTATTATTTTTAATATAATAAAACATATATAAGATATATATTATTTTTATTTATATACAATTAGAATGATATAATTATAAAATATATTTTTTAACGATTAGCAACTATAGAATTGTATATTACTTTTAGTAAATATATAATTGTATATTACTTTTAGGAGAAGTAATACATTTTTGTGAAAACATGGCCTATATATACATATTAATTAATATACACAAATCTTTTCCATATATTCAGTAATGTATTTTTTAATAAATATAAATTACATATATACACTGCGAATTTTATATAGATTTGAAATTCCAAATATTTTAAAAACTAAAAATTGTGGGAACTACATATAAATTGGAAATTAAATATCTTCTAAAAACTAAAAATTGAAATTGACATATACACATTTATATATCTTTAACATGAATAAATAAATATGATGTGCAATGTATATTTTTTTTTCGGGAAATATGCAATGTATATTTTGATTACATCATTTACCACACCAAAAAAAATATAACAGAAATTGAGATCAAACATATACAAAATTACATGTGATTACAATATGATCACCATATTGAACCATAAATACAACATAATTAATCTCGTCATAATTATCATATGGTGCAAAAACTGAAAATATATATTCATGTCATAATAATCATATGATATAAAAACTGAAAATTTATAAATAATAATAAATGCAGCAATAAAACCTAAAATAATAAAATAAAAAATAAAAAATAATAAAATCTAAAATAAATAAAATAAAAATTATAAAATAATAAAATCCAAAATAGATAAAATAAAAAAATACAAAATTTCAAATTTTATCTTTCAAATATTTTTAAAAGTGAATATATAGTGACGAAATTTCAAATTTTAAATCTTTCAAATATATTTAAAAGTGAACATTGTGGAATTCCATATAAATTGAAAATTTCATATATTTCAAAAATCGAAAATCTATAATGAATAAATAAATAAATAAATAAATGCAAAAATCTAAAATTAATAAATTAAAAAATACAAAAATCTATAGAAATTAGAAATTAGAAATGGAGACACAACATTAAATTTAGGATGGTTTGTTCACTAATGCTTTAATATATATATAGATTCTAACACTTTCCTTTTTGGATTGTTTTAAAATAATGTTAACGTTTTATATTTGGGTAAGTTTTTCACATTCATACTACTTTTTCCATTTCTTTCTCTCTCATTTCCTAAAATCTCCACCACTTATTTTTCTATTTCATAAAATCCGTGCCACAATCCAATGTTAATATTATTTGAATACGGAGTAATACAATATAAATCAAATTTTTTAAATCAATGACTTTCCCCTCCTTAATCACCACAAGTTTGCTTCGTAGTTGGCACACGCTTTAGGTAATTCAAAATCAACACACTACTGTGAATGCAGTTAGGTTCATCATTTGGTTGGTTTATTAAGACTAATAAATAAAGTGCAAAAACTTGTCAACCATAGACCGCATAGCGCAGTGGATTAGCGCGTCTGACTTCGGATCAGAAGGTCGTGGGTTCGACTCCCACTGTGGTCGCTGTGCTTTTCGGATAAGTTTTTTCTTTTCTTTTTCTTTTTTTTTGAAACGGGCTTCAATTGGGCAAACCCTCGACGCCGGAGCTTCTCCGACGGCCACGGCGGGAAGGGTTTCTCTCAATATGAAACGGGTCCACGCTCGTGTATCCATGTCTTACGAGGAATGGATAGACCTGTTTCTAGAGTTGTTTAAATACTGGATGTAAGTTTTTCTTGCAGTTTTTAATAGTTTTAGCTTAATTTGATTGCTGCATTGATTTTTAAACAATTGATGTTTTCCTCGGTACTCTCGGTATGCTTTACTTGGCTGTGCTTAATAATTTCGCCCTCTAGGCATGGAAAAATGTCCTTAATTGGTTGGCAACAATATGTAGGATAGCGCGTGCGAATTTGCGATTGATCAAAAGTGTTTTTTAACTTTGTTGTGGACTTGTGGCATTCTATGTAAGGAAAAGTACATGAGGTGTTATACCCAAAGAAAATGGCCTCTGTTGAGTATATGAAGAACTGCAACCTAGTTTATGAATCATATGAACGTAATCTTGGATATAAATGTATTTTTGGACAAACTTGTTCTGATGTGTTTGTATCCTGTTGTTCGTCTCCAGTTTCACTTGTTCTGTACAGTGTACACCCATTATTTGAACCATGTTTTGCACTGCAATACGACCAACCAAAGCCGATTTAAGAGGGAAGAACTCAGGAAAACTTACCAGCTCAAGCCTAAGCTGTGTTTATTCTGATCTTGATAAGTGATCTCCGGAAAGACTGAAGCCCGAGTATTTATAGACAACTCATACGAACCTGAAAACTCCCAACCCTTCTACACTTACAACAAAAAAGGAATATTCGATTCAAGTAAATGATTCCCAAAGCCATCTAACGTACCAATTCTACTACTAACAACCACAATGAGCTACTGAGAACCTGTCGATATAGCACACTGTTATCATTATCAGATAGTGTTTAGCTGCTTTGCTTCCTCATTTTCTGGACTAGTGATGTTTGGCCATGGCCTTGCATTCAGGTATCATTTGCCTATGTCTGCACCCTCTGCATTGTACTTTAAGGCCATGTTGGAGTTGCTTCTCTCCGACTTTGTGCAAGCTAGCAAGGTACTCCATGGTCGAAAACTTATGTTTGCCTATTTTGCATATGCATGCTGTATTAATCAAGAAAGTAAATTTTTGGCTAGAAAATAACTTTCCTACTTGTGGAATGAAATTAGCATCTAAGTAGCTCTAGGAAAGGTTTATGACACTGTTGATGACATTGTTGTGGTTGGCTTGTCCATCCCTACCTACCTCTAGTACTTCGATCCTGAGGTATATCGATCTTGATATGAGCATATCTCTACACTTGTTTGCCATTTGCCATCTTTCGATTCATATATGCAACACAATTGTAGATATTCGGAGGATTGAAAAGATCTTTTAGCATATGCTTGGAAAGCATGTGAGTGATGCTCTGATTACCTTTTTCTGTATGAAGCAATATCCATGAGTTTCTTTCCCCAAGTACCTTTTGTCTGGCACAGAATGGATATTTATGCATCGTGTATGAGATTCATTATCAAAAGCTGTCTTTTTAGTTGATTTTGCTGAATTGTGTTGGTTCTGACCATGTATTTTTTCAGGTCATGTGAACTGAATAACACCATTCTGTGATTTGGCTTTCAACTCTTTAGCCCTTTTGTTTACATTATCATGATCAGTATCTATTGTGGCCTGAAAATTTCTTGTTCTCCAGGTTATTAATTTGACAAATGTTGCTCAGACAAGATACTTACCTGTACGTGTGGAAAGGATCATTGGCCAAGATCATCATTAATATCACCTCACCTCATGGACTTTGTCGCGGCTCTGGTTCTAAATGCTAGTTGAGAATTGACAAAAGGGACGGAGCAAATAACCTCAGCACTGGGCTGGAATGACGATAAAACACAAGCGTTTTGTTGTTCATTGTGTAAAGCACAGACGTCAGTGAACATTCCAGCAGCAACACAGGGGTTTTGCTGCTTTTGTGTAATATAGGAAGAGTGCAGGACAACATTGAAACTGAGGTGGAAGATGCACTTTCAGCAGAGACTCCCAAAAGACATGAAGGAAAATCAACCCAATTTCCTTTTGTTAATTATATGCTTCATTTGGACAACAAGTGAAAGGCTGAAAGCAAAAGCAGTTCCTAACTTCCCAAGATCACTGGCTAGTCCAGTGTGTTTGATCTAAAGTAAATTGGCTGATCCAACGGTTTTCTAATATAGAACTTGAAAGGCCAAACTCAAGATGTCAAAATATTGAAAAACACTAAATATATTATATGGTTAATTAAATTAAATGGTTTACAAATAAACAAATGACCGCATAGCGCAGTGGATTAGCGCGTCTGACTTCGGATCAGAAGGTCGTGGGTTCGACTCCCACTGTGGTCGTTTATATTTCATCCTTTTTCCCAATTTTTTTTTTTTTTTTTAAAAAAAATTCAATTAATTAATTAATAGTACTCCATGAATAAAAGGGTATAAAGGTGATTACACAGTCTTCTCCCGTTCCGCTCTGTCTTCCCTCTTTTCTTTCTTTCTCACATTCCTCAAGCCGTTGTTCACACAAAATCTATCATCTCCCTAATTCCGCTCCTATTCTGATGCCTGCACCACCACACCAACCGCCGCCGCCTCCACCACTAGCACCGAACATGTTCTTTTCCAGTCACGAGGAATATGCGTTTCTTCTGTTCATTCCTCTCCCAGTCCTCTGAATACACAATTTGATTAAACGTTTCATCGGGGAGAATTTGTGTATTCGCTTTCGATCAATATCGATCAGTCCTCTTGCGAGGATCTATGGTTACTTTCTCTCTCGGTTAACAATTGGAGAATTTTATCATCTATACAAAAGTACGGAATTTATTTGATTTTGATTTAATTCGTCGAGATCAATGGCTAAGGGCCCAACTTATGTTTCAGCGAAGAATTGCACATGCTGTGTTTTTTCCTTATTATACCATGCAGCGAAGAAGTATTTTATTCGGATTTTATTAGTAATTTGGGATATAATTTAATGTATCTATCAGATTTCTTCTGGTATAGTTTTCTGTTCTTTACATTTTTTTTTTGTTCACTCAAGGGTTTTAGTTTTTTGACTGAATGGAAATTTAATTGACTTCTCGGATTGTCTTTAGAGTGGGGTGATTGTTTTATCTTTTATTATGTACTGCTATTGTACTTTATGCATGTTCCAGTATATGGAACTAAGTGGCTTTTTTGGAGGGATATGTAGGCACGCATCCCTGAAAATTAGACAACAATCATGTTTCTGGGTTCATTCATATATTCCCATCCCCAGTTAAACATAGTAGATATTACGAGTAATGAAGGGATTCCTACAGCATGTATTGATCAATATGGATGCATTTGTGGTTTCCATTGATGTGTTTTCTAATATTTGAAAAAACAAAGGTAGAGATGATGTGTTATTATTTGTTGAAGATTTTATGGTGTTTGTAGCGGAAGATTCTGAGCACCCTTTAATATGCACTTTCTATCTGTAATGGCACTGGCATTAAGTTCTATTATTGCTAATTTTGTTACCCAGTTTAGCCAATTAGCAATAAATGAACTACAACCCATGATAGATAGATGGATTGCAACTTTTACCGGGACTTTTGGCATGTGCTATGTGAAGGCTGCTTGGCTTGCTTCGTGAAGTGACATTTATTGTTGCATCCAAATCTCATGGTTCTCTTGTTGCTCTTGGAGTTCAGGAATGAAGAGAGCAGCATATTACGATGCTGTACCTCAAGTGCAAGATCCTTGGCCTATCAAAAAAGCACTTACATTTTCAGATGTGGATATTACTCATCCTTTCTTGACTCTGTCCCGACAACAAGTTGAAACTCATATCGTGGTGTTCATGGCACCCCAACAGCAGGAACTTTTAAGAGCTGAGGGTCAAGTGGGTTTGAATGCTCAAGATGATGATACTGGTGAAATGTCTGTGATGAAATTGAAGTGGCGTGGAAGCTATTATAACCTAATTGGTAAATGGGGAAAAGTTGTTCGTGGAAAGGGGCTTGAAGTTGGACAGGAAATTAAACTAAGATGGTTCAATGGTTGCTTACACTTTTCTGTTCCATATCAGCAAGTTAGTGCAGTTCCACCAATCCGAATGGTTGCAGCACCCCCGATACAAGATCACTGGCCTATTAGAAAGGTCTTGACATCATCTGATGTAGATCCTAATCATCCTTTTCTCCCATTGCCTCGGAAATCTGTGGAAGACCACATTCTTGTGCACTGGGTACCAGAAGAAAAAGAGAGACTGAGAAAAGAAGAGCAGGTGTCAATAACTGCTCTAGATTATGATACTGGTGAAGTTCATGGGATGAAATTGAAATGGCGAGGAAATTATTATAACCTCATTGGAAAATGGGGAAATATAATTAGGCATAAAGGACTTGGTGTTGGACAAGAGATAAGAATACGGTGGATTAATAATTGTTTATATTTTTCGGTTCCAGAGGAGCGCTATGTTGCTACTGCTTCTGGAAATGATAATTGGCCTATCAAGAAAGCTCTCACATTGTCAGATGTTGATACAAATCATCCTTTCCTTACATTACCGGGTAAAGCAGTGGAAGATCATATACTCTTCTATTGGACTCACCATGGTCGGGAACAGTTGAGGAATGAACAACAAGTTGGTATCAATGCCCGAGATGACGATACAGGTGATTTGTATGTGATGAAGTTGAAGTGGCGTGGAAGTTATTACAATCTGATTGGTAAATGGGGCAAAATCATCAGAGAGAAAAGGCTCCATGTAGGTAGAGAGATCAGAGTACGTTGGGATGATGGATGCTTGATCTTCTCCGTTCCTCAATGACACTGTTCTTGTGTAGATATAGGTAATTAGTGTTGCCCATTCAATTTTGGTTCTTATATATATATATGTGTGTGTGTGTGTGTGTGTGTGTGTAATTACGTGTTCCATGGAGTGCCTTCATTTCTGATATATTATGATGATTCTTCACAGATTGCACAGCATATATTTTCTAGGCAGCCAATGAAATGATGAATGAGGCTATGGTTTTGTGTGAAAATCTTTGCAGATTCAGTAAGGTGAGTAACTTTGTCTGAGTTTATGAGTTCTTTCTTTATTGTTGGATCTTTTAGGAGGTATGTGTGTGTGTGTTTGTGAACTTGATGGATACACTTTTGTTAAGCCACTCTGTTCTTTAGAAAAAGAGAGCTTTTTGTTGATAATTTACATGTGTTTTCTAAAGATGTGGAATTTCTTCTTTGTCTGAAACAGATTGTTGTTTGAAGTCTGGTCTAATGGCTAACATAAAACATCCCTTTGCAGGCGATGTTTATCATTAATTCTTTCAGATTGAAGTTTACTAGGAGCAATTACGATCTGCAGCTCAAATGGCTCCTTGTGAAGAGTCTCTTTTGGCTTTATTCTCTTTACGGTGGAATTTAGGCTGTTGGGTTATATTTTCAGTGTACATATAGAAGGGTAGCCACTAGCCAATCACATTTCCAAACCCGTGCTCTATAGATTTGGAAATGTTGTCTAAGCTCACATTATCATCAGTGTTTATACCTGCGAATGAGTAGTAGTACTATTTATGTGCAACTATTTCGATATAGAAGAATTTATCAAATAGGCGGTGTAGTGAATTCTCTCTGACACAAAACCTCACCTACCTGCAAATCAAAAGTTCCCATGCATGATGAAAGTCGTTATAAAATCACAGCAAACCCAAATTGCAATTATAATTAGAAAATTTATTTACATACTTGTCATACCCAATATTACCTCCGTCTTAAAATATTTTTTACAAACCTACTTTTCACACAGTCCAATGTACATATTAAACCATTAATAACTCATTTTCGATACAAGTAAAAATTCTAAAAGTTCGATATTCAAAAACTACATGACGAGACGAATCTAACAAGATCTCACTTGGCATATTTTAACTTGTATAACTATGATAAAACTTTAAATTTAAATGGGTCTGTATGTGAATAGTAACACATTACTATACATTACTATACGTAAAAATTTTTGTGAAGGAGGAAGTATTTTCTAACCTCAAAATTTAACCTCTCATTTATGCTCCATCCCTTCAAATTTCTTCACCATAGCAGAACTAGAAGAAACCATATATTCAAATTTGCATGCTTCTCAATATGTGCCAAACTTCACCTAGAAACAGGATTTTAAAGCTAATGCTTCTTTTTAAGAATAGACTCTCCGTTATTCAAGAAATTTCAACATAAAAGCAACCAAAATCCATGCATGTCTCCTTTCAACCACTCTATTCTTTCTTCAGTTGTAAATCCCAATTGAAAAATAAATTACGAAAGAAGTGATATAGAGTGGATATATCCATCCACCAGATATTAGACAAGAAGTTCAAAACATCCAAATTTCACTCGGGAATCTAAGAATGCCTGCGCCTCTTGAAACTGTCTTCATTAAATGACTCCCAGTATCTGTGATCAAGGGTGCTAATATCATCGAGCTCTGCTATGGCAAGCAGATATTGGGTTAGCTTCACAAGTTCCTGGTCCTTGTCTCGATTTGCATGGGCTTGTCTGAATGGTTTTATGATCAAACCATTTTGGGGGTTCATCACAAAATTTCTCCTTAAATCATCAAACATTATAGTGTTCTTGGCACTGTAGTACTGCAGATATACAATCAGATGTCCAATTAGAAAGAAATAGTAATCCGGAACTCACAATGCAAATTTTGAGTGTAAGGTTAGAGTGTAGTTGGTAACAGTACTCCACAGAAAGTTATGAGTTACAACAATGTTTTTGTGTAAAGTACACAAAACAAAATCGAGAGTGATATCTTTTAAACAATGTATGGTTTATGGATCCTTATTCAGCTCAAACGCTGAACTCTAATCCAGTTTACTCAAAGGAACCAAAATACCAAAAATGACTTTCAATACCAACAAACATCATTTAATATGAACTCCCGGACTTGGCTATCAAGACTCAAGAGTACTAGGGGTGAAAACGAGCCGAGCTGAGCTCGAGCCTGGTGTAGCTCGGCTCGGCTCGGCTCGGTTAAGTCTAAGTTCGGCTTGGCTCGAGCTCGAAGCCCGACGAGCTTCAAGAAAAATTGAGCTCGGCTCGAGCTCGAGCTCGACACAATATATTGAAACTCGAGCTCGGCTTGAAGGGTAAAAAAAGCTCGACATAAATTTCAGTTTCTTTTTTTTTGGGGGGGGGGGTGGTTGAATTACCGGGTATCCCCAGGCCACATTGGGCCCAAGACTAAAAAATTTTAAATTATTGAATAATGAGCTTAAACACTTGAAAAATGGAGTTCTATAGAAATATATTAAATTATTCATAGTTTCTGCTAATAGTCCCAACTTCTAACTCATAAAATGACATGTATCAAAATATACAACCTGGATGCACATTAAACCACTATTTCTAGTTCCTGTTAATAGTCCCAAGTCTCAAGTCACAAAATGACATATATAAAAAATTGGACTTCCTCACCTTTATTAAGAAAGAAAATATACAAAATTTTTAAGAAAAAAAAAATATATATATATATATATATATATAATATTCGAGCCTATTATCGAGCTTTTGAATCGAGTATTGATTAGCTCAGCTTGCTCATTAATATTCCGAGCCGATCTCGAATTCGAGTCGAGCCTTTTCGAGTCGAGCTTTGATCGATCGAGTGGAACCCGAATATTTTACGAGCCTATCAGTCTCATTTACACCCTAGTCAAGACTACTAAGTAAGAAGGTTCAGAAACTGCTCTCAGTAAGAATATAATTCCCTGGTTAAAATTATACAGATGTGCAAATGAAAATTCATTATAATCCTTCAGAAAGTTTAATACTGACCTTACTTATCCTCAAAGTGGACCAGTTTTCCCAGCCCAACTTTAGGCAAGCTAACGTTCAACACACTGATAAACAACTACAACACCATACAACATCCAAAAACACCTAGCCTGGCTCCCCTCAATCAACCCTTCCAGCTCTAGCTCTTAAAGGGGTAAGTTCAAGCCAATATTGACTCAACTGGACACGTTTAATACGATGCACAAGCTCGAAAAGGGAAGAACCAAGCTCAAGCATGATCACTTAGACTTGAAAAGATAAAAGTGTGAATGCTGAGATTAGAACTCACGAACAGGTTCTAAAGTCGGTTGCTAAATAGATCAAGCATTTTCAAGCTTTAGTGAAGCTTGAGCTAGTGACTTGTGGCTGACACCCAGTCCCAAACAGAGCCAAACCAACCAAGAGACTAAAGTTTGTTTACCAAAGGATGATTGTTTAATCATCATGTACATGTATAACAATTTCACAAAAAGCAAATCTATATATGTCTTCTACAATTAATAACTTAAATCATGAGTTGCAGAGCAACCTCAACTCGGAAGGTCACCCAGGCCACATTCAAAAATATCAATTGGTGTTAACCGTCATCGGATTCCAACTGAAAAATATCTATTGGTGTTAAAGGGTTCACAACTCAAGGAAACTTTGGAGTTTATATGTCAAAAAAGTTTGGTCCATCCTCCAACTGAAAGTTTGTAGCAGTTAAAACAGCTATTTTCTTTTTCTTATCCTAGGGGGAAAAAATTCAATATAATACTCCCTCCGTTTTCATAAAAATGAAACATTGGCATAGTTGTTACTGTTTATTGAGTAATTTTGATTCAATTTTTTAACACAGTTATATAAGATAAAACATAGTCAATTAGGATCTTGTTGGATTCATCTAATCGCATAGTTTTAAAATATTAATTTTTTAATCATTTTTAGTTTTATACAATTTGATATATTAAGCGTTGAAAATATGTATTGGATTGCGTGAAATGTAGGAGTGTTTCAACTTTTGGAAATCGGAGGAAGTATAAAATGTTGGTCCTAATGATGCCCAACTAATGCTGTCTATATGTATGTCCCATCCATGTCTATTATTTGTTATGTGAAGAAAATTAAACAAGAAAACAATACAAAGTGCAAACCTGTGGAAAATGTGCCCAAATCAAGCCAAGAGGTTTGCAATCATAAACCCCACGACGATCTGATTGAACAGTGATCATTGCCAAATGATCGAGGAGAGCTGTAATTTTGTAGTTGGGATTATTCAGAACACCCAGCTGCTCCATCTTCAATTCAACCCACTTCATACTGAAATATGGAGTAAATACATTAAAATTACAGCAGGTTAAATTCATAAGATACAGAAGCCACTAGTATAGATGATGATGATTAAAATCTAACCTCGTTGCAGACCATATCATGATATCATACTCTGCATATACAGCCGAGAGAAATTCATGAAGATCTGTGCAACACAAATAATCAAATAAATAACATGCCAAGATGTTCAATGAACAGAAATACACGTGATTCGCACTTACATGGCCGCATAAGTTCTAAAGGATTTTCTGCAGGCGACCGATGGTCGAATAGCGTATAATCAATATCCAGAACAAGCAGTTTTTTGCCCTCACGGCAGGGATCCCGAAGTTCAATCTAGCATTAATGAAGAGAGCAAACATCATATTAAAATAAATACTAACATCACCTTTTAAAAGAAATACTAGCATCATCTTTTCCCTGAAAACATTTTGGACATTATACAACCCATCTAACATGTGAACGATAATAGAATTGGATATAACTGACTTTGTACTGATCAATACGACGTCTCAATTTCTGTTTATTGACTTCTTTATCTTTAATGTAGACAACTTCATCTTGCCCAAGTTCAAAATCATCAACAATCTCGGGGGACTCCACTGGGTCAATGATTAAATCATCTTCAACAGTACTGCAAATCACAGAACAAAGAAGTGAATGAAAGATAAGGGAAAAATTCAAGAATTGACTGTACATCACTATACATGTAAGCGACTTCAATATCAAACTACATGTGCATATTAATTAAATGTAAGCTATTGTCTTAAGGCAGGCTACAATATTCCTAGTTGAGGGCTTAAGGTAACTACAAAAGGGCTCTAAACACTAATAACTACTACTATAATCCAGATCAATATAATTAATAACTCGCAGGTTAAGTCTTTAAGCATCAATTTCACAACATGTACATAACGTCTCACTCAAAAGTGGCTTCAAACTAAAAATATCCAATCTTTCAACCATAATCAATCAATACTCCTACTTAAAACACGTAATTGAGCGAAACAATACCCAATCATGGTCATTTTGAGAGACGATTTGAGCGGGATCTGAGAGAGAAGCAGAGAATCGTCGGATAGTTTGGAGCCGACTTTAGGGTAGAGAAGCTTTTGCCTTTTGGGCAGCACATTAGTGGACTCGCATATGCGGCGCTTGAGTTCCCCGACTGTATCGTCGCCGCACACTCTAACGGTGTACTCTTTTCCGCTCCACTTTACAGTCAGTGTCAGCTCCTCCTCCGTCAACGGCGACGCCGCCACCGCGGGGGCCAACGACGACGCTTCAGTCGCCATTCAAAATAAGGAGCTTACGGATGCAGTCACAAGGGTAAACAAATTAACAGAGAAATGCTTGGCAAACACATAAAATAATAAATTGCATAAAGCCCCTCTAACTTTCAAAAACTCTAATCCGTGACGCTCGTTTTCATAATACTTCTTCACTTTTTATTTGTTTGCTATGTAAAACCCTAAACTACCTACAGTGTACGCAGTCCAAAGCACCAGTGATAAATAAATAGAGAGAGAGAGGAGGAAGAATAAAGTCATATGAGATTATGAGTATCTACGAGAAACACAAGATTAAGTGCTGCAGTGATTCTTGGTTGCATCATGAGGATATGAGATGATCATTACACATTTTGATTGCATGACTGTTGTCCAGGAAACCTTATTAGGTTGTCTGATATGTGATAATTAATTCCTTGCTAGTTTACTTTAATTTGTTTAACATATGCTGAATTCTCTCATACATGTTCTTTCCTATGGAGTATTTGTTACATGAAGTATAATTGTCAGCCCTTCCTTTTTACTAACCTGGCCAAATCAGACAAGGCCTTGATATTAATTTCTTTGGGCTATTTATCTCCATTCAACTTTGTGAAATTGATTGGCATGGATATAGGCAAGGTGATTTAATTTTTTTTTTTTTTTTTTTAAACATTGACACTCATGTGTCGGCAAAGGTGTGTAGGAGCCCAAGCCACACAAATTACAAAGGGGGACAAAGGGGAGGGATAGGGGGCAGGGCAAAGGTGTGTAGGAGCCAAAGCCACACAAATTACAAAGGGGTAAGGATCGAACCCCCAACCTATTGGTTGGGAGCATGAGACTTGACCACTAGGGTAAGTCCCCAACCCATTTTAAAAAATTAAATCAGTGGTTTTATTTTAGATTTCAAAGAGAAAAAAAATAATATAATGTCAATATAGGTGGACAGATATGGTGATTGTCCTTATCATTTTTTTTTAATAGGAAAAAAGGGTCGGTGGTTATGAAGAATTAGGTACTAGGTACTATGCTAATTATTGAAAAGATAAAGCAGACTAGTAAATAAAAATCAAAAGAAAACACGAAAGATGATCATAGAAAGTGAAAGGTGATTGAAACTTTAGCTCTAAGGGAAACACCAATTATGTACTCAAAAGTCACAAAATGCTGCATTTGATGATCATTCTATTACATCATTGGAAACAAAAATTACAGCCAAGTACAAATACGACACATATATTACTTCAAACCAAATGCCAGACCTTATTATGGCCACAAGAGGAAAAAACAATGGCAATGCAGTGGATGTAAGTATTATGCCCATTCAAGATTTCTTTGCAAAATTTCATCCAAATACACCTAAAGTTCCCTAAACCCTAACAAAAGATAATCAGAAACACTCTTCAAATGCCCACCTAAGTGGGTCTATATTGTTATTTTTTTTCTTTTAATTTTATTTTGCACAAAATACATTCATACACACTTTCTCATTCCACATATATAGAACAAAAAGCTCCATTTTGCCTACCCAACAAACAACATTTTTCCTAATTGAGGAAAAACCAAACACAACCTATATTTTTCATGTTTAATAATGAATTTAAAGCCAAGTTTGTGTTGAGGCATGCCTGACTTGTTCCCATGTTGATAAAATTACAGTTCACAAAATAGGTTCAATGAATAAAATAGAATACGCCAGAAACGAAAAACTCTTCCAATTGGATCCAAATATTATTGGTCCAATGAATTCAAAATCAAAGAGAATCATTCATGTTGCCCTTTTGGGGGGAGCCATATTGCCAATGAGAGAAGTTGTCACGGTCAGTGCAAGTATTTGTATCAACACGCCTGCAGAGATTGTGTGTTGTTAAAAAGTTAATGATCTTTATACCAGTTATTATCTTGGAAAGACGTTAGGAAGAGAATGAAACGAAACGTACTGAGTGAAACTGCAGCAATCTTGTAGAGTTCGAGATTTGTTGCTTCCAGCTTACTCAGATCTTTGATAATCTGTTTAATAAACCATTCCAAATAGTAGCAGTTCATGAGAATCACAGAGCAGAGTATTATATAGATCAGGAAAACTAAAAAAATGCACAATTTTCAAACACTAAAAGAAGTCACAACTAACAATGTGATACTTAATGAACTACATCCAGGAAGGCAAATCGCTCCTCTCTTGTTAAGTACAAGGCAGTTATTAATTCCAGACTATGGAAGAAGTTACAATCTGATAATTGTTTAATAGTAGCATCTGCTATATTAAAAATGATAATTCATGCAAAATAGCAGAGCTGTAAATATAATGTTAGAAAATTTTCGAAGACGGTTACCCAAGTAAATTTATTTTCACCTTGGAATTTGCTTTGTTTTGCTATGTGATGAGAGAAGTATCATCTCAAGGACAATTTACAATGTGAAATGGTAATTTAAAATTTTCCATTAATATACATACACAACCACAAGAATCTTAAAGACAACAAAAGTCATGCATAGTAAAACATTCAGTCTCTCTATTGAAAGTAAACTCTAGACAGCATCATGCGGTTTAAAACATGAAGACAAAGCGAGTTAAAGTGACAAAAGAATAACACAACTGAGTTAAAATTGGTTCAATATTGTACTTCACAGACATAAATGTTATATATTAATAATAGTTAATGACTACATCTCAGTGAATCTTCTGAGTCATGCTATCTTAGATGTACATGTCAATTGGGAATAGCAGAAGGGACAAACAAGCAGATGCCCATCTTCTACAGTCATTCAACCAACAGTCATACTTGATCTTTCTGTGCTTAACTAGAATATCAAATTCAATCTCAAGTCTTCTAAACACAATAAATCCTTTTTATCCATCATTTACTAACTTTTATTGCAAAAACTGAAGAATGAAAATGCTAGATAAAAGAGAATCATTTAACCTCAAGCGTTTTATCACTCTTAAGGAGACAAGCGAGAGATATAAGAACACTGATTGACGATCCAAATAAATACAGTTTCAAAAGGTTAACTCGGCTGCGCCTTCGACCTGAATAAAAATAATTGAGATAAAGAGTTTCAGATTAAAAAACATAACCAGGATCTAGGTTCCGATGTAACAACTAACATATTAACAAACAGAATGTTAATCCCACCTAATTCTCCGATTAAGAGAGAAACAAAGTAAATCACACTTGAACCAACAGAAACCTCATCAAGAGCACCCCCTTTTAGTGTAGATAAGTAGAACACTACTGCAGCTAGAAATTGAATAGAACCCTGCAGTTTATTGAGAAAGACTTCATCAGAAAGGACAAAGATTCAATAAATAAACAAAAACCAACCATTCACATCCACATTCTGCATTTCTGGGTGTTTTGGGATGGTCTTTTTGCTCAAGTTTCTTCAAAGTGTGTGCCAAAAAAGTTTTTAAGTGAAATAACATGTAGGCCCGAGCTAAAAAAAAAAAAAAAAAGGGTTGGACAAAACAACAATGTTAGAAACAATACAACCAAAAATTGGCAAATTATCTCAAGTACAATGGAACATGTGCTTGAGTAATTCTGGACAGATAATTGCCTGCTCAAGGAGCTCTAAAAATGCACTTAACTATGTTCCTTCATCGAATTGCTTAATTGTCATTTGTCAATTTCTTAAATCAATTCATTTTCGGGGGCAAAATAACAAATGCATGAATTGAAACAAGAAGTTAAATAGTATTTGACAATTTACCAAAAAAATAGACGGCACACCTGGGCTAAGATCATTGAACAAAGAAGAGATTTTCCTCGGGCCACCTTCTGATATCCTTCCAATTAAGCAAATACAACAAATTTACAGGGAATTTCAAACCACACGAAATTGAGAAACGAATTAGGGCGAAATTATAATAGCAATAGAAGGCGTACTGGAATCGACGACCATGCGGTATGAAAAATCAGAACCATCAGTTCCCGAGGGCCTCCCAGTTACGGATTTCCGTTGACTCATGTCTTCTTCCTTCTTCCTTTCGAAGTTCTAACCAATTTGGGGTGTTGATCTGAAAAGCGTGTTGAACAATAGGGCAATTATCGGCGTCTGAAGGGTAAACACGTGTTAGCGTTTCTTTCTTCCTTACAATTAGTTAAGGAAAAATAAATAGTACTCCCTATGTCTCCCGTTATTCTGTCTCAAAACTTTTGGACACATAATCTAATGTATTTGCTTAATCGTTCATGTCTTCAAATATGTATAAGTAAAATTTATACTTCATCTGTCCCATTTAACTTGTCTTGTTTGACTTTTGAATACAATCTAACGCACTTTTTCAACCGTTAATATCTCAAAATATGTACAATAAAAATTATGCAAAATATATATTCTAAAACTACATGATCATACGATTGTAACAAGACCTACTCGACTATTTTTTCCCAGATATATACTTAATATAAAATTGAGTCAAAGTTGAAGAATTAACAGTGTCAAAAAGTCAAACCAAACACGTTACTTGGGACGGAGGGAGTATAAAATATGAAGTATATTCTAAAACAACGTGATTAGACGATTTTAATAAGACGAACTTAATTGACTATATTTTCGTTTATATAATTGCGATAACATTACGTCAAACTTAATCAATGAACAATGTCAAAATTAAAATGCAATATAATAAGTGGGACGGAGAGAGTAATATTTGTTTTTTTTTTGGTAAGCCCGAGGCCAGAAAAATGCTACACAATACAGGAAAACATCAAAAGAAAGAAGCAAAAAAGCAAAGCACAACTAAACAACAATAGTATCTTGGATATGCATCTGCTGTTAAGTCTTTCATGACGAAATCCGGAGGGAACGCCCAAGTGCATAAAAAACTCCTTCCTCGGAGCTCCATATTTGGCTAGGCAATCCGCCTCCCTAATTATCTCTCAAAGTGTGATGAAAGTGACATACCTCAAAAAAATCCCTCGGGTCACGAATCCTTTGAATTGTAGCAACATCGGGATGAAACATATTAGGGGAATCAATGGCATCCGGAGCAGCTTAAGAATCTGAATAGCAACTAATACGTCTTATCCCAGCAAGAGCTACAGATTCCAGTCCATAGGCCATCACTGATAGTTCATCAACACATGTTGGAATTGTGACCGAGGTACCCACATCCTCCGTTGAGCCAATGTCCATCCTCTTCACACACAGAAAATCCAAAGCCCACACGGCCGGGTTTTGGAGCGAACTCTCATCAACGTACAACATTGTACCTATCTTCCCCGCCAAGTTCCAATATACCAGCCTCAATGTCTCCCTACGAGATCTCCCTATTTAAATACCAGTTAGACTTGTGTTTTCCTAAAAAAACTGAAATACGTCTAACCTCCCTATTTAAATAAACTAGTACTATTAGCCTTGTTGTCTTTTTTTTTTTTTGGTTCCTTTTAATTTTTTGCTTTACTCAAAAGAAAAAGAATAGAAAAAGTCAAAATTCACTTTTTTTTAAAAAAAAAAAATTAAGCAGGGGTTACTTCCCAAAAAAATAGGAAATCATTTTAGAAATAAAAATACAAAAATATCTTTATCTAACAAGGAAATAAAAAAAATTATAATACTCTTATAAAATTGATGTCCCTTTAGTAATTTTAATATATGAAAAGTTAAATTTCATTCAAGCTCAAACAAACAAAGCCCTTAAAATGACTTTCAAATATTTTAGTTTAAGCAATTTCATCCTTTAGCCATCAAAATACACATTCTAGCACAACCATGAACCATCTATAATATACTCCATTAAACTTCTTGATCTAATGAACAGTAAACTTAATTTTCCTTTCATAAATTAAATAATATTGGGTCTGCACAAAATTAATTTAAAAAAGCCCATAACCCAACCTTATTGTTTGCCAAAAATTAGTTGTTATTTTATTTACTATTTTTTTTTGCTTGATTTAGACTTTTTTGGGCTAAAAACACTTTTTCATTGAAAATTTGTATTAAATAGTAGTATATCACTAAATATTGCATATATTGTTTAAGAAAAATTTTATATTTTATAAATATAAATAATCTTTATATTAGTCCGATATCTACCTCCAATAAAAGAATATTATCCATAATAATATGTTATAATTAATTTTTATAACGGCGTAACTTTTGGGAACATAAGTACCTCATTCAGGCCAAATATTGGATGAATGTTACATTTAAATAATGCACTTTTGTTTAAACTATTGGGGTTGAGAATCTAAATTTGAACAATTAATATTTCAAGTTTAATTGTTGGTAAATTAATTAAATACACAATTCTTGAGCGAAGTATTTTGGCGAATAACAATTATTTCACACAAAATTCAAATAGATCTGCTTGTGTGTTATTTCATATTCGTCAACAAACCAGTATTGCATTTCAGTAATTTATTATCTGTTTATGCAAACTATATTCTATATATCGTTATCACATACCATCCCCGCCCATTCGGGTGGGGGAATACTAGAATTCATTATTATTATTATTATTATTATTATTATTATTAATTTATCTTATTTCTCTATTATATTAGAAATATAAAATATATAATCTCTAAATACATTAATCATTATTTACATTAAAAAGTACTTCCCCAATTTTAAAAAGTTGTAACATTTATATTTTTCATGCAATTCAGTACACATTTTTAATGCATAATATCTTAAATTGTATAAAAATAAAAATTATAAAAAGTTAGTAATATTCTAACACTAAGTGATTAGACAAGTCTAACAAAATCTCACTTAACTTATCTTATATCTCTATGTCAAAAAATTTCGTATGTTTCAATTTATATAAAAAAAATGAATGGAGTAAAATTTAATTTTACATATCCAGTTATACATTATTAATGTCAAGCAAAAAATTATACATTATTAATACTATATAATAATACGCCAAAAAAACTATATGATAGAAAAAACACATTTATACTAATATATCCTCCAATCATTATACGAATTAATTATTCAATAAATTAATAATAATAATAATTATTATTTAATTAATATTTTTCTCGTATATGCATTTATCTCAAAAGAAAAAACAATAGAAAAAGAACACATTTAAAACATGAAGGTCTAATTCTTCGAAACTTTCCATATTGTGTTTGTGCATCAATGGAATTGCTACTTACCAAATTGGTTGGTTCAACGCAGGGGTCAATCGGTATCATCGGACCACTATCCAGCATGCTTAGAAACTGGGGAGGGATCTTGGGGTACTAAACCATTCCGGTTTTATAGTTACTGGATGGACGAACGGGGTTTTGAAGGTTTGGTTGGGGAGGTGTGGGGAAGTGGTGGCAGTAGCAGTGGTTCTGAAAGGGGTGGGAAACTATTTAAGAATCTTAGATTGTTGAAAGGGAAGATCTGGGAATGGGATGGTTATGGGGCGGGTAATTTAGAGAAATGCTCGCAAAAGTTGATGGCTGAGATTGCGGAGTTGGAGGAAGGGTTTAAGTTGCATGGCTTTGAGGCTGAGGCAGGGAAAGTATGGTGAGTTAAGAGAAGTGAATTGCAGTAGACTTTTTTAGCTGAAGAGAGGCGTTGGTATCAAAAATCGAGAATACGATGGTTAAAGGATGGAGACCAGAATACACGATTTTTTCATGCCATCACAGCCCTCCACAGGCGCAAGGGTCATATTGGAGCAATTAACATGGGCGGTCAGGTAGTTGATGACCCAAAAATAGTTAAAGAGGAGGCACTGTTACACTTCAGGGGCTTGTTCTCTAAGAAGGAGCAGGAATTGTTTGAAGTGGATAATCTTGGATTACCAAAGCTTTGTGATTCAGATAGACAGTGGTTGGAGCGGGACTTCATAGAGGAGGAGGTGAAGAAGGCGGTGTGGAGCTGTGATGGCAATCGAGCACCAGGTCCGGACGGGTATAATATTAATTTTTTTAAAAAGTTCTGGGATGTGCTTGAAGGGGAAATGATGGAGGTTTTTGAAAGGTTGCATAGGGAATGTCAGATTCCAAGAGAAGCGGGGGGTTCTTTTATCGTTTTAATTCCCAAGGTTGACAGTGGAATTTAGCGATTTTAGGCCTATCTCGCTAGTTGGTAGCGTCTATAAAATTCTCATGAAAGTTCTTGCAAGGAGAATACAACATCTGCTAAGCAGTCTTGTGGGTGTAACTCAAATGGCTTTCATTCGTGGGAGACGGATTTTGGATGGCGTCCTCATAGCGGCTGAAATGGTTCAAGCCACCAATTCAAGTGGATGTAGTGGCCTTGTGATCAAACTGGATTCCGCCAAGGCATATGACAATGTGTCATGGGAAGCGTTAATCCGAATAATGGAGGCCATGAGATTTGGAGCCAGATGGATTGGGTGGATCAAGGAGTGTGTTTATTTGGCCTCGGCTGCGGTTTTGATAAATGGCTCTCCTACGAGTTTTTTTGATATGCAAAAAGGTTTAAGGCAAGGTGACCCAATCTCGCCTTATTTGTTTATAATAGTTGCAGAGATCCTAAACACATGTATGGAAAAGGCAGCCGCTCTGGTTTGATAAAAGGGTTGAAAGCGAGTCGAGAGGGACTAGTGTTATCGCACTTGCAATACGTGGATGACACAATAATCTTTTGTGAAGGGGATTTAAAGCAGGCGTTGATGGTAAAGAGAATTCTCATGTGCTTGACTTTGACTATGGGCTTGAGGATTAATTTTAACAAGAGTAGCGTTCATGGTATCAATGTGCCCCAGCCCTTGGAAAGAGAGGCAGCTGCGATACTAGGCTGCCAGATTGGGAGTTGGCCGTTAACATACCTTGGCATTCCGATTGGTAGAAGAATAAAAGGTGTTTCCTTATGGCAACCAATATTGGATAAAATGGAGAAGAGGAGGCCAGCTGGAAAGGTAAAATGCAGACACAAGCAGGGCGATTTTGCTTGATCAATTCGGTTTTGAGCAGCCTCCCAGTTAGGGTTGCAAAAGAATCAAATATTTTTGCTTCGATTCGTGATTCGATTCGAAATTATTCGAAATTTTGATATTCGAATAATATTTGATTCGATTCGATATTCGATTAAACATTTTATTTTATATAAAATAATATATAAATATGTAAAATAACTTTGTTAGATAATTTAAAATTTATTTTTAGTGAATATATTTATTAATTAATATGAATATATTTATATATGAAATTAAAGTACTAAATTTAATATATAAATCGAACTAAATATTTAATTTTAATAATTAAAAATTAATTTTTCAATATTAAATTACCTTATAGAATAATTCGATTTGATTCGAAAGTATTCGTGAAGCTTAACAAATCAAATCGAATACTGCAGTATTCAGTTCGATTCGGTTCGTTTGCAACCCTACTCCCAGTATACTTTTTGTCTATCTTTAAGATTCCTAAGGTGGTGGCGCACATGGTAGAAAAAATAAAAAGAGGATTTTTTTGGGCTGACTCAGAGGGTCGTAGAAAGTTGCATACTTCGAGTTGGGAGCAAATCTGTCAAAACAAGGTGGATGGCGGACTTAATGTGTGGAATGTGCAGATGTTTAATAAGGCTTTACTTACTAAATGGAGATGGAGATTCGGGAAGGAAAACTCTCTATGGAAAACGGTTATAGATAGAAAATACTATGGTGGCAAATCCCCTTTGGTGCCGGGTGTTAGAGAGTGTAGATCCCTGTGGGGGTAACATTTCTAAAGCATGGGATAGTTTGAATGGAGTCAGCAATAGGGGCGATTTCAAAATAAGTGTAGGAAATGGTTTGCTTACTAGGTTTTGGAAAGATGCTTGGGTTGAAGATGGGAGGCCATTAAAAGATCTCTTTCCCAGGCTGTACACCTTAGCTACCAATAAGGGAGGGATGGTAGCGGATAATGGCTGCTGGTCAGGATTGGAATGGGGGTGGAGTATTCAGTTAAGATGACCACTTTTTGGATGGGAGCAGGAGATATGGAACGAGTTCTTGTATGTGCTTAACAGGGAGAGGCTGAGCCGGTTCATGGAGGATTGGGTTATGTGGATTCATGAGGGAAGTGGCCGATTCTCAACAAAATCATGTTGGAAATTTATATCAGGGGGTGGGAAGGAGGAAATACAATGGATGTGGAGGTCCCTATGGAGAATAAAAGCACCTATGAAGGCGAGGCTGTTGGTGTTGAAGCTTATTTATGCTGAGCTCCCTGTTAGGGAATTATTATGGAGAAGAGGCTGTCTTCAGGCATCAAGAATTCAGTGTGTTTGCTGTGGTAGAGAAGCAGAATCCATGGATCACTTTTTTTGCAGGTGCGAGTTTGCGAGTGCATTGTGGTATCAAGGTGTGGAATGGTTTGGTGTGGAGTGGGTGTGTCCAGGCCGGATTGGAAATTTGCTTTCATGGTGGCTGGGGAACAATCTGAAACAAACCCAGCGGGGAATTTGGTTAGTGACGGGAGTCGTGATTATCTGGACTATTTGAAAATTTCGGAATAAAGCAGTATTCGAGGGACAACAAATCACATTGAGAGAGGCCATTGATGAAATTAAGTGGAGAGTGCAATTTTGGTGGAATGCTAACTCCAATGAAACTGGCAGCTATTCTTTTGGTATTGGTGGGCATAATCTTGATGGTTTAATCCAGTCCGGGGAGTCAGGGAAGAGAGCTCGGAGAGGAGGATTAACTTGGGTTCATCCTAATGTTGGTTGGTGGAAAATCAACACGGATGAGTCGGTGTTCGAAAACCTGGGACCGGCGGGGATTGGAGGAGTTATAAGTGATGAAAGGGGGCGAAGTGAGTTTTGTTCTATCCGATTACATTGGGGTGACGAATTCCATCGAGGCCGAAATCACAGCCATTAGTCGAGTTTGTCAAGTGTTGATTCGGGATCACGACTTTTCTCTCCATAAACTAATTTTTGAATGTGACTCCAGTAATGTTGTGAAGTGGATAGACAACCCCGGGAATGCTCCTTGGGGATATAGGGATTGGGCCGTTCCTGTCAGTTTTAAAATGTGCAGGCGAAGTGCGGTTCCAACATATATTGAGGGAACGCAATACATTGGATGATTATTGGGCCAAGCGTGGAGCTTCAGGTGAGGGCAAGATTGAAGAATGGTTTTGATTTTGTCGGGTGCTGCTGGTGTGGAAGAGGCTGTGTCGACTGAGCGCTATTAAGAACGGTCCGGAGATACGCAGGTATACGATGAAAGGTTTGGTGTACGATTTGAAGTAGCAGATGATGTTGAGGTGAGATGCTGTTTAAATTGGTGTAGCAAATCCTGTAGACGTGTATGGCCGTGAACTTTTGTTTTGGTTGGTGTAGCAAGTGCAGTTGGCACGAGCTGCCGTCTAATTTGGAGTAGCAAATCTTGGTGTAGCAAATGCTCTTTCTCATGTCTGCTGGAATGTTCTTAATTTTGGTTTGCGGGGCTAAAATGAACTAGTTGATATGTTAGCAGTTTGTTGTCTCTAATTCTGCTTCCCGCTCTGAAATGCTGTAAGGATGTTGTAGTCACCTACCATGCCTTGGTCCTTATTATCTATGGCAATAAAAATCTTTCCCTCCAAAAAAAATGATAATTGATGCTGGGTAGGACTTAGAGGGTGTTTGGATGTGCGTTTTAAAAAGTGCTGCAAAGTTTAGAAAATGGATAATCAGATAATTGCTGTAACAAAACGTGGTGTAGAAAATTAAGTGTTTGGATGGATTTATGCTGTTTCAAATCGCAATAATTTGATAATTATTAAAAAGTATTTGGATTTGTGTTTTTCATTACCTCAAAAAACAACAATATGGTAAAATCTATTTTTAGCTAAACGCAATTTTCTTGCAGCACCAAATTGTAGCTACAAGAAAATAGCGTTTTCATTCCCTCAAAACGCAAATAATAAATTATTAAAAGTTAGTACACAAACAGGATTAACGGATTATTTGCGTTCTGCAAATGCAATAATCAGATAATCTGTCCCAAAACGCACAAACAAACACCCTCTTATTAGAATTGGATTTCCCGTTATGGTGATAAGGAGGGATGAAATTATTTGAATAACAGACCTAACTCTAAACTAGATTATTAGTCGGTCCAATTGTAACATCCCACATCGGTTGGAGAGGGAAATGAAGAATGCCTTATAATGGTTTGAAAATATGTCCCTTGTATATGCGTGTTAAAACCGTTAAGGGGCTTGGCCCAAAACGAACAATATCTACAAGTGGGTGTGACTGGGACGATACATATGGTAAGCATATACACCTCTTCCTTGTAGAGATGCCTCGGATACGAATGGTCCAATGATGACTGAGGTTAGTTTTGATTAGATAAAGTAAATTTAATTCTCGACAATAGTGATTGAGAGGGGATATCGTGAAACTAGCTACTCGAATCTCATAATTCACACCAAGCTAGATTTATCGGCTCAATAAACTGGATGCTCAACCCACTATTAAAAAAAAAACAAAAAAAAAACAAACAAACAAAAAAAAAACAAAAACAAAAACAAAAACAAAAAAGTTGAATTGCATTTTGTGTAATTATTAGTACTTTAGTATTTGCACCTTAAATTCATTAAATCCACGGTTGTCTAGATACCAGCAGAAACGACAAAGACTTCAATTTAAACTTAATTTTTTTGCTCAACAACCAATTAAGGCTAGAAAAAGAGGAAGTAAAAAGGAAAACAAGAAAGAAACATCAACAAGAAGACAGATGCACTAGCTCCGCATGAACCACGTGCCAGTTGCATCTGCTGTCACCAACGGCTTCAAAAAATCCGGGGGATACGCCCAAGAAGTGAAAAATGCCTCCTCATTGGCTCCCAACTTAGCCAGGCCATCCGCCACAGCATTGCCTTCCCGATAAATATGCTCAAAGCGACACACTCGGAATTCACATCTAAGCTCCTGGATCTTTGTAAGATAAGCCGAGAGCCAATGATCATCATCAAAGGGGGAGAGGATCAACCGTAATGCGTCGTGAGAATCACAAGCACACCATACCTCAACAATACCCTTCTCCTGCGCAAGTGAAAGACCCTGGAGAATACCCACAACTTCAGCTTGCAAAATGGAGACATCACCAATAAAACCAGAGATCCCACCGAGCCACTCACCAGAACAGGTTCTCAGGACTGCTCCAAAGCCAGCTCTATGCCTGTTAGCCAAAAGGGAACCATCCGTGTGGAGAAAGACACCCTTCCACCCTCCCATGTTCCAGCAAACCAAGGTGGGTTGATGGTGTATACTGGATGTAGCATACTGGACATTCTCCAGACAATCAGTGAGGTGGTTGACCTTTCGAATGAGCTGTTGTTGAGATGTCGACTTAGCTTGAAAAACTCTCTGATTTCTCTCAATCCAAATCATCCATAGCCCAGCCATAAATTTAACACCAAAAGCATCAAGCATCCCTCTAAGCCAAAATCGAATTTGATCCATTGGTAAAGAGCGGATGTCATCAGGAATATTAACGTGGAGATTGGTCCAGAGAGAAGAAGCCCAGTGGCAGAGGAACAAGCAGTGCAACCAGTCCTCAATCTCACAACCACACACAGTACAAAGTGGAGAAGTAGCCAGCCGGCGATGATGGAGGAGCTGATTGCAAGGCAGTGCGGCTCGAGAAAGAAGCCAAATAAGAAAACAGAATTTTTCAGGCAATGTAGATCTCCACAAACCCTTCCAACCATTGACCAAAGAAGGATCCCCAACTAGAAGCCTGTAACCAGACCTGGCCGTGTAACGGCCATCGACCGTTAGCTTCCAACGCCATCCATATGAACAATTAGGGTGTAGTCGTGGCGGTGGCTGGGCATGAATGGTAGCCTTAAGCTCTTCCGGAATTATAGAGTGGACACGGGAAAGATTCCAACCGTGCTCATCTATGATATCAGCAATATTCAAATCTATGTAACAAGTTTCAATGAAGGACAATTGAGGACCGATGGACCGTCCTTTGAGCCAAGGGACAAACCATAAAGAACTTAGGCCATTCCCGATTTTAAAAGCAAGACCATCAGACAGCCGCAATGAAGCTTTCCGGATACTTCTCCAGGTAAAAGATCCGGCTTTAGGCATAGAGGCACTAGTCATCCCATTCGGACAATATTTAGCTTTTAATTCACGGACCCAACATTTATCCCGATCTCTTAACAGGTCATAAGCAAGCTTCCCAAGCAGTGCAGTATTGGAATGCCTGGCTTGTCTAAGCCCCAGTCCACCATGATCCCGAGGAGTGGCTACTGACCGCCAGTTAACTAAATTTAACCCTTTACCTTTCCTGTCCTTCCAAACAAGCTGTCGGATGCGGCGGTCTATTTTCTTACAAATAGACTCTGGTAATCAACCCAGCTGCATGCAATAGGTCGGGATTGATGCAAGGACATGTCGTGCCAAGGTAATACGCCCTGGTTTATTAAGCAAACGCATCGCCCAGCATGAAATTTTTTCATCCATTTTCTCCAGGATATGATTATAGTCGCACGCTCGAACCCTCCCTTGATGGATTGGGAACCCAAGGTAGGTCTCAAGGCGGTCAGTAAAAGGAATTGGAGTGGAGTTTGACAACCAACTTTTCTCATGATCCGTAACAGATGGCGAGGCAAGAGCTCTAGATTTTGAGGTGTTCACGTTAAAGCCCGATGCACCAGCAAATCTATTCAGAATAGACACCAAGGAATCGATGCTTGTCTCCTCAACCATGGTGCACAGAATTAAATCATCGGCGAAGAGCAAGTGCGAGATCCCCAGGCTAGCCGCTGACAGCTTAATAAGGATCCAATTCCCAATCATAACTTCATGCTGGATAGTCGTGGACAAGCGTTCCATCACAATGTTGAAAAGGTAAGGGGACAGTGGGTCTCCCTGTCTCAGCCCCCTTATCGGTCGAAATTCCTCAGTAGGGGCCCCATCCAAAGGATAGAATACGTCGGAGAAGAAATACACGCCATAATAATCGCGTGTAGAGAAGTAGGAATGCCCATTTGACCGAGACATTCATCCAAAAATTCCCAACTCACCGAATCATAGGCCTTTTCAAGGTCTATCTTAACAATGATAGCCTTCAACTTAGAATTCGACCGGGTAATTGTATAAACAAGTTCCTGCAATAGTATAGCATTGTCCACAGTTCCACGACCGGGGAGGAAAGCCGACTGTAGAGGGGTAATGAACTTCTGAAGCAAAGACCTTAGTCGATTGACGAGCACTTTGGAAATGAACTTGTATGCAACATTGCATAACGTAATGGGGCGAAACTGTTTGATAGATTGAGGAATAGCAACTTTAGGGAGCAAGCAGATAAATGCCTTGGCCAGCATAGGATCAAAAGCACCAGTTGAGAAGGCATGACGCACCATAACAGTAATATCTGTGCCAATTGTATCCCAATAGGTTTTGTAGAAGGCAGCTGGAAAACCATCTGGACCTGGAGCCGAAAAAGGTTTGAATTGTTTTAAGGCCAGTTTAACTTCATCATCGGTTACAGGACCAGAGTTGACCTCATAACCCAACTCCCCGATAGAAGGCAGAGGTGGCAAGGGCTCAAATACCAGATTCATAGTAGGAGTTGCAAACAGCCGAATGTAGAAATCCCTAGCAGTGGATTGGAGAACATCCCGTCGGGTGCACCAAGTGCCATCTTCTAGCGAAAGCCCATGTATCTTGTTACGGTGATGATGAAATTTAGCTTGGGCGTGGAAATAATTTGTATTTCGATCCCCCAACTTAATCCAACTGTCCCGAGCACGCTGGAACCAAAAGGCTTCTTCCTGAATCAGGATATCCTGAAAATCTTTCTGCAATTTTTTCTCCAGGAGGATCAATTGCGCAGAGTCGATATTGACGAGTGCACGATCAATTCCCTAGAGACGCCTCATGATTTTCTTCTTTTTATTTCTCATCTCCCGGACAGCCTGGCCACACTGAAGGATAGAAGACTCTCGTAATTTATCCAATTTATCACAGAATGACCTCCTATGAGGATCGTTCCAGGTTCCTTGAATTAATGTGATATAAGAAGGCTCTTTACTCCACAAGAATTCCCATCTAAAAGGCCTTGAAGAAGCCTGAGCAGTAAGATCACCACAAGAGACTAGCAACGGAGCGTGATCCGAGCCCACCCTAGGTAGCGTAAGAACATGTCCACTAGGAAACATATCTATCCATGCCAAATTGGCAAGGCCACGGTCGAGCCTCTTCTTAATACAGTGTGAGTTGTTAGCAGAACAGAACCAAGTGAATTCCGAACCCTCAGTTCGGACATGAAATAGGCCACAGTCAGTAATACATTCCTTGAACTCATCTACTCTATTACTATTGAAGATCCCTCCTCGGACCTCAGAAGGCAAGATAACTTCATTCCAATCCCCGACTAGGAGCCATGGTTCATCAACTCTCTCAGACAACTGTTTGAGATACATCCAATTCAATTTCCTTCTCTGATAATTAGGAGAAGTATAAACAGCGGTACAAATCCAAGCCAAAGAACCAGCCTCAACACGAATCGAAATAAATCTGTCCGTGACATAAAAAATGGAACACCGAATGGGAGAAGGGAGCCGACCAAGAACCCAAATGCCACCAGACCTACCCACAGATTCCATAACGGTAACCGGGACAAACCCAAGACCATAGAAAAAATTCCGGACCCTATCAAAAGGACCTTGAGGTTCCAAGATAAGAACCAAAGCAGGACAATGACGCCGGATCATCTCCGAGCATATCCTCCTCGTCAATGGGTTCATGAACCCCCGCACATTCGAGGACAGTATTGTAAAATCTTTAAACACAGACATAAAATAAAACACAGGCAGGAAACGGACGAACAACGAGATACAAAAACTTTAGAGGGAGTTTAGGAAGACACCTCTGCAGTAGTAGCCTCGACTGGCACCTTATCTCCGAAAGCCATCTCCTCATCGGGTTCCGATTCATTTGGGGAACCCACGAAATCCATAGCACCGTTCGGCTCCAATTCCTTGTCGTGCACAGGCATAGCATCATGCTTTTCCGATATGTCAAAATCATCAGCCGGAGACGAAGCAGATGTCTCACCCTCTGAAAGCTTAGAAGTCGGCGTATCCGTGCGGACCCTCTTCTTTCCCTGGAACATTCGACGTACACGTGGAAGGGGATTTTCCACCGCTATGTCATTGGGTTGAAAGGGGCCCTGTTGTTTGGGCTGGGCTTCAACAGGCCTCTGGGGAATCTTCATATTGGGCTCAGGATCCTTATTGGTCATCCCGGGTCCACTAATTTGTGGGCCTTTTCGACGGTTGCGACGCCTTCTCACTGTCATCCATTCTCCCACAAGAGAATCCTCATCATTCAAGGATCCAGGATCCACGCTAGTCCCGGAGATCACGCCCTTAACTGCCGCCACGTCTTCTGCATGTAAACCTTGATCAACGTGGGTTTCCAAATTCAACTGGTCAGTATCCACACTTTCCTTTGGAGGCACCGGCACCGTGTCTGGCACCATCGGAGAGACATCGGAGATCGGACATTTAGACTGCAAATGGCCGTACTTGGCACATTTCATACAAACCATATGAAGCCCCTCATAGGTTACCGGAATAAACTTTCCGTGCACTTCAACTTTGCCCACCAAGGGTTCATCTAAATTAATCTCCACACAAACGCGAGCGTATCGTCCCCTTTCAATTGACAAGGTGGTTTTATCCACCTTAAGAGGAACACCAACTCCCATAGCAATAGCCATAATACCAGCTTCCCTGTAAAAAATATGATTAATGCCAGAAAACCTAACCCAAGCGTGGATCGTGTTCACCTTTGCCACAGCCGGATCAAAATCCGGCGACCATCTCTTGACCGCAAGGCAGTGATCTAGAACCGACCAAGGACCTTTAGTCAGCACATTCTCTCGATCCGCCGGAGACTCAAACTTCACATAAAAACATCCATAGCCCACATCAAGAAAAGCTACTTCACCAGAGGGTTTCCAGGCCCTAAGAAGCCTTTCTTTCAGAGTGGCATAACCAACACGAATACCAAGCGGCTGCACAATCAAAGTTTCATGCCAAGGTTCGTAAAATTTTCCAAGACAGAATCAACAAAAGTTATCTTCGGGCATCTCTTGCGGGTGCCCTCTCGATCGATACTGACCAGATTCTTAGACAGAAGCTCCTGCACAGAAACAGGAGGAGAACTAGGGGGATCCGTAGTTTTCATGACTACATCTCGAAACGACCGAGCGGCCGCCGGAGGGGCAGTCGGTAAAGGTGGTTCCAGAGGAGGTTCAGTACTGGCGGCAGCCATCCTTGGAGGATGAATGCTGGAGGCGGCGGCAGGGTGGCTTCGCCCCTTCCTTCAAGCGGCGGGCCGCCAAGCACAGACTTCCTTCCCGGCTTCCCAAAGGAGGCAACGGCGGCGCAAGGCCGAGGCCGGCGGTGGGCGAATCACGCAGAGGGAGACCGAAAGAGAGCCGGGGACGGAGAAAGGCGGCGCCCTTATGAATCGGGAAATCGAAACTGTTCTGCAGTTGATTCAACTCAGCGCATCGACTTCCTGCGAAGACGCCGAGAAAATCGGAGAAAGCAGCAAAAATTGCAAATCAGGAGGAGGAGGAGGAGAAGAAGGAAGCGTCGTGGAAGCGCTGTCGTCCACCGCGATTGAGAATCCTGCGGCGGAGGAGGACGACCTCCAAAACAGTTGACCTCTGCTCAATAATTGAGACCCGGAAATTAGTTTGGTGTTCATTGAAAAAATAAAAAATAAAAAATAATTAAACACTTGGGGCACGACTGCTTTTAGGATTCGTGGTGTTCATCCTCCTAGCTATATAATTCTTGAAGATGATCTCTTGAAGAATATGATATATGCTCATCTTTTTCTCGGATCCATAACTTTTAATTTAAAGGTTAATTACATCTTATTTTTCCTCACAAAAATTTCTAAATACCTTCTGTATATTTCTCAAAATCCCTTATCTCATGATATGCTAAGGAAAATAATACTAATAATAATAATAAAATCTTTAATTAGTTATTTCATAACATTGCTAAGACCAAATAGGTACAGTGAAAAAAAAAATCTTTAATTTTATTAGTGACCAATTTTTTTTTACTAGCTATAAATTCGCATTAAAAATAATTTAATTAGAATTTTGTGAAATTTTTTTACCATTCTAAATAAATTCTACATATATTTTTTTTTAAAGAAGAAAAGAAAGAAAAGGAAAAAAAGACTAAAACACATTATAGTTTAATTATTAAACATAATATCCTTAATCATTGTTAAAGGTCTCTGATCTATATATCTCGAGAAAAAGTTAATCATTGTTTTATTATTAGCTCTCTGATCTATATATCTCGAGTAAAATTATTATCACTATTCAGTTATTTTTTTTTTGGGAACCATTAAAGGTCTGAGAAAGGAATTGATGTAGTTCATGCCACACAAATTACAAAGAGGAATAAAATGGAGGGATAGGGGGCCGGTGGGGAATCGAACCTCCAAGATTCTGTTGGAAGTCAAGGTACTTAACCACTTGAGCTAAGTCCTTATCCCCACTATTCAGTAATTAACACTAAATTGCTTTTTTGTGTGTGTTTGATTACGTTTCTCTCTCTTTTTATTTTATTTTATTTTATTTTATTTTTTTTACCGTTTTCTTATAATTATTTTGGTAGTGTTTAATGGTTTTCTAACAAAAAAATGTCAAAACAATTATCACTTTAAAAAAGTGTGGAAATATTTAATTTATCTAGATTTTTTACCTGCTGCACACGAGTGTTGAAATAATATGACGATAGTAAAATGAGAATATAGTTTTGTTTTGGATTACATGAGATTCAAAGTCTTTTTTTAAATAGTGGTAGAAATGCATGGAACAAAAATTTAAAAGGAAAATAAAGAAGAGAATAGGATAAGGAAGGCAATTCAAACCCAAAACCAGCTTGACAAAATATAAAATAAATTATTTTTACAGTTAAAAACTAAATATATATAGTTTGCTTTTATATCTAAAATAATGAGAGCAAGTGGAACATAAATGCCCTTTAACTATTCAAAATTAGAAAAAATTATATTTTTGTATTATTAAGGTTCTAAAAAATATATTATTTTACTCCCATATGTTGTACATTTTGACTATTACCCCTAAAATTTTTAAAAAATATTATTTATACTTTTTTGTTATCTTTTCATCATTTAAAACTTATATTTTATTAAGTATTGTATTTTAAATTTTTATTGTGATTAGTATTTATGGACTAATCTTTAAGTTTATAAAAGATTTA
The DNA here is from genome assembly GCA_030278955.1 of Hygrophila difformis. Lineage (NCBI taxonomy): Eukaryota > Viridiplantae > Streptophyta > Magnoliopsida > Lamiales > Acanthaceae > Hygrophila > Hygrophila difformis. The sequence continues at coordinate 20,397,570 of JAOANR010000008.1, read as the reverse complement.
ATTATAATTACGTTTGATTATCTGTTAATTTTTAAAATATTATATTAATCCATTACATTTTGTCCAATTTTTTCTTTTCCCTATTGATTATGGAAAAAGTTTAGTAGTTAATATTTTCGTTTAATTTTAATTAAATTTTAATTTTTTTTAATTTTTAATATTATTATAAGCCCTAAAATCGAATTTATACTCCGATACTAAGTTTTTTTAGGGGTTATGCTTTTTGAGCATATTTTTATATAAACTATTTTTTCTATTTGGATAACTACATTTATTGTTTGAAAATTCTAATAAAATAAAAATCAGAGAAATAAAAAATCTGAAAAAAAAGGAAAATGAAATAAAAAATTTCAAATAAAATAAAATAAGAATCTAAATATAATTAATAATGAAATTATTTTTTAAATTTAAAGATATTACAATAAACATAATTTGATTTATCATTCATTATATATATTTGGAGTATTTTATTTTACTATTAAATAGTACTTCCCCAGTTTATTTTTAAGTTTAACACTTTTCTATTTTTGGTGTTTCATAATAAATATTACATTACCACATATAGAATATTTTTAAAGGTGTAAGACTTCCACTAAAGCACTTTTGTTCCTTGCATTAAATCCGATAAGGGATAGGGGGCCAGTGGGAAATCGAACCTTATAACCTTCTGGTTGGAAGCCAAGGGATTTAACCACTTGGGCTAAGTCCTTATCCCCAATTAAAAGGGGAAATTAATTACTCCCTCCATCCCGTTTATAACGTCTCATCAATTAAGTTACTATACTGACGAATAATTGTCTGCATATGCAGACGTGTTTTATCCTAAGCATGCATGTGCTACGCATCTTCAAGGTGTACATTCATTCCATTGATAGACCATTAATGATAATAGAAAGTGGATCAGCGGTTCCCGAAATTAAAGGGGGTCGCGTTTGTCTGATAACTAAAGCCATTTTCAGCAGGGAGGAGAAATGGAATTAGTGGGATTGCATTTGCAAAAGAGGAACGTGTTTTTTACTAGTCATCGGGAAGGCGAGAAGGGCAATGCTAGATCTCAATTCATTGCCGGAGGATGTAGACGAAGGCCGCGAACGATCATTAGAAAAACACGATCCATTGCACAACGTCGACGATACAACATGTGTGGAGTGTCTTCCGGCGGGCGGCGATGATGTTTTGGATACATGGGATGAATCAATACAACCAACTGGTAATGGGACGGGAGAAAATGATGAGGACGACGAGGACGGTTTTCAAGCGTGCATAGAAATCCTGTCATTAAGTAATGGCGATGGTGGAGCTGTAGACGAGACCGCAAGCAGCCGCGTAACACGGGTGTTGACAGGTATGCATTGTAGCATCATGCTTTGAATGTATGAACTGTTAGTGGTGTTTGAATATGAATGATGTTGTATTGAGTGGAGACAATTGAGATTATGTGTTGAACGACTGAAGTTATTTGTGCATATGAAAATTTGCAGATATAAATGACTTCGAGCATCTTCAATTCAAAAGTGTAAGAGATGCCTATAGTGCATACTGCAATTTGCACATGGGCGTGGGTTTTCGGTGCGCAAACTATACGAGAAAACAAAAGCGAGAGACAAATCAGTTGTGAGGTGAATGCGTTATTGTTGTAGCAAACAAGGGTTCAAGGTGAAAAGTAAGGTAAATCCACCGAACAAAGATCCATCCGGGAAATCATTTCGTGGGGAATCTAGCCAAAGCAAAATATGGGTATTGGATGAGACACGTGTTGGCTGCCGTGCAGTGATCGGTTTCAAATATGATCTCAAGCGAAAAGTTTATGTTGTTAGCGATTTTCATGATGTACATAACCACCAGATGCAGGATAGAACTACGGCACACGTGTTGAGATCAAACCGTAGGATTCTACAACATCATGAGCTCATAGCGAATCTCGGTGATAAGGCGGGACTGTTTGTCGGAGACTCCTATGCACTGATTAAGGCAATGGCAGGGGGTACGGGGAAGGTTGGGTTCTTGAAATCCGATCTGAGAAACATGATGAACCGTAGTCGTAAAAAAGAACTTGATAAAAGGTGAAAGCCATGCATTACTGCAATATTTCAAGGCCAGGGAGAATGCAGAGCAGAATTTCTACTATAGCATGGAAATTGATGATGATAAAGAAATATGCAGCATTTTCTGGTCTGACTCGAAGATGAGGGACGATTACAAGCGTTTTGGTGATGCAGTCGCTATGGACACAACTTTCAACATGAACAAAAATGCGAGGCCACTTGGTATTGTATTTGTAGTTAAATATTATTTAATTAAGATATTGTAGTGAACAAAAGAATGTGAGGTTTGTTTGTGTAATGCATGGTGAATTCTAAACTAGTAAAATTGCAACATTAATTGTTGGACGAAACACAAGGGAGCTTTGCATGGTTGCTAAAGAAATTCATCCAGTGCATGGACGGTGACTATTTCAATTTTGATTTGTAGAAATCCTCCAATGCTATTTGACAGTTCTTTATGTGATGCCGTCAAGAATAGTTAATGTTATTTATGGTTGTACGGTAAGATATAACAGTCAGCTAAAATTGTAGGTATGCCTCGCAGGTGCTCACCCAAGAAGCATCATGACAGACCAGGATCCAGCTATTGCAGGTGCTATCCGTAAAATCATGCCGAGTTCGTACCATGGTCTATGCACTTGGCATATACTGGAAAATGCAAAGAAGAACCTAAGTAAGATGTACACGAAGAGATACGATTTGACCGAGAATGAACGTAGCATAGTTTACGTATATATATATATATATATATTTATATTTAAGTGTATATTTCCACTTTCATGGTGTTTCTATGTGCGATGAGCAGGTTTGCAGAGATGTTCCATATTTTGGTGTACAAAGTGATGAATATAAAGGAATTCGACGAAAATTGGAAAAAGATGCTTGACGAATGCTTTGGTGGATGAACGCATAGATGGCTCGATGGCATACACACTCTACGCAAGCACTGGTCGTCAGCTTGGAGACGACGACAATTCACTACGGGGATGCGAACCACCCAGGTAAGCGAGTCGACAAACGCAATATTGAAACAGTACTGACTTTGTACTCTAATATGATATCATTTGTTATAATCTCGCATGAGGGCATGGTGGTCATAATTACATTGATGCAGGCATCTCTAGGTCGATGACAACATTGCACATTTTTTACACATTTCAACCGTGCAATAGAGGGCAGGAGGGCCGAGGAGGCTGAACTGCAATTCAAGTCACTTGACAGGAATATGGCAGCACGTCATCCGTGGAACTCGCTTGTGGGGTCGGTTGCGCTATCGTATACTCCCTCGATTTTTAACATATTTTGCAAAGAGTATGATATGTCTTACAAGTTTGAAATAAAGGAGGAGGAAGGCATGGCATTTTTAGGCAACCGTGTCTACATGGTCACTAATCCGAACAAGGTAAAGATGATGAACAAATCACATATGGTGATGTTGAACCCTAGTATTGGCACAATAACCTGTACATGCTGCAAATTCGAGAACAGAGGTGTGCTATGCCGACATGCTTTACGGGTCATGGTTATTGTGGAGGGGGGGTCAGGTTTGAAGCAGTATAGGGTAGTTCCGGATAAATATGTACTAGAATGTTGGTGTGTGAAATCAAGTACTGTTGACATGGAAGGGCCAAGGTTGGTTGAAGATGCAATGACGACACAGAAGGACAGGGATCTTGCTATAAGCACTGTAATGGGTGCCGCTCGACAAGACATAACAAGGGATACGGAAACAACAAACAGATTTATACATCACGTGAATGCATTCCTAACGGAAATTCGCGGTACGAGCTTCACTGCCACACCGCATGAAGGTAATTATATTAAATGTCTTCATGGAGCTTGTAATAACTCAATAAATAGCATGGAACAACCTCATTATGTACAAATGCAATGCAGTGAATGGTGTAGAGAGCACAATGAATGGGGAAGCAAACGAGGATGATATATTGACATTGAAGTCAAAACCGAGAAGGTTTGGCCCGAAAAAGAGAAGAAAAACAATCTCAGAAGTTGTTCGTGGGGCACTAAGGAAGGCAAAGCAAGCCAAAACAAAGCAGTTGTTTTCATGAATAATAAATTAGTTTAATTATGTAGTCGCATGAATTGTTTGAATTATCATAAATTATAGTTTCTAAGGAATTTATAAAAACAAGCAGTTGTTTCTTATCTTTCAATAACGAGTGTATGTTAATGTTTTTCCATGTTGTATGTTCTTCACTATGATTGTCTGGGTGAATTGAACATAAATGTGGAATTGTAAAGTATAATTCACATATAATAGTGTGCTCGCGATTATTTAAATAGTGTTATGAGGATGAAGTATGATATGTCGAAGCGTAGCACCTGTTTATGATAAAAGATAATGAAGCAAGTTAATTAAAATGGAGGCCATAAAAGACAAAATTTGGGAATTGAACATGCTGAATGAAAATTTAGTAAGATGCAATCTGTCCGAAATGGATAGTGTCCTATAGAAAAAAAAATGTCTACATAAACAAGGGACCATACAGTCTATTAAAAAAGAGGTGGTCATAATGTTCACTACAAGAAATAGAAATTAAATAGACTAAGCAATTTTTGAAGCATAATGTTCATACAATACCGAATTGGAATCAGAAAGCCATAATGTTCACCAAATCAAATAGAAATTAAATAGACACAGCAATTCAAAAAATGAACAATATTTTTCCACCTATTGATATATTCTAAACCTTCTTCTTCCCCTTTGCACGTGACGGTTGGGTAGGTGGAAGTATTGGTGCAACAACATATAGTGGAATGGCATCCTCGGGGACTGCTGAATCGACAAGAGGTGGTGCACCGGCCATGACACGCACACTGTCCAAACACCGATTGCTTAAGTCAAGGACAACTACAGATGCAAACTTAGCCCGCAACGCATCAACAATTGGTAGCTTCCGAATCTCTAGCAGACAATTATTTCGAATGCGACCCCGGAAGTGTTGTATGTAGAACAGCACAAAAACACCACAAGCATGGCCATCGGGTTGAGTGGCGTTGAAGCTAATGTCGATATAAAAAAGGATGGACCAGTCGGTGCTATCGTACTCCTCTACTACAACCTTCAAGCAATAAAGAAGTCGTTTGAGTACCAATTTGTCATCTTCGAATCCAGGATGTCGAACGCAACTGTTGAAGTACCAAACATTTTTATCAGTGGAATCGGCCACAAACATCACCCAATGGCTGCCACGCACGTAAGGGGGAAAAAAGCTACAAAAAAACAAGGAACAAAGTTATATTCGAATATAACTGAAACTATTATAAACTCATAAATTACATGAACGCGAATGAATGGAAATGATCGAAATAACATAATGTACGATGTATGTAACATAAATTAGATAGCGTACAGAACACACGGGGGTTTTCTTGGCAGCAAAAGGAGTTAAAATGGTATGCACGAAATGCCCTTATTGGTGACAACACATATACCATGGTTATCATATAAGGAGTATAAATTAATCAGACCCGAATAATTCATCAGAACTTATTAAGAATGAAGGTTATGGTTGAATTCATATATGTATCTCCCATTTGCATAATTGGACCAACAGGTAGAACAACTCAGAACATAACATATAAATGCATATAACACGTGCAGGCAAGGGAAAAAGCAATTCTAGATGGTTGGGCAGCACAAAGTCATCTCACCTAACAATTTTTGGTACAATTCCAATTTAAATGAAGGCAGATAGCATTTCTATATTAAAATGACAGCAAATATGAATGTGTATGGGAATAAGATACATATAATCAAAACTCACCAACTTAGCCTTGAAGCATAGTGTGGGAAACACTTGATAAGAATATTGGTCCAATTCGTGATTATTTTCACATCCTTATGTGGTGTACGTTTACCAAGTGCCTCCATTGAGTAGAAATGCTACAATATATTTAGAAATGTGGATATAAGATTACGAAAATGGAGAAGCATAATGTAATTGAATGGCTAATGGAATACCGCAAGATTGGTCGGGAAACATGCAACCTTGAAGGAGTTTTTAATCAGTTCGATTTCAGAGAAAAGCCACATGTTTGCCACTTGTACGTAGGCATCAACAAACAACGAAGGGATGTCTATACCACGCCCAACTAGCTCAAATTGCTCTTTCCATATTGTGATGTGGCCATCATCATATATGGTTTTACCTATGTTTTGAGGAGGAATGGACATACGTAATGGTCAAATGAAGATGATAATATTTTAAAAATAAAAAATACTACAATAAATTGGTAATGGGAAAAATTAAGCCATTTCATGGTAATTCATATCCATAAATACCAGGTGCATTCTTTTTATTAAACAACCATTGCACAACTCTCTTCTCTAGTGACGTGAGTGTTGACTACTTCTATAGCTCGCGCGGGTTGTCATACGATGGTGACATGACTGCCTTTGACGGCCTCCGGTCACGCTTTGCCTTAGGGGGGCCAACATAGGGTGAAGAAAGATTCCTCTTGCGTGATGTATCACCCTCTTGAGTGGCCGCAACTGACGGAGGTGGAGGATCAACGAAGTCATCATCACTCCCATTATTGGGCACCTGTTTTGGAAGGGAAAAAATGGGGGCAATGGCATATCACAGAACAATTAATAAGGCATTCAAACTGGGTGATTGATAAATGTAAATTTCATGGATATAGTTCTGCCTATATACCCATAGCACCTCTACAACATGGTGACAGCAAATATCAGTTATCAGTATAGCACAAAATATAATGTTATATAACAAATGGATGCAATGTAAATAGAATGTTGTACCGCCATTGTTTCCCTGCTTCTTGTGACTGGGTGTCTCTAATATCAGACTTTTGATGTGATGCTGGAGGCAATTCGGTGGATGAATGTCTTTGAGATCCGTCCTTGAAACCCGACTCTTCTGCGACGCGTGTAGGTGATCGTGAGATGCTTGTGGGAATATCTAATGCGATATCATCTGCCTCAACAGCCCCATGAAGACCCAAAACAGCATTAGGAACTGCCCATGATGAAAATTCCTGTTTGGAAGTTTAAAAATACAATCAAAAAGTTATGGTCATATACACAAGAGAAGAAAATGTTGCTAGTATTGCACATACAAAATAAAAAAGAAGACATAACATACTAACCTCCATTATTTCCCTGCTAATAATGATAGTTGAGCCAAGGATATCCCAGTTAGGCTGCGAACTAGGTGGCAAGTGATGGGAGGAAGGGCACAGAAACCCGTGATTCAAACCCACTGGGTTAGTAAAACGGCTTGTTGGAGGAACACTACCCTGGGGGGTTTCCAATGTGAAGACATTGGATCCGGCAGCCCCATCACCACCTGAAGCATCACAAACGGCTTCATTAACATTGACATCATCAGTCCGGGTATGCAAATTGGCCTCATGCTCAGCTGCACGTTCCGCCTCATCTTCCTTGTTCAACGCCTCCTGTATCTCAATACATTCTAATTCAAATTCCACTTCCTTCATACATTTTTTAATCGCTTCTACTTCCCTGTTGAGGCGATCATATTCGGCTTTGAGATAATCTTTTCTCTATTGAGTATCCGTTACATGAAGAGGCTTCAAAGGGAACATGGAAACATATTGTGGTGAGATAAATGACATGCCATATGTATAAATAATATACAAGTACGTTTACCTGTGATTGTTCTTGATCGTGACAGTCCCCCTTTTCTTGTTCCCGTGTTGGAGATGTTGGCTGTGAGTTGTTGGAATGTTTGGTATGTAAAGAATACCACATTGTATTAAAACGAAAGTGGTGATTGGTTTAACATAAATGCACATTGGATGACTGGGAAAATCATTCATATGGAGTGGAGTAAATTACTAAATTCATATGAAAATTAATCCTGGATGGCTAAGAGCAAGAACATGTACTGTTCAGGGCAAATTAAATCATATAAATTTGAATCAAGCAAAGCATCAGGTACACAGGGGAAGATCACATAGTTAGGTGGGTGGTAGCACAACCATGAATGTCGCGTGGCAACACAAATAGATTTGGTACAGATAATGAAAACTCACTTAGTTATAGAACTGGATGGTACAACAAATAAAAAATCAGGTAATATAAAATTGATTCGAGCACATCACAGTTACACAGTGGGAAATCACATAGTTAAGTGGATGGTAGCACAGACATGACTAAATTAATAACACTTATATCAGAACATGTTCAGGCAATTCTTATAGCATTTAAATTTTGTAAACTCAGCATAAGCATTCCCATGTATGTCGAACTTTGCAGAACATAATAGCGGATGGATTTTATCAATCCATTATATGTGTGTATCACATTTTATACTAGAATATATCATCATGCAACGTAAAAAGAACATGGGTTTTTTTTTTAATGTAAACTACCTTATCCTTTGCTGGTGTGTCATCTCCCGGACATGGTGTTTGGTCTGTGTCCTTTGGGAGAGCGTGACCGACATACTTGGTAACGTCATCCATTGTCAAAGACCTCTTCAAGCAATATGTGTAGGACCCGCCGGATTTGCACTGAATGAAGTCGAAGAAAACGTGCTACAAAGAAATTAAAAATAATAAGCACCAGTCGTAATTCACGTTCAAATATCATCAAAGAAATGTAAACAATATTTTGGAAAATCATACCATAATGCAGTGGAAATCACTGCCTAACCTTTTGCGTAGCTTGTTCCTCACATTGACATCAGATTGAGGAGGGGCAATCATTCTAAATATGGAGTCTTGAACAAAAAACGCCCAATTATATTTTCGAGCAATCTTCTTAAAACGAAGCATATTAACTAAGCCCAACCTCAGACGATGATTGGAGAGCGGTGAGAGAACAACACCGATGCAGAATAATGCGTACAATCTCCAGTACTCAATCAAATTCATTTCTTTCGCCCAATCAGGCGAATTAACAAGAGCAGCCAGTCTTTCCCATTTTACATTAGTTTTCCCCTCATCGCACAAGTTGAACTTTGCTCTAACGTGCCTGCAAAATGGATCATCCTCCGTGATGCTCTCCATTGTTATCAGGTCTTTTCCATGGCCATGAGGGAGTGCGTACACAACAGCGATTCGCTCGGGTGTCAACTCCAATACACGACCATCATTGAACCGGAAACATTTTCAATCATGATCCCAGGCCTCCATGAGGTGCACCATAGGGTTTACAGGAACACGATTCCCTTTGATTCGCAGCATCCCTCCGAAGCAACTACCATTGATGAAATCCCATCTCCCGTCCGAATGGTTGGCAGCAAGTTTCTGGTTAACATCGTACACTAACTTAGGGACACATGCCAACTGTGTGGCCCTAACCCTCTCCATTAAGGTCTCCATCCTGAAACATAACCACAATCCAAACTTCACACAAATTGTATACAACTCCAATTAGGTAAAAACAAATAAAACCCAACCTACTGAAACATTCAAATTACTGAAAAAATCAAATAAGCGTACAACGTCCTCAAATCCTACACCCGATAGCACAATGTAATCAACCCTAAGACATCTACACAACACCAAATTAAGGTTTACATGAATGCCCTGAAAATCAAGCAAAGCCCTAAATTATCCTACAACTGCCTACCATTGCCGGAACAAATTCGAATAGAGAAAATCACACGAATCATGGAATTACTGAGCAAAAATGGCGAATGATTGGGGAGGGATATGCACAACACCGCCGAACAATTGTAAACAACATAAACCAAATCGGTTTTGAACGAAGCGAAAATGACAGCGAACTCAACTCACCCGGCCGGAAAACGTTCAAATTAGATGGGCAAACGAGCGTGCGAACACATTGTGATGAATAATGGTGCATTGCTTGCGGACGGACAATAAGCGGCTTCGACTTTCAGGGAGGTGAGTGCTGTGTTTTTCTTTTTTTGAGTGAACGGATTTGTTGTGTCGTTTTCGGTGTTGTGTCGTTTGGGTGAAGGGGGTTGTTTGTGTTTGGATTGATGAAACATCAAAGGGTTCGTGAAAATGTAAGAGCAAAAAGGTGGTCCAATGAATAAGGGTGTATGCAGACAAAAAAATCCACAGAAAATCTGTTCAAAAGAATAAAAAAAATTGGGACAATCTTGTCAAAATTGGGACCACAATCTTCACAAGCACACGTGTAGGATTAACATTCTACCAAAAAGTGTCCACGATTATAGGAATAGCCAAAATATGAAATCCCCTTAATTATGAGAAATCACTGAAACAAAAAAAGGAAAGTCAATATTATAATATACTACCATAAGTGTGGGGGAATAAAAAAAGCACAACATATGAATAAATAGAACATCTCAGTATATGCAGCCTCAGTATACGAACAGGTTCGACGTCTCATTTCTTTTGGGCACGATTTTTTATGTGAAGATGGTTGAATATAATGTAGGGGTATATTAGTATTTAAAGTAAGGGTAAATTAGTAATTTATGTGATGTGATTGTAATGAATTTGAATTGAATTTATTAATGATAATGGATTGAAATTTTAATATTTATTTATTGATGTGATGTGATGGGGTAAGCTTGGTAATTGAGTATTTAATTATTTCCTTAAAAGGAAATGTGACAATTGTAATGGGACGTACCAAAAAGGAAAGTGAGACATAATTAGTGGGACGGAGGGAGTACTAAATATGGATCCGTTAGGGTGCCGCGACTTCAGGTACTGCGGCACATCACAGCCGTTCATTTAATTTGTAAACTAATGGTTGAGATCAACTTGAAGGATAAAATAGTTAATTTGATATATTCATTCCAAATATAGTTAGTACATTTCAGCGACAGCTTAGGTACATTTCAGCGATATGTTGATTAATAGCGACAAGCTATAATATATTTTAGCGATATGCAAAGTGTTTTTAGCGACGGCTTCTGTGTATTTTCAGCGACGTGTGATAGTATATTTCAGCGACGTGCAATAGTAATTTTCAGTGACTTGATAATGTGCATTTCAGCGACTTCGTAAAGTTGCATCCCCAATTCTTCATTTATCATATTTCAGCGACGACTTCTATATAGTTCAGCGACGTATTATAATATATTTCAGCGACGTGCTATAGTATTTTTCAGTAACTGGATGATGTGCATTTCAGCGACTTCGTAAAAGTTGCAACTCCAATTCCGTGGTTTAATATATTTCAGCGATGACTTGTGTGTATTTCAGCAATATATACCCTATGCAACCTTACATATATTTCATCGACAAAACCATTATAAATATTTTTTGGACAATTTTACCCTCAATCATTTACAACCCTTGGATTTAAATGAACGGTTGAGATTCTCGCCTTGAGGTACTGCGGATTGCATAGTTGCACCATAACCGAAGCCTTACTAAATATATTATTTTCAAATTGTTGCGCTAATGCGAAACTTTTCAAAAGTGAATGGGTTGAATGGCATTCTTTTCAAATTTTTAGAACCAAAATTAGATATTTTTAGAATTGATGAGGTCTAATTTGATACTCCTCCATTTTCCAATAGTTGTAACGTTTGGAAATTTAACACTATTCACACACACACTTTGACTTAAAGTTTTATCATAGTTATATAAGTTAAAATATAGCAAAGTGGGATCTTGTTAGATTCGTCTCGCCGAGTAGTTTTTAAATATCGAACTTTTAGAATTTCTACTTATACCGAAATTGAATTATTAATGGTTTAAAATGTGCATTGGACTGCGTGCACTGTGATCCGTTTCAATTTTTTGAAAACGGAGGGAGTATTTTAAAAGGTAGAAGGATAGAATTTTTAAACTAAATAAAGTTTAGGTGTATTGTTTGTCAAAAAATAAAAAATAAGGGTATAAATGTCCAAACTTGATAAGTTTAGGATTATATTTTGGAATAGTTCAAATAATAATTATTTAGTAGTAGTACCATATACTTATGTTTAACTGTTTACTTTAGGCTATTATTTGTGAAAAATAAAATGGTAAACGATGTTTGATTGAATTCACATGTTTTGTACCATTTTTGGACATGTAACATGATCACTTAATATTAGAGCTTTTTTGGATAAAAATATTGCTACAACCCAAAACTATTTATGATTACCACAAATCTTTACATATTGTTTATACTAAAATACTTCTTATATTCTTCTACAGTACAAATTATTATAAAAAATTGTATAACAATTTACTCCGAATTTCATATATATTTTTAATTTATATTGAAATAGATAAAGATTATTGGATTAAGGATATTATGTCTAATAATTAAACTATAATGTGTTCTAGTCTTTTTTCCTTTTCTTTCTTTTCTTATTTAAAAAGAAAAAAAAAATTGTGCATAATTTGTTTACAATGGTATAAAATTTTTTAGGTGATTAGTCATTTTATATTAATCAATATTTTTTGTTCACAAAAAAAATATTTTTAGGGTCAGTTTAATGTTAACACCATATTTTTAATGTAATAATTTTATTTAAAATAGGGTTATTATATTCCTTATATTGATATAGGATTATATATTTTTTAGACATAAATTTTTTGCCTAATTAAATTTATTTAATAATATTATAATATTAATAGTTTTTAAAATATTATGTAAAAAATTAATAAATGGCTTCGGCCCTCCCTTCACCCGAAAAAAAAATATTATGTAAAAAATTAATTTATATATATAGTTGTAATCAATTATATCTTTTAAAAATATATATGAAATTTTTTTCAAGATTTTGTTATATTAATAAATAGATTTATTTTCTAAATATAGATATTGATGATGTGGAAGATGATTTGTAATTAGTCAGTGATTACTCAGTGCCTACGTGCGGACTATATGTTTTAATAAGAGCCGTTGATCTAAAAATGAATGTATAATGATGGATTAACCTCTTAAAAATGAATGTATAATGATGATTTCAACTTCCTCTTATCCCTGCAATACCTCACCGCTTCCCTCCCTCTTGTTTGCCATCTTTTCTGATCACTCACCTAATCCTTTGTTTTGATACACTGGAGTCGAAAATATTGTAAGGGAGATGTGTTTTAAAAGAGCAAATCTTTGGGATAGTCATGTAGCTTCGACACTTGTGATTCTTATTGTACCCCGGGGAGCTCAAAGAATGGTACTTGAACAAGGACGTTGTCTGTCCTGGTTGATTCGGTTGATCAGAAGTATTGTTGCCGGAGTAAGATCTTGTGGACTGAGGAGGCGAAAGCTGTTTTTGATGGAGGGACTGGACGGCCAATGAAGGCGAGTTCGAGGCGCCGATAAAGTTTAAAGGAGAGATGTTATGCTCGATTGCTTCAGATGCTCTTTCTATTTGTTTAGTTGAGATATCCACCTTTTAGCTAACTAACTGTAGTTGTGGACTTTGAACTGTGGCTTTTCTTAGTAGTATTTTGTATGCTGTATGTCAACCATTTGGTACTGGATGAAATATATATAATAAATTCTGAATATTTTTTGGCATGTTTAGACTGTATTGTCCTTATTAAATATACTTCATCCTTTTTAAATTTTAAGGGTTAAAAAGTAATTATGCCCTAGGTTTCCACGTAGGCGCTGATTAATCATACAAAAAAATACAGTCATTCACACATCAGCGCATAATCATCCTCCTTGCCACGTCATCAACCTTTTAAATCATTTATTTAGATACTAAATCTATTTATTAGTATATGAAAATCTTGAGAAATCTTTTCATATATTTTACAAAGATATAAATTGGAAATAAATTATAATATATTTGATGTTTATGACAAATTTAGTAAAACCAATATATTATAAATCCTTTAATTGAATATGTTATATTTTCAAATATATTATATTGATTATATGTAAATATGAGTCTAAAATATTATCCTCAATCAATAGAATAAATAAAAAAATTAATCTATATAATAAATCCTGAATACTTTTTAGTCTGTGCAGACTCTTTTGTCCTTATTAAATTTAATTCATCCTTCTTAATTTTAAATGGTTAATCATTCATTATATGCTCATTTATAGATCAACGGATCTTAAGTTTACACGTAATCTGCTGATTAATTCCACGTCATCGGACACATCATCAAAACCTATATTTAGAAAATAAATCTACGTATTAATATATAACAAAATCTTGAGAAAATCTTCCTATATATTTTAAAAAGATATAATTAATTACGAATATATATATAAATTATTTGATTATATACATAATATTTTTAAAAATATTAATACTATAATATTAATAAATAAATTTAATTAGGTTACAAATTTATGTTTAAAAAATATATAATCATATGTCAATATAATCAATATAATAACTATATTTTAAATAAAAATACTTCATTAAAAATATGTTGTGAACATTAAATTGACCCTAAAAATATTGATTAAAGTAAAATGAGTAATAACCTACAAATTTTTTTACCATTCTAAATAAATTCTACATATATTTTTTTGTTTTTAAAGAAGAAAAGAAAGAAAAGGAAAAATAGACTAAAACACATTATAGTTTAATTATTAAACATAATATCCTTAATCCAGTCATCTTCATCTATTTCAGTATAAAATAAAAATGTATATGAAATTTGGAGTAAATTGTTATACAATTTTTTTAAAAATAATTTGTACTGTAAAAGAATATAAAGAGTATACCCCTAAGGCCGGGTGTATTATGCCTCACAGTACTATTTTTTTGCAAAAGAATAATACAGACCCATGTTTGATTCATTTGTAAGTTTGTACAAGTAATTTTAATGCGGATTTCAATGTATTATTTAATCCCGAAGTAAATGCGGGTTTAGACTGTACATCACTATTTTTCTCTTTCTCACTCTTTAATCCCGACCTATCCCCTTCCCCAGACTTCCCTGCTCTGCGAATTCCTTAGACACAGCTACTCCCCATCCCATTGACTAATTAATTTATCTAAATTGGTTAAGAAAATAATTAGATTAATTTTAATTTTTTTGGTAAATAGATTAATTTTAATTTTTGAAATAATATATTTTCTATGAATCATAAATATTTTAAAATATAAACATTGCAATATTTAAATAATTTAAACTATTCAATAATACCATAAAAATAATACCAGTACAATACAATATATTAGCATCAAACACGGTATAATTATAATACAGTGTGCCACCAAACACTGTATAACATTAATTTAATACAATACATCATAGTACAATAAATCTGCATTAAATAATACAATACACTTTAATACTATACACCGTGCCAAACATGCCCCAAAAAACTTGGTATCGGAGTATAAATTCGAATTACGGCTTATAATATAATGAATTAAAAAATAATAAAAATTTAATTAAATTAAATGAAAATGTTAACTACCAATTTTTTTTCATAGTCAATATGGAAAAGAAAAAATTGAGAAGATATTATCGACAAAAATAATATTTAAAAATTAACAGATAATCAAAACGTAATTATAACTAAAATTTATTTTATAAAATTATGGATTAGTCCATAAAAATTAATCACAACAAAAATTTAAAATACATTACATAATAAAATATAAGTTTTAAATGATGAAAAGATAAGAAAAAGGTATAAATAATATTTTTTTAAAAAAACCTTTAGTTGATAAAGCGGAGTAATTTTAGGTATCACTTTAGTTTTAAATAATATTTAAGTTTTTTTAAAAATGTATAATAGAAGTATAAGTTTTTTGGACACGGTATTTTAGGTATAATAGGTTATTGTAATAAAGCGGAGTAATTAATTGATGCGATGTTTTAGTTGATCTTTATGGAGTAAGTTTTTTTAAAAAGTGAAATGTGAAATTGTAGTGGGACGGACCAAAAATGAAAATGAGACAGAATTAGTGGGACGGATGGAGTAATTTTTTCTAATTTTGAATAGTTAAGGGTATTTATTTTCCACCTGCTCTCATCATTTTAGATATGAAAGAAAACTATATATATGTATATATAATTTTTTAACAGTAAAAATAATTTATTTTATATTATTTCCACATGGGTTTGAATTTCAACCACTATTTAAGCAAATGATTTTGAATATCATGTAATTCAAAAAAACACTATATTCTCATTTTATATCTGTAACACCCCGGTTTAATTAACACATGATTAATTTAATTAATTGTGGTTAATTAACAAAGGATTTATTATATGGATATTTTGTAGATATGATTTTAATGAAGTGGGAGAATAAGTGGGTTCAAACCCAAAAGATAATAAGAGTCAAGTGCTCAAATGGGTGCAATGTGGTCAAGACAAGTGGTGTAACCCTTTTAACCCACATTCCGACCGACCCGAGACCCATGACCCGACCCGGTTCCATTTTTGACTCTTAAAAATCAGATTTTTGGGCATTGGAAACCCATTTCACTCCTCTCTTCCCCTCTTTCCCGTCACTCTTCTTTGGTGAGTTAGGGTTGGTGTCAAAACCCTTCCAATCTCCATTTTCTTGCTCAAATCGGTTGGGGAATCTTTTGTACTAGCTAAGGTAAGCTTCTTTCTTGATTAATTTCTCAATTCCATGGTTTTTGAAGCAAGTTTTAGGGGCTGTTTTGGTAGTGACGAAAATTGGGGGTTTTTCTTCAACTCTTGTAGATCGGCTTGAATCGAAGCTTGGAATCAACGAATCGAAGGTTGATTATTGTTGGAAGACTTCAGGCAAGGGATTATATTGCTTAAATTACGTGTTTGGGGGGTATTTGGGGGTCGGATTCCGGCGAAATCGCCGGAAAACCGATTGGAAAATCGGAGAAGACGATGAACAGTAACTGCTACAGTAACTCCTACAGTACTGCTACAGTAACTGTACAGTAGTTACCGCGGTAACTCGCGTAGTTACCGCAGTAATTCGCAACAGTAATTACCACGGTAATTTGAACAGTAATTACCACGGTAATTTGAACAGTAACCACCACAGTAACTTGTACAGTAGTTACCGCAGTAACTCGCTACAGTAGTTACCGCAGTAACTCGCTACAGTAGTTACCGCAGTAACTCGCTACAGTAATCGCTACAGTAATTGCTACAGTAATCGCTACAGTACTGGGCTGCGTATGTCACGCGTTTTACGCGCGCGTGTGCGCCGTGAGCGCAGAAAGGCCCTGTTTGGCCCCCTTTTTGTGCGATTTTGATCCTATAATGATGTTTTCTTTGCACCAATTATTGTTATGACTTCCCCAAATATTATTGGTAAACCGTGGGTTAATCAATTGGCCCGTGTGGGTTGTTGAATTGCTTAGGGAAACTGTTGAATTATTATATCACTAATGCCTTAGCCTTGGGGGCTATCTCATATGTATTGAATTCCTTATATGTTGAGAAGCATGCGAACCTAGTGTGTAGGTGCTTGAATATCACTGTATTGTCATATGCATGTTATTGCATTGGAATTGACGGTTATTAACCCGATGGGTTGTTATGATATTTATGATAGATCGGGCAACCTTTACCGGTGTTGTTGAGTCCCGATGACCCTGCGGGGTGGATTATTGGTTATTATTCATGTTGGCCCTTTTGGGCTGGTTATTATAATGCATGGTATTGCATTATGGATGGATGGACATATTGGAAATGTCCGATCGGGCAGCCTTTACCGGTGTTGTTGAGTCCCGATGACCCTGCGGGATGGATTATTGGTTATTATTCATGTTGGCCCTTTTGGGCTGGTTATTATAATGCATGGTATTGCATTATGGATGGATGGACATACTGGAAATGTCCGATCGGGCAGCCTTTACCGGTGTTGTTGAGTCCTGATGGCCCTGCGGGGTGATTATTAGGCTGTGATGCCTGTGATTTGGCTGCGATGCCTGTGATTTGGCTGTTATGCCTGTGATTGGGTTGTGATGCCTGTGGTCCCTGCGGGGATGGTGTATGTTACCCTGTAACGGGTTGGAGTTGATGATATCCTCACCCGTGGGTTCATACCGCCCGGGTTTAGGTTGCCGGGTAGGCATATTCATTTGCATTTGCATATAGGGTAGATAGGTGTATGTTAGGCCATGCATCACGTGCATAAATTGTATGTCTGTGGTTGAAGCACCGGTATGGGACGGTGTGATGATTTATTTATGTCAATTGTATGATCGTGGTTGAAGCACCGGTATGGGACGGTGTGGTGTTTATCTGCTTTATTTATATTCTGCTTTGTTATTTATTATTATTATTATTATTATTATTATTATTATTATTATTATTATTATTATTATTATTATTATTATTATGTCATTATGTGATACTCTGTTGACTGCTTTTGCTTGATATATACTGCTGGTTGAGGCCTGTGAGCCTGGGATTTACATACTGTCGGCCGGTGGTCTTATGTGATTTACAGCTTTGGGCTGGTAGCCCTGTTTGAGATATTGGTATGCTGTTGGGAGGCTTGTAGCCTGGATGGGTCGCTGGGACTGTTATTTGATTATTCTTGGGTGACATTTTATGTGCCTATGTGATTCTAATTTAATTATAGCTTCTGCATTAAACTGGATTAAGATGATCACTTTAGGTGTACTCAGTCTTGTACTAGCTGTTTTAAATTAGCTGGCCACTAGTTTAGAATAGTTAGTACAACGGTAATGTTTGCGAAAATCAGGTTTGAATTTTCGGGGCGTTACAATATCATCATATTAGTTTAACACCCGTGCGTAGCGGGCGAAAAAATCTAGTAAAATGAAATTTTGCCTAAAAAAAACTCTTAAAATTAAGAATGATGAATTAAAACTAATAAGGACAATATAGTCTTCACATGCCAAAAAATATTTAGAATTTATTATATAGATTTATCAACAAATAGTTATTTTGATTTTTATATTTATTAATAAGATATTATAATATTATCCTTATACGGTTATACCTCTGTTTTTTTTTTTTTTTTAAATTTCTACGGACCCATGCCACTCAATGCGTCGTCTGTACCAATCCTACCCCGGCTGGACCTGCAGATCATACACCCTAACTTCTCCCCATGTGTGCATCCAAGTCTCCCGCCAAGCACCACATATGGTGGGTTGTTGGGAGTGGGATTTGAATCGAAGACCTCCCTTTAACAACTACGCAAAAGTAAGGTTGTTAACCATGTGGAACAAGCACCCCATGTGGGCAGGTTGGGGTGCTTGGCGGGAGGCCTGGATGCACACATGGGGAGGGGTTGGAGTGCATGATCTGCAGGTCCAGCCAGGGATAGGGTCGTTACACCGTCCAATGCACATTTTAAATCATTAATAACTCAAGTTTGGTACGAGTAAAAATTCTAAAGGTTGATATTTAAAAACTACAAGATGAATCTAACAATATCTCACTTGGCTATATTTTAGTTCCTACAACTATAATAAAAATTAAAATCAAAGTAATCCAATTAACAGTAACAATACTTGCAATGTTGCAAACAATATAAAACGGAAGGAGTATATACTACATATACTAGTAGTATATTACAATTGCCAAAAAGAATTAAAGCTAATTTGTGGTGGTTGGTTTAATTTCTACTTACTAAGTTGAACTTCCAATTGCCAAAAAGAATTAAAGCTAATTTGTAATTTTGGGCAACTACTGATATCATGGTGTCACATATGTCCTTGTGCCTCATAGATATAAAGGCTCGGATAGCTCTTTTGGTTAATAACCAAAAGACTTGAGATTTTATTAGACTTTGGTTATATAAGACTATTCTTAACTTCTTTAATGGTTGTTTTATGCTATTGATGGATGTTTTATGCTATTGGATGAATTCATTTTTTTTTTTGGTAAGGCAAAAGGGCAGACGGATGAATTCATTTGGTTTGGCATTGGATTTATTGATTTTGCATTGATTTTAGGGCGACTACTTTTTAATTTTCTATCTGGTTTCATAAGCTCCTACAATCTTACTTAAAACAAAATATATTCGATGTGAGCGCGTGTTTTTATAAATCATTTATGATACATCTCCCTCTGGATTCAAGAATTTTTACAGTCCTAAATTGCTAATATTTTTTTTTCTTGCATTTTAATACTTTGCTCCTTTAAATTCTCAATCGTTCTTTCCTGTATTGCGAGGATTGATTTAGGTCAAAAGGCATGGATGGAGTTGATGCTGAGTAGAGTCGAGCAATTGATCGAAGAAACTCAGAAGAGCAAACCAAGGCGTCAAAGTTGGCTCTTAATTTCGCTATTTGTTGTTTGTGTGGCCAAACTGAGCCCCAATTAGAGGTTAATTCCTAACAATCAGTGGCTCTTTTTGATGTAAAATTTTCTCTTTGTCTATCTAACCCCGCCCGAATGGGCGGGGTAATACTAGTTACAGTAAATAGTAGTAGTAGTAGTAGTAGTTGTAGTATATAGTAGTAGTAGTAGAAGTATATTTTTTGGAAGAGCAACAGCAGTAGTGTAGTAGTATATAGATGGTACATTAAATATTAATAAGAGAGAACACATGCAGGTACTGATCAGTACTGATGGAATAGTTAATTATGAGCAAGTGGCTCATCTGGCAGCAGGGCACAATTGTTTCTGTAATGACTCATGGTGTCACCTTCATCTTCATTCTATCCCAATTTACTACATATACTGGTAATAACCCAGAAAAGTATGTACTGGTGGTAAATTTAATTGACTGTAATAGTAATTGTCAAACATGAACATCAGTTCATGGTTTTCTTTTACAGTTTTACTACTGCTGGTTCTCAATCTCAATCCATCTCACTATCTCAGCTCAGGTGGTGTGGTACCAGACTAATAGTGTGTCTGTCTGTCTGTCTGTCCGTCCTCTACTGTATACTCTACAGTAGTAGTATGTGGTAAAAATGGAACAAAGGTTACTTTTCATTTCCCCATTTCCAAACACTCATAAAAAACAAACAAACAAAAACCTTCACTGCTTCCCTTTTTCTTAGAGTACTTAAATCTTATAAATATACATACATGTGTCACTCACTATATACTGTATATTTCATTCAATTATGTACTGTAATGTGTCCCTTAAATATCATCCCTAAATTTTATGGTACAATTTGAAACTTAATATACATACATGTGTCACTCACTATATGAAGTATATTTCATTCTCTCTCCCTTGGAGAGATTAGTAGAGACTAGAGAGAGAGAAGGGAAGGATATACTACATGTATCATGTATGTAGAGATACATTATAGATACATATATACTGTAGATAATAATCAGACAAAGAGACAGAGAAAAAAGGGAACAAAGAAAATATCACAAAAGTTGATTGCCCACCCACCCTGAAGAAATATTCTTAATTTGATTATATTGCCATTGCCCCCACATGGAACCCTCTCATCACTCCTCCTCCACCCAGTCCTCCAATAAACACCAACGCTCCACCGCCGCCTCCGCCGCTGCCGGCAGTTCTTCCTCCCCCTCCTCCTCTTCTGCTTTTCATCATCAATTCGCTCATCCCCACCTCCTGCACCGTCTTCATGGCACATCTCTCCCTTTCATCCCCGGCGGAGGACCCACTGGCAGTAATTCCACGCCGACCTCTCCGGCGTCCGCCGCCGCCACTGATTCCATCTCCCCCTCCGGACAGCGGCGGCTCGTGGACGCTTCCTTGGCAATCGCCACCAGATCGGAAACCCTAATTGATCCCCCGGCGGACACTTCTAAGGCACTGGTTCCACAGCAAGCGGCACAACAGCAACAAGTGCAGCCAGCAGCAGCACAGCCGGCGCCAAAAAGATCGACCAAAGACCGTCACACCAAGGTCGACGGCCGCGGGCGGCGCATCCGCATGCCGGCCGTTTGCGCGGCTAGGGTTTTTCAGCTCACCAGAGAATTAGGTCACAAGTCCGACGGAGAGACGATCGAGTGGCTGCTGCAGCAGGCCGAGCCGGCAATCATAGCCGCCACTGGCACCGGCACAATTCCGGCCAATTTCTCCACGCTCAACATCTCTCTAAGGAGCAGCGGCTCCACTCTGTCGGCCCCGCCGACGAAATCCGCACCGCATTCGTTCCACGGCGCTCTCGGCCTAACTCACCATCCTTACGGGGAGAATTTCTCCCAAATGTTAGGGTTTCAGCTGCAGCAGCAGCAGCAACAGCAGCCGCCGGTTCACCTTCTACAAGCGGCTCCTCATCATCAAATTCCCGATTCTTTAGCCGGCGCCGGACAAGAGGCCACCGAGAATTACTTGCGGAAAAGGTACAGAGAAGATTTTTTCAAGGACGAAGGCGCGGATAATAATTCGCCGAGGGGCGAAGGCCCCAGCTCGCCTTCAAACAAGCAAATTAAGCAGAACAACAGCAGCCTGGATATTATCCAGAAAACCCAAGAGGCCGCCGCCGCCGCCGCCGCGGGGAAATCTCCCGGAAGCTTAATGAGGCATGCCAACATGATGTGGGCGGTGGCGCCGGCCACCGGTCCAACTGGAAGCGCATTCTGGATGCTTCCCGTGACAGCGGCCACAGGCGGTACTGGACAGGCGCCAGCCGCTTCCACTTCAGAACCTCAGGCTGCAGGCCCGTCGGAGGCAACACCTCAGATGTGGCCGTTCTCCGCCGGATATGTCGGAAACAACACCCAGCTGCAGCAAGCACCGCTGCATTTCATGCCGAGGGTTAATTATCCGGAAACTCTAGAATTCCAAGGCGGAGGAAGGGCCGACAATCCATTACAATTGGGATCAATTCTGATGCATCAGCAGCAGCAGCAGCAGCAATCACCTCCACATTTGGGATTAGGAGGCCCGCCGGCGGCGAACTCCAATTTGGGAATGATGGCGGCGCTGAGTGCCTACTCGAGGAGCGGTTTGAATGCGAATTCTGAAAACATGGATCAGCAGCAGCAGCAGCAGCAGCAGGAGGCTCAAGCTACGGAAAGTGACGAAGATGGGGAAAACAGTTCTCAGTAATAGACACAAACATATATACAAACAAACAAACAAGCCACAATGAGGTAATGAAATGGATTACTACTATAATTAAAAATTTGTTGTTATCCCAGGAATATTCAGCTGAATTTCTTTTCTTATTTACTTTTTTGTCAAAATGAAACCTTTATGTATATATAATCCATAATTAATTGCAGCTTCACATTCAAAGTTGAAAGGTGAAAGACGAAAGCCATGTGGTGTGTGAGCTGTTTCATCATACAAATGAAGGGTTGATTGATTTCCAGAAAGGGGGAGAGGGACAGATGTATTGATCACTTCTTCTTCTTCTTCTTCAGGAATCTTCTTCTATTGGTGTGAGTTGTTATTATTATTACTATTATAAATTTATTGATTTTTTTTTTTTTTTTTTTTTTTGGGTGAATTGTTTTGTGGGTGGAATATAATCTATATTCTAGGTTGGTGTGAAAGAATTTGAATGTTTGGTCCGAAGGGAGTGAGAGACAAATTGTACTATTTGTATAGGAAGAGGAGAATGGTTTTGTGTGGGGGTACTTATTACAATCAACGTGTGTTTTTTCATCTGACAGTGAGTGAGGGGGAAAAAGAAAAACAGATTATTGAATAGGGTGATTTGCTTATTACAAGCTGTACATGTGTTTTTGGACCACAAGGGATGAGGTTAGAATTTATTACTACTACTTGACACAATTACCACTTTCTTTGTACGGCATGTGTGCCCACATAGTACAAAATAATTTTAATTTAATGCATGGATAATAAAATTTTATAGTAACATAGAGAAATTGATCGAGAGTTAAACATATGCGTGCTTAATTCCTATATTTACTTCAATTACAAGTTGAATTAATATTGTTTTTGAATGAGCTAGCTAATCTTTTTTATATGCACTCATTTAGAGTTGTTAAATATAAGGGGAGTGGATATTAATTTTTTTGAATTTGACTCGATTTGTTAAAAGGTTGAGTTCAAGCTCACTAAATATTAATGTGCTATGGATTTTTTTTAATTTCAAATTGTTAATAATAAATAAATCGAGTACGAAAAATTTTAAATATATTTTTTAAAAAATTATTTAAAGAATTATAAGTAAAGCTCTTCAATGAGCTGATGAGTCAAGTTCAAGGTCATCGTTTATATTTTTTAACAACACTATTCCGGTGTTCATAAATTTGTAAGACCAATATATACATTTAATTGTAGTTTTAATATTGAATGAAGAAAACTAGGTTGGAAGTGGCCAGGTCTACCCCTAAACATATTCATACTTGGAAAATTACTTTTAGGCCTCCAATAAGCTTAAAACATTATTGGGTCACCCCAAAAAATAAATGGATATACTATGAGTTTGGAAGATACTAGCATATTCTTATTAAAAAATTGGGGAAAAAAAAATTGCAATGCATTCATTCATTTATTTTGATGCCACTTAAAAACAAAATACTTACAAAAGATGTTTGGGATTCACATTCACATACTACCTATTTTCCTTTTTAAATGCACACTTTTGACACGGTTGATTAAGTAACTTTGATTCTGACTTTTTAATACAATTATATAAGACGAAATATAGTTAAGTGGAATCTTATTGAATTTGTTTAATCGCATAGATTTAGAATATCAAATTTTCATAATTTTTACTTGTATGTAATTTGAGTATTGAAAGATTAAAAATATGTATTGGATTGCGTGAAATGTGAATCCGTATCACTAGCTTGTAACATTATTATTCAGGGCAAGGTAAGTGTTGTCGTTTTGTTTCGGTGTGATTGGTGCAGTGGACCCATTTAATTATATTTCCTCTATTTTTTTAAAAATTGCTACAGACCCACTTATTGAGCAGACCAATGCAAATTTTAAACCATTAATAACTCAAGTTCGGTACATATAAAAATTTCAAAAGTCCGATATTTAAAAACTACACGACGAGACGAATCTAACAATATCTCACTTGACTATATTTTAACTTGTATAACTATGATAAAATTTTAAGTCAAAGTGAACAGTAAACAACACCCCAATGGGGCAAATAATAAGAAACAGAGGAAGTATATAGAAGCCTACTTAATTGTTGTGTTTCCACTCGTCAACCATATCGGTGCTTTTCAGTCTTCGTTGGATAGTTCTTCATACACAACAGTGTCACTGTCGGGGGGGCTAATTAATGTCATTCTCTGGCTTTCCGGCCAAACAACACGACAGTAGACAGGCGAAACCACTGCAGTGTTGAATGTGTTAAGTGCCTGCATTTCAGATTCACCATAAAACAGAGTCATATCGATCATGGTGGTGTATGAAACCAAACTTTGTCAAATTACAGTCGAAAGTGTGCCGCAACACATGGCAAAAACATATCCATGGTTGTAAACGGCATAAGCAAGAAGTACATTATAAATATGTTCATATTGCCAATAAAATTATCACTGAAACAAAACTCAGATAGACTTGACAAAAACCAACTACAGATCCAATAAATAATTGAAAATGCAATGACTTCTGTTCAATCTTTAGGGGGATCAAAAGCACTCCCAGCAATATACTAGTATTTACAATTATGTAAATTACTAATAGGAAGCCATGATTCAAATTATATCATATCAGAAATAATATAATTACTTCAGTAGATATGTATAGGTATCATCCAATATACATACACAGCATGGGAAAGTGTCCGGAAAACATCTTGTTTTCAAACTATGGCTGTCCATATCAATGATAAATAGCCACTGCATTTTATTAGCTAGACATGGATATTCTATATTGAAAGTTCCACAGCCAAAGATACATTTTCATTCAAATGCATAATTAGTAGTAAATGCCAATTGAGCATTAAAGAAAAGAAACATCAGCACATTCATCTCAGGATTAATCTTGATGGGAAAAAGAGAAAAAAAAGGGGGAGAAAAGGAACAAAAGTATAGTATTTATTTCTTAGAAAGTGTTGAGACTTGAGAGAAGCCCGAGAATAGATGCATGTAATGCATCTCTATTCTAACCGAGCCTTTTCTTTCCAGCTCCGTCATTTGGCATTTGCACATAGAAAAAAGACGCATGCCCTAATGGCTCCATCCCAACACTTTTGGGTCGCATGCCATTTACACTCACGGGCATATCTCATCACAGCACACTCCCTCCGATTAACAATCCCACTAGGAGGCACCCTTCAGTCAATTTACAATATGAATTAACATGGCATGACTTCAATGTTAAAGCTTAAAACCTTCTTCTCAGTAACCAGAAGTATATAATAGCATGCAAAAATTAATAAGGTAATTAATCGGTAATAAAAGGAATTCAACATTTTAGAATATTGCTTGTACACTTCACAAAGCAACCACATGTAAATATGAAACGGAAGTGTTTATTATTATAATATTAATTTAATAACGTAAAGTAGAGTCTAAGCGGACAAAGCAAATTCTAGAAAATGTCTACTCAGGATAATACATTTGTCAGTTTAATGATAATTCACCTTGTCCGGGTAGTTAATATTTGTGAGGATGCACAATGTCGCCACCAGAGCAAAGACCCAGGTTTGGGGATACACCAGCTGATTCATTCCTGACAGAGTGCGCTTCAATGCAATTCCTAGTGCTTTCACACTCACAAACTGCAAAAGCATTTCTGATGACTTCCTATTTGCAACACTGCTGGAACTATCATGTTCATAGTTCATAGACTAAAGCGTATTGACGGAGCAGCAAAACATTTAACTATTTGAGTACTAATTAAAATTAGCAATCCTACCAATGTAGCATATCATATGTGTCTGGCCATACTGCGGGATAAATTGAAATACTATAATCAGGACAATTGCTACCACCATAGCTGCAAGAAATATGTGGAATCTGGTAAGCTCAGTAGAAAATATAGCACAGTGCAGTTTCATAAAGCAGAAAAAAGATTAGAAAGTTGAATCCTGTATTTACCTGGGTCAGTAGCAAAGTCCCATACTTGTGTCACTGATTCAATTCGTTCCTGAGGAGCATGTAAGACAATTGTGGTGGAATCCACAGCACATAAAACACAACCGAGAAAGCCAGAAACATTGGATTCTTCCAGGACATATCCTGCCTATAATGGCAGTCCAATATATGTGTGGAGGGAAAAATTGCAGTAGATGCCTAAAAAAAAGGGGCTTCCACAGATAAGCCAATTAAGAAAGATACGAACCCAATTCTGCAAACCGTTGTCTCAAAATTGAGGCAAGCTCCAATTCGCCAATTCGAACCAATCCCTCCACCAATCTTTGCCTCACTTTTATGTATGGTATAAATTTTCTTTCAGTCATTTTTACTGCAAACTTTCCAGCCACAACAAACTGCTGATTCTCTACACAGCACTCAACAGCAATTTCATAAGCCTCAAAATCAATATGCACACCGTTCGTTTCTAAAAACTCAATCATGCCTGCTGCTCTCCACATGTCTCTATTAGCCCGCATTGCACGCAGTGCTTTAAGAATTGTTTCCTTCCTTGGATTCAGTCCATGCCTTGCCACCATTTCCTTCACCATCTCGACAACCTCACCAGTCTTTCTATGCTCAGACATGTCACTTATTACGATACCATAACTATCCAAATCAGGAATACATGCCTTGCCCATTCCGTGCAATACTTTCACTGCTTCTTCAAATTGATCAATCTTGCAGAGTGACTGAATAAGGTAATTGCAGGTCCCACAGTCTGGAGCATATCCAATTGAATCCATTTCTAGAAGGATACTAAGAACACCCTGGGATCTTTGTGACGCTCAAGCCAAGCTTTGGAAAGTAGGAGATGTGTCTGTGGGGCAGGTAGACAGCCAGATCGAAGGATTCGTTGTATGATGGCAAGTGCAAGGGGAAGAGGACTTTGTGTCCCAAGAAAATATGAAAGAAGACAGGAATAAACCACATGTGGCCGAGAACGTGGTCGAATAGGAATAAGAGACTGTAAAATCTCATCAGCCACATGGATTTGTTGTTTCTCCGATAATGAGGAGAGAAACGAGAATGGATTTGGATTTCGCCAAACCTCTTTTGAGGCAGTGAGGAGGTCAGGTAGTTTCTGATAATTCTTCTCTTCAATTGCTGCTCGTATGGAATCTTTAAGAGACCCTTGTGAAGTGCTAGAATGAAACTGTGAACACTGAAGAAAAGAGTCAAGGGAAGGAGCAAAAGATTGAGGAAAAAAGGTTTGAACCGTATCTTCTCCAACAACAAATAAATACTAGAGAAAGGAGCTTTCAGTTCCACCACAATAAGTAAAGGAATGTGCATACCATCATCGTCAAGAAATATTATGAGCAAAACAACCATCTGATTTCAGTATATAAATAGATTTTTGGAATATTTTCTACTTTAATTTAGTTTTACAGGATATCTAAGCTGTTTAACACATGTATCGTCTTATGGTAAAACTATGCTCAATATATACAAGATCACAGCAAAAATTACTCCAATGCAATTATCAAGTGGCATTTAACTACTAAACAATAAAACTAAGCTTTCCTTTGCCTCTCTAGTAATTAAAAATGTTTCTATAAATTACAAAAACGGAGCAGCATAACTTTCATGTGTTATTTCTTTTCTTATTGGCAAAATAAGAATTATTATACGTGTCCTCCACGGCTCCACCTTTCACAAGAAGAAAGGAAAGGGAAAACCAGAATGGTGGACTGATTAAGCCATTTTCTGCCTTCGAAATGTTCCAAATTAAATGAACAATTAATGTATCAACGCAAGAGTCTGGTTTATATGCAAATCGCCTAACATCAACATAAAAATGCATAAATAAAAGCAACAAAGAATTCGTGCAATTTTATTATCAGAAAACACCACAAATGATAAGACAATGCAACAAATTCACCAAAGCCCAAGAGAATCAATCTACCGTCTAAAATCCACCCCCTTGAAAACTTTCCCCATACCCCACATGTCAAAACTATATATAACCACCTAATACCTTAAGTAAAATAATGAAAATTTAGAGAAATGCATATTTTAATATTCTAATGGTGGAAGAGGAGGAAAAGTTCCAGGCCAGAAACATGAAGGTATCTTTTGTATGGTAAGTGCTAAGTCTACCAGCTGGTGCAAGTTTTTTTATTTTTTTTTTTTGGGTAAGCCGTAAGGAGCTGGTGCAAGTTGAATGCGAAAGTCTTTATTCCGGTTGTCATGTGAGTCTGTTGCTGTATTTCTTGTTTGAATTTTGGGTTTCCCATGGGAAGTGCAAAGCTTTGTGATTTTGTTGGGAGATTTCTCATTTCACAGTATTGTGCAAGATTTTAAGAGAAGCAGACGAGAAATGCAGACAACCATGTTTGAGGTATGTGTTAGGGTTGGATTCAAGGTTCGGTTGGTGCATTTAGTAGAGTTAGGGTTGGATTTCACAGTATTGTATGGTAAGTTGCTTGACTGTGCATGTGACACTAGGGTAGGAATGGCAACGGCCGGTTTGGGGATGGGGACGGGATTGGCCTCCCCGTCCCCGAAACTGAACACCCAAATAACCCCGGAAACCGTCCCAATCCCCGTCGGTGATCTTATATGAGATCCCTGGGGTCCCCGCGGTTTCCCGATCCCCATCCGGAACCGTTAAAGACAAAATTTTCTGAATACCCATTTCATTTACTCTTTGTTCTGCATATTAATTTTGAAAGTAAGAAAGATTTCAATTTTTTTGTCACTCCAGGTTTGAAGATCTCTTGGAAAAGAAATGCCTCCCCGCCGCCCCACACCCGCCCCCCCCCCCCCCCCCCCCCCCCCCCCCCAACCCCCACCCCCCATTTTTCTTAATCTAACAAGAAAAATGAAGAGATGGAGTTAAAAATATTTAACCCATGACGTAAACGTCAAGCATACTCACGCCAACAAACTATCCCAATAACCTAAGTAATACCTTTCAGAAATCATTCCTATTTTCTTGCTGCCATATGCCATTCTAAGGTTTAATTACAGAATCAATCAATAGTGAACAAGGGGAGAATCTCCAAGTTACAACTTACAGCGGCGCCGGCGGAAGCACAGCGGCACAGCTCGTCACAAGACCACAAGGGCGACAGTAGCACAGCGACACGGAGGGGCGGCAGCACAGCTTGTACAACACAACAAGAGCGACCGGCTAGAAACATAGAGATTGGGTTACTACGGACGGGTGATGGCAAACTGGCGAAGAGAATGAAAATTACTATGTCACAGATGGAACGGAATGGCGGAAGAGAAGGAATTGTGAATATATTCAACTATTATTGAAAAGTCGAGGGTGTTATAGAAATAACTATCTTTATTTATGTATGTGTACAATAAAATGGTATATGGCTTATTAGCTTGTGTTTATAGTGGAAGTATTGTAATGGAAATTGGGATTAAATGGTGAAAGAAAGGAAGTTTAAAGGTGGGATAATAAAATGGATAAAGTGTAATAATTATGGCTATGAAATGAAACAAGTATTAAGCTTGCATAAAATTTTTCTAACTTTACTTCTCAATACATTACATAGGCTATTTATAAACTTTTTTATCCTCTCACTATTTACTAACCTCATAATCAAGGCATATACATTTCAAGACTTTCACATGTTTAACCTTATGATCAAGGCATGAACATGGATGTTGAACACTAGACATTCACATGTTTTGTTTACATGCATAATACTCCCCCTTGAATGTCGCAAATACGAAGAATATGCCTCGTTAAAACCTTACTTGGAAAAAACCCAGTGGGAAAAAATCCAAGTGAAGGAAAAAGAGTACAGTATTCTTGTATCAGATGCTCCCCCTGATTTGGACATCATTTTAAATCTCGAAGCCGCCGCATTCCAATTTTCTTCACGAGCTTCTCGAATGTTGCAGTCGGCAATGCCTTGGTAAATAGATCCGCTAAATTATTTTCTGATCGAATTTGTTGCACATCGACTTCACCATTCTTTTGAAGATCATGAGTGTAAAAGAATTTTGGTGAAATATGCTTCGTTCTATCTCCTTTGATATAACCCCCTTTCAACTGGGCTACACAAGCCGAATTATCTTCAAATAAAATTGTTGGGGGCATTTGTGGTTCAATGATTAAACCACAACTCTTCAATATATGTTGAGTCATTGACCTCAACCAAACACATTCTCGACTTGCTTCATGGATTGCTAATATTTCGGCATGATTAGAAGAAGTAGCAGTTAGAGTCTGCTTCATTGACCTCCAAGAGATAGCAGTTCCACCACACGTGAAGATATAGCCTGTTTGAGATTTGGCTTTGTGTGGGTCTGATAAATAACCTGCATCGGCATAGCCAATTAACTCATGTCGAGAGTCTTTTGGGTAAAATAACCCAAGATCAATTGTTCCTTGGAGATAGCGAAAAACATGCTTTATGCCTTTCCAATGTCGTTGAGTAGGGCAAGAGCTGAATCTTGCGAGTAGATTGACTGCAAACGCGATATCAGGTCGCGTGCTGTTTGCAAGATACATTAACGCACCAATTGCGCTTAAATATGGAATTTCTGGGCCAAGTTGCTCTTCATTATCTTCTTTTGGCCTAAATGGATCCTTTGTAGGATCAAGTGCCCGAACGACCATTGGATTACTTAGCGGATGAGCATAATCCATTCGAAATTGCTTTAATACCTTTTGGGTATAAGCTGATTGATGAACAAATATGCCCATTTCCAAATGCTCAATTTGTAGGCCAAGGCAAAATTTCGTTTTCCCGAAATCTTTGATTTCAAACTCCTTTTTCAGATATTCGACCGCCTTTTTCAACTCTTCAGGAGTTCCAATTAGATTTAAATCGTCAACATAGACTGCGACGATCACAAATTCTGACCCATTTTTCTTTATAAATACACAAGGGCTGATCGGGTCATTTGTATAGCATTCCTTTATCAAACTTTCACTGAGGCGGTTGTACCACATTCGGCCAGATTGCTTGAGCCCATACAACGATTTTTGCAATTTGATGGAATAATTTTCTCTGGGTTTTGAGTTGCAAGACTCAGGTAATTTAAACCCTTCAGGTATTTTCATATAAATATCATTTTCCAATGAGCCATAT
The DNA here is from genome assembly GCA_030278955.1 of Hygrophila difformis. Lineage (NCBI taxonomy): Eukaryota > Viridiplantae > Streptophyta > Magnoliopsida > Lamiales > Acanthaceae > Hygrophila > Hygrophila difformis. Next base: position 20,365,703 of record JAOANR010000008.1, on the reverse strand, counting down.
AAATATGCAGTAACAACATCCATCAGCCTCATTTCGAGATTTTCTCGTACTGCTAGACTCATTAGATACCTGAATGTTATTCCATCCATAACTGGGGAATATGTTTCCTCAAAATCAATTCCCGGTCGTTGTGAAAAACCTTGGGCTACAAGCCTTGCCTTATATTTGGCAATTTCATTATTTTCATTTCTTTTTCTCACAAACACCCATCTGTAGCCAACAGGCTTCACATTTTTTGGTGTTTGGACAATAGGGCCGAATACTTTTCGTTTATTCAGTGAATCTAGTTCAGACTGAATCGCATCTTTCCATTTTGGCCAATCATTTCTTTTCCGACATTCTTCAACTGATCTTGGTTCAGGATCCTTGTTATTTTCCATTACATCGAGTGCAACGTTGTATGCAAAGGCATTATCAACGTTTGTTTCTTTTCGGTTCCAACATTTCCCAGTATTGATATAATTGAAAGAAGTTTCAATAACTTCATTTTCTTCTGGGTGAATATTTTCAGGTTCAACCTTTTCGGGGGTTGAATCAATTTCTCCTTCGGGAGTATCATCTGTGATTGATTTATCACCCATATGGATAATTTTCTTCTTTCGTGGATTTTTATCCTTGGAACCCAAAGGCCTACCACGCTTCAGGCGTGCAGTAGGTTCATTTGCACTTGGAATTTGCCCTTCTGGGACATTTATATTGGCTGGTGCATTTGCTGCATCATTTATATATGATTTTGTGACTTTAGCAGCATCATTAAAAGCATCGGGTAATTGATTTGCAATTCCCTGCAAATGCACAATTCTTTGAACTTCAAGTTCGCATTGCCTTGTACGAGGATCAAAGAAATCAAACGGACTTTGCCAAGATATTTCCTTTTTCAGTTGATCATTTCCTCCCCCTAATGTCGGGAATTGAGTTTCATCAAAATGACAGTCTGCAAATCTTGCAGTAAATAAATCACCCGTTTTTGGCTCAAGATATTTAATAATCGAGGGTGATTCATACCCGACATATATGCCCAACCTTCTTTGAGGTCCCATTTTTGTGCGTTGTGGTGGCGCAATCGGTACATAAACCGCACACCCAAAAATTCGCAAGTGGGATATATTGGGCTCCTTTCCAAACACAATTTGTGTAGGGGAGTAGCTATGATAGCTTGTCGGCCTTATTTTCACAAGTGCGGCTGCATGCAATATAGCATGTCCCCAAGCAGAAACAGGGAGTTTTGATTTCATTAACAAGGGTCTTGCAATTAATTGCAATCGCTTAATAAATGATTCTGCCAGACCATTTTGCGTGTGCACATGAGGCACAGGATGTTCAACAGTAATTCCAATCGACATGCAGAAATCATCAAATGCATGTGATGTATATTCTCCAGCATTATCAAGGCGTATTTTCTTTATCGGATGATCTGGAAACTGTGCTCGCAATTTTATAATTTGTGCAAGTAATCTTGCGAATGCCAAATTGCGAGTTGATAATAAACAAACGTGTGACCAGCGTGATGACGCATCAATTAATACCATAAGGTACTTGAAAGGTCCACACGGTGGATCAATAGGTCCACATATATCGCCTTGAATTCTTTCTAGGAATGTAGGGGATTCAATTCCCACTTTTACTGGAGATGGTCTGGTTATCAATTTCCCTTGTGAACAGGCTGCACAATTGAACTCATTTGGGTTCAATATCATTTGCCTTTTCAATGTATGGCCATTTGAATTTTCAATAATTCGCCTCAGCATTACACTGCCAGGATGCCCAAGTCTATCGTGCCAGGTAATAAATTCACTAGTAGCTTTCAAGCCTACTAGGTTATGTATTTCTGCGGCACATATTTTTGTATAGTATAAGCCAGAGGAGCAACATGGCAATTTTTCATTCACAAATTTTTTTGCCATTTTCAATTCGAGTTATCAAAAGATACTCGTGATCTGCCTCTTTTGAAGTTTCAATGTGATATCCATTTTTTCGAATATCATTGAAGCTCAGTAAATTTCTTCGAGCTTTGCGTGAGAACAAGGCATTTTCAATTGCCATTTTTGTCCATTCAGGGAGAAATATAACAGCTCTACCGGAGCCTTCAATGCATTTTGCATTACCGCTTATAGTTTTCACTGCGGTCTTTTCCAATTTTAAATTGGAGAAATAGCTTTTGCTTTTCAAAATGCTATGCGTTGTTGCACTGTCAATGAGGCAGATATCATCTCCGACTTTTGAATTTCCAGCATCCATTTCTTTACAAGAATATAAGAATGTTAATAAACATCAGCAATATAAATATTATTAATGCAAAAGCATATTTATATTATACATAGATAATAAAAGGGAAGTACAAGATATCATTATTTATATTAAACAAGAATTATAAAAGATAAGTACAAAATATATATATATATATAGCTATATAATATATTATTTGGTAACAGTATCTGGCTCAACAAAATCATCAGCTTCCAGGTGCGTGATATTATCATTTAATATATCATCATAAGTATCATCGTGGGCATTATGGTGTGCTTCAACACCTGATCTTTCTTTTCGTTTCGAGGCCTGATACAGTTCAGCTAAGTGTTTAGCTGCGTGGCATGTTTGAGCCACATGGCCTTTAATTCCACAACGATCACAAATTTCATCATTTTGTTTATGCTTTCTTGCATAATTTCTTTGTTGTGGTTTGTAAGGCCTTCTGGTATCATATCTGCGATTTTGCTCAAATCGAGGCTTATTTCGATAATTATTTTGACGAGATGATTCACCTCTGCCTCGATTGTGATACCGATTTTGGCCACGATCATCATTTTGATTTTTAAAGTGCCCACGATCACGCACATATTTCGATGATTGAGCCGCGTTCACCTCAGGGAACGGTTTTGCACCTGCGGGCCTAGATTCATGATTTCTCAACAACAATAGGCTGTTTTGTTCAGCCAATAATAAGCAGGTGATAAGATCAGAATATCTCTGAAAACCTTTTTGACGGTATGTCTCACTCAATACTGTGTTTTTAGCATGAAACGTAGAATACGTTTTTTCAAGCATTTCTGCTTCAGATATCTTTTGCCCACATAATTGCAATTGGGCCGTAATTTTGAAAACAGCGGAATTATATTCCCGGACTGTTTTGAAGTCCTGAAGTCTCAGGTTTGTCCAATCATCAAGGGCTTTTGGAAGCACCGTCTTTTTAAGATTATCATATCTTTCTTTCAGCTTTTCCCACAATGCCAGTGGGGATTCCACAGTCACGTACTCCATTTTAAGTGCCTCTTCGATATGATGGCACAAGAAAATCATGGCTTTTGCCTGATTTTGATGGCTGGGATTTTTGCCTTCAGCAATAGTATCTTCCAGACCCATTGAAGTAAGATGCATTTTTACATCTCGGGCCCAGGACATATAATTGCTTCCTTCAACGGTTAAGGGAGCAAATTCCTGTTTTGCAAGGTTAGCCATAATCTTATTGAAAGTTTAGAAATAAGAGATTATACCTCAAATGATAATTTGGACAGAGTCTCCTCGTGCTGATAACGTGTTATAGAAATAACTATCTTTATTTATGTATGTGTACAATAAAATGGTATATGGCTTATTAGCTTGTGTTTATAGTGGAAGTATTGTAATGGAAATTGGGATTAAATGGTGAAAGAAAGGAAGTTTAAAGGTGGGATAATAAAATGGATAAAGTGTAATAATTATGGCTATGAAATGAAACAAGTATTAAGCTTGCATAAAATTTTTCTAACTTTACTTCTCAATACATTACATAGGCTATTTATAAACTTTTTTATCCTCTCACTATTTACTAACCTCATAATCAAGGCATATACATTTCAAGACTTTCACATGTTTAACCTTATGATCAAGGCATGAACATGGATGTTGAACACTAGACATTCACATGTTTTGTTTACATGCATAATAGAGGGAGGTTTATGGGCTAATTATTAATTAAGGTCCTTTGAGTTCTTTGGCTTTCCTTAATTAAGTCCTTTATGAAATCGCTTTTACGTAGAAACGTTTTTTGTTCTTACAAGAAAACTTTAATACCTAAACCCAAAACTCTGTCGTCGGCGGGTGGGCGGATGACGTCATCTCTGTTGAATTAACACAGAGCAGCTTCTCATTCATTCTCAACCAAACCAAGCATATATTCGGTATTCCTCCAGAGTTATATAGCTAGAGTTTTTTACCCCCATTCTCTATTTTCCTATTAAATTTGAAAGAATCGTCGTCAGTCGCGGAAAATTCACCCAAATTTCGAATTGATACGCAAGTACAAGGAAAGGCAAAAGGAAGGGGAAGAGAGAAATGGTGCAGCCCAGCAAAGAGCCCTGTAAGAAGCAAGCTTGTGATATTCAGGCTTGCCTCTCCAAGAACAATTTCCTTCCCCAAAAGTATGTGTACAGTTTCTCTTACCACATGTCCCCCCCTTCCCTCCCTGTTTTATCAACTTTGCGTGGGCATCATATCCATATGGGTTTGTTCTTAATTACTACTAAACGTAAATGGTAAAGTTCTTAGGGAACCACAAATTTGCCCTTAGATGTAGGCTTACTTGATTCAATTTGTTACCCCTTCTAATTGCTAAAATATGAACAAGGGAAAAAAAAAAAAAAGTCGCTCTTGTGGCCTTTCAGGGCAACAATTAATGTTTTCTGGGTTCTGAATATAAACTTAGATATGCGTTTGATCAAATATGAAGAAGCATTCTTTAGGTTGTCGTAGAATTGGTGTTTGATGGTGTGTTTCTTTAGAGGAGATATTTTTTAGGCCTTGTCCATTTGGAAATGGAAATCACACACTCATTTAGATTGCTGGAAAGGGAGTACAACTGTTTGGTTTTGCCTGAGATGGACCTTCCCTGTTGGCACCAAGTGTCATAGAAATACCAAGATTGGGGTGATAATTTTTTGATCGATGTTAATTCATTACTTTTAAGGGCATGTTTTGTTTGTGTCATAGGATTGCTTAATTAATCATTCCATTTGGACTTCATGCAAGGAGTAACTTGATCACACATCCTTAAGAGCCTAAGAGGTGAGTCTTTATCCCACATATAAACAAAATTTTAGAGAGCCCTTAATCTTACAAATTCAACATGTGAACGTAATTAATCAAAGTGAACTTGTCCTTATTGTATTGCTCTTAAAGTGATTAGGGGTTCCTAATTAACAATGGGAACCCATACTGCTCGTCTTTAACAAGGTATCAACAGAATTGTTGTCTATACCTCTGGCCCCTGTTACTCCCTCACAAAAGTGACTTCTTGTAGATTTAAGAATGGCTAGTTACTGTGTTTAAAACTTTCAAATACTGATTTATTACTCCAAGTGGCTAATATGTCTCCAAGTACACAATGCTCAACAAGCAGTAAATTGTCGGAATGAAGCTTGATTGGGCAAGCAATTCGTGCAATTTTCAAGCTTGACCTCAAGTTAAGTTGAGTCGCTCCACTTATTATTACATCCATTACTTGCCAGTATTTTGTGCTTGCTTCTCAGTCCTAGTTATATTAAAATTGCATGTGTACTTCATTGAGCAACAGTACTGCATAGTGTGAGCCGTGAGTTACCGAGTGCCTGTATTATCCTCACTCGGTACATTGATATTGCACGATTTTATTCACTATTTGCTATTGCTGCTTCTCTTTATCGCCTGCTGCTGCATCTCCATTGCCCTTCCCAAATTGTTTATTCTTCGATTTGATGTTAAGAGGAGGAAATAGAGTACCATATTTCAGTGGCGCATAAAATGGTTTGGTGCCTGCACATTTCTTCAGATTTTGCATATAGAGTTTTATATTGTGTAAAAAACCTTGGTCTGGTTGGGGATGAATAATACTCTTCTTGGCATTTGATCCTGTAAAACTAAATATCAAGCTTTCATATGTTCTGTCAAACTTGTGAAGTTACTTTTATAGTATCAGGTAGAATCGTTATTGGATATATGTCATCGACTGAATAATTTTAAACCCTTTGATAACAATAAGTTTTTCTTCTTGTATCAAACAAGACAACAGTACATGAGTGGGCAAATGTTTAAAGAACGCCATCACTATATATATTTATGCTTTCCAAGGTTTATTTATATAAAGAACGCCATCACTACATATATCAGATGCATGTGCTTTTGTAAAGTTATTGCAAAGTTATTGCAAAGTAGCAAAGATGTTCATGCCAATGGTTCTTGAATCTGACCGATATAAATTAAATGGATACATTCTTGATTCTTCCATCCACTGTCCAATCTTTGAGTCTCAATCTGGGTGCAGTTTTTTATTTTTAACTCAGCTAATGTTCTTATTTGAGTCTGGTTATAATTTGATTCACTTGGGCTATACCTGTGCTGCAGGTGCATCAAAGTCATCCAGTTGCTGCAGTATTGCTGTGAGCAATGTGAATATAAATCAACACATTGTGCATCCGTTTCCGATCTTCTGAAGCAAATCAACAAGTAAAAATGATGGAGTTTACACATTCATAAGACACGAACTTGACTGATTTTGCCCTTTTGGCTGGATTTGGAGCCAGTATGGGCAGAGGCCTTGATCTTGGTTGGAGCGTTTTATTTTGTTGCAGAGAAGTTAATTAGCTTTCCATCACAATGCTTTTGCAAGAAAATAGGGCTGGTTGTTTTCTGCCTGTCCCGATGGCGTTGGCCTTAGCTTTAACCTGTTTTTTTTTTTTTTTTTCAACTGAAATCTTGTGAAACTCTCTTCTTATGCATACCAACAGTTGAATTTCATGCAAAGTAATTAAAGCTTGAATAACAATTGCCATTGTTGAAATTTAGTTGCTGATTGTTATAATCCTATATTGTGCGTATATAATACACTCAAATATATTACCAAACCGTCGCTACAGCTGCTAAAGGACGAAAAAAGTTATGTATCCTTCGAACACTTGCAAAAATTGTGCTGGGGAATGTCCAGTATTTGATAATTCCTTTGTACCGTATGGCATCTTTCCCAAGAGAATTCTTGCTGTTGTTTTTATTTGTTCGGAGACTTACTATTATCACAAAAAGAGTTACAAGGTAAAGAGAAAGATACGATACATCAGGGTGCTCTCGATGAATCCTGCCGTCTGAGGGGGATACCTTCCTCACCAAATCCATTTTCCTGCCGCCTCAAAGGGAGGCCTTCCTCACCAAATCCATTCTCTTCATCGCCGTATTTAGGAAGAAGCTTCATGGAATTGGACATTGACAGTGACACAGAACCTACATTGTAATAGTTCAACACAAAATGATTAAACTTACTCTGGACAATAAGCCAACAAGCATCGATGCAGCACATACCGTCAACCATGTCTTTTGTTTTGTGAAGTAGAAAGGTCCCAGAGAGAATAGTTACAAATCCGCACATTTCTGTAACAATTTGAGTTGGGTTCTGCCTGTCCCAGTCCTGCTTATATTAACACATCATCCTTTCATCAGGATTTACTTATTTTTAACATAGGTAGGGAAGTTTTCTTAATAGTTTTCTCAAGCCTAGCATGTGCAAATTCACATTCAACGCCAATGACCAAAGCGGGCAAATGATCTCCTAATTCAGTAGCTAAATTCAACAGTTAAAACAAAATTTCCAATCTTATAAACTTTCGCATACCAATGACACGTGAAATATAAATTAAACTGTAATTTGATGGAGGCACCCGTTACCTTAAACATAATCACGCTAGCCAATATGGTTAGGGATGTGAACATCACATAGTAAATAGGGGAAACCACAGCAGTGTTGAATGTGTCAAGTGCCTGCATTTCAAATTCACCATAAATGGAGTGATCATGGTGGTGTATGTAACCAAGCTTTGCCATATTACAGTCGAAAGTGTGATACACATGACAAAAGACACCCATAGTTGTAAACCGCATAAGCACCCTACCCAAGAAGGCTTTCTAGAGAAGTGGTGGACAATGCTCAGCATGCACATTATCAAAGCACAGCACAAAATGTCATTATAGTATAAATATGTTCATGTTGCCAATAAAATTATCACTAAAACAAAACATAGATAGACATGACAAAAACCAGATCTAATAAATAAATTAAAAATGCAATTACTTCTTTTCAATCTTTAGGTGATCAAAAGCACTCCAAACAATCTAATATTTTTAAAGCAAATTCATGCCACAATTATGTAAATTACACCCATTAATAGGAAGCCATGATTCAAATTATATCACATCAAAAATAACTTAGATATGTATAGGTATCATCCAAGATACATAGACACAACATGGGGAAAGTGTCCAGAAAATATCTTGTTTTTCAAACTGTGGTTGTCCATATCAATTATAATAGCCATTGCATTTTATTAGCTATACATGGATATGCTATATTGAAAGTTCTACAGCCAAAGTTATATTCTCATTCAAATGCATAATCAGTAAATGACAATTTAGCATTTAAAAAAACATCAACGAATTAGCATTATTTTCAGCATTTTCATCTCAACATTAATCTTGATGGGGAAAAGAGTAGGGGGGGGACACAAAGGTATAGTTATTTCTTAGAAAGTGTTGAGAGAAGCCAGAGAATAAGTGCATGTAATGCCTCCCTCTTCTAACTGAGCCTTTTTTTAGCTCTGTCATTTGGCATTTGCATATAGAAAAAGGACGCATGCCCTAATGCCATTTACAATCATGTCACATCTCATCACAGCACACTCCCTCCGTGTAAGAATGCCACTAGGAGGAGGCACCCTTCAGGCACCTTACAATATGAATTACCATGGCACGGCTTCAAAGTTAAAGCTTAAAACTTTTTTCTCAGTAACCAGAGATATTAAAGAATTCAAAACTTAATTAGGTAATTAATTGGTAATTAAAGGAATTCGACATTTTAAATTTTCACTGGTACACTTCATAAAGCAACCACATGTAAATATGAAACCGAAGTGTTTATTATTATGTTATTTAATTTAATAATATAAAGTAGAGTAAGAGGAAAAAGCTAATTCCAGAAAATGTCTACTCGGGAGAATTCATTTGTCAATTTAATCATAATTCACCTTGTTTAGGTAGTTAATATTTGTGAGGACACACACTGTCACCACCAGAGCAAAGACCCAGGTTTGGGGATACACCAGCTGATTCATTCCTGACAGAGTGAGCTTCAATGCAATTCCTAGTGCTTTCACACTCATAACCTGCAAAAGCATTTCTGATGACTTCATATTTGCAAGGCTGCTAGAACTGTCATGTCCATAGTTTATACTCCAAGTCATATCGAAGGAGCAGCAAAACATTTGAGTACAAATTAAAATTAGCAAATCCTACCAACAAGGAACCAACAAGCGAACAGACACCAATGTAACACATCATATGTGTCTGGCCATACTGCGGGATATACTGAAATACTATAACTAGGACAATTGCTACCACCATAGCTGCATACAAAAGAAAGGCTGCAAGAAAGATGTGGAATCTGGTAAGCTCAGCAGAAAATATAGCACAGTGCAGTCTCATAAAACAGATAAAAGATTAGAAACTTGAAAACTGTCTTTACCTGGGTCAGTAGCAAGGTCCCATACTTGTGTCACTGATTCAATCTCACGTTCCTGAGGTGCATGTAAGACAATTGTGGTGGAACCCACAACACATAAAACACAACCGAGAACACCAAATATATGCAGCCTCTCCTTCAAAATTATATGTGCAAGCACAGCACTGAAATATATTCACATAAATAGTAAGAGAGAGAGAGAGAGAGAGAGAGAGAGAGAGAGAGAGAAAAGAAAATCCATTTTATTGATAGCATTAGCAAGAGGTTTTCAGTTTATCACCATACCTGATAATAATGCTGAGTGCACCAAGTGGAGTAACAAGAATGGCTGGAGCAAATGCATAAGCCACAAAATTTGCAATTTCCCCCACAATCACTATCACAAAACACCAACCAAATCAACAGGGCAATTATAGGTAAAGTTTAATAGAATATCATCACTGAGATCTTATTTCATTCAAAGTGAAGAAATAAATTGTTGAACTGAAGTGAAAAGTGCATATTACTGAGAAACCCAAATCTCTAATAAAATGCAAGATCGAGCTTAGTATTAAAACAGAATGTACCCAATCTAACTCCCAAAGAAAAGACAGAGAAAACTCAATACATGTATAACTATTATTGATACGCCGATATCATGAATGAGATATAGGAACATACAAACTTCAATGGGGAGAAGAGTGTTTACTATCCTTCATCTGTCAAGTTTTGGAAGTCAATGACCATATTTCCAATTAAATATGGCCATTGACTCAAATAGAGAACAGCAGGCCCAGAAACTACAGCATGTATTAAACTAGAATCCTTATATAATCAAATTATTAAAAACTTTAGTTCAATAAAACATTAACATAGAAAAGAACAAATTAAAAATACCTAATTTCTGTTTTCCAACATCATGTATCAAGAACTACTAAACATAAATCAAAACAAAATTTTCAGGATAGTTGAGGAAGACATTGTCTTCTAGGGTTCACATTTTGAAAGAAATCATAAAAGATTGGGATTTTGCTTGATAAATTAAAATTCACCAAGTGACCATACCTGTGCCAATGCATTATCAGTAGTTGATGTCACGCAGGGAAGTTTAAACTCACCACTACTACATTCAACTAATAGATTTTTTACATTGTTTCCTTAATATTTCACTACGAGAAGCTTAATCCAAAGGTAAATAGTGTAAGATCAAAGGTGCAGTAAACAATGAATGCAGTTGTTCAGTTTGCCTTAATGATTGTAGTCTCATTACTGTTTTTGCTGAGTACATAGACAAATAAATACAGTATAAGTTCCATGGAGTAAGTACATGAGATTTCGTGTAGCTTCACACAATTTACAGGAGGATACTATATGTAATTCATCTTAGCAGGACAGTTTGAGAGAAATAATAAAGATAAATAACTCACTTGTAATCATCCCTATCCACCATAGAGGCTCGTAAAGATAAGAATATCCTCCAACTCCTGTCGAAGAGAAATAATAAGGTAAAATAGTGCCTAAATTCTGATAAAAACTGTCAAATGTAACAGTTACTCATAAATGGCAGATCCAATAAATCCATCTCATAATAAACAGCATGTTACCAGCAGTTCAGGTACAATGCATAATAATACATCATGTCAATATATCATCTACCGTTTAAACCAAATATTTGTAATTGAGCAATTCTTTAACCATCCACTTTGCGGGCAATGCCACTTAGTTAGGACAGCTGGACAGCAAATGGAATATAACAAATGAAGCATTTAGAAGAAATGAGAGATTGAAGGCTATGACCAGCACAAGATTCCACAAAAACTAAAAGGTGCAAAAATAGATACTAGTACACACTGGTATCTAGGTAATGCTTATTTAGATATTAATACACATTAGTATAAAATGAAGTTCATTCAAATTAAACCAGAAAATTGTAAATGAGTGAGTCCAAGTGTATCAAGTCACACAACTCATAATTTTTTATTGCAGTAAACAAAGCACAGAAAAAACAAATACTAACATAAAAGGATCAAGCAATGTATTCCAACGAATCAAATAAAATCGAACTGATATCTTTAAATGCATCAATTATTTTAATCCAGCCAAACAAAAGACGCATTGTCCGGGATTCAACCCAACATCAAGTTAAACTCCACATCATGATATGATTGATCGAGTCACCAATCCCAAAAAAAGACTCAACAGATGTTACTCATCTTTATAATACAATCAACATGTAATAGATAGCTGGAAGTACAAACAAAAGATTTCAAAACGAGGGGGAAGAATGTTTTACAATCAGTTTTTGAGGTTTGTAAAAGCGTGTTAGGACTACCGCAGCTCTGCAAAAGGGTCTGAGTGTCATTTGAATTCTACACTCGCATAAAAGCTTAAGTTGACATGGATTCATCACTTTAATACATTTATATTTCAGTTATACTAGTACAGCCCTCCGGTGATATTAGTATTCTTTAGTCAGGCGAAGAAACAGAGTGTACACTTTTCCCCCAATCTGTGATAGTGGAGGTTAAATATGAGACTCTCTTAAGGGAATGGGTCCCTCAAGCAAGCTTGCAATCCAGAGAATAAAACTTTATACTTCAGGGTACAAGAGTGTGAATTATCAAAATAACCAGACTTTTGCTGTCTGAGTCAGAAAACATCTCCACGCTAAACCCAACAGACAGAAAGTCATAAAAAAATTGTCTCTTCATAATGAGTGGAATCCAACCATAGAGGTAGTAGATTGTGTATTCACATTCCAGTTTAGTCCCATTCAATAAAGCTGGAGGTGTGAATGATTTGTCCAAGAAATAACAAGCAACCACTCATTTTCATTGATTTCATTGATAAGCAGATCAACCCCATTCCCACCTACTATGATGCCTTCGCCTATTAATAACTCTTTCGAATCTTCAATTGTGTGCGAAACCAATCATCCTCTCAACTCCATATGAACTTTTTGTTGTTCTCCTTGTAGAACAAATTTAATGACTAGAAGTTCAGAAGTAAAGACAAACATTTTGTTCCACATCTTTTTGTGTCTTTATAACAGATTCTTAGCACAAACCATAAATTGCAATTACACCTCTTGGCAGACTCAGACAAAATAACAAAGCTTCTCTAAAGTTGCAAAGAAGTGTGTGCAAAAAACCTAAAGCTTGAATGCAACGTGATCTTGGCGGCGTGAATGATTCCGGTCTTTATCAGACTACCACTTCTCAATAACTGCCATAATTGGATTGACTAGCTGATTCGTGGAAATCTCTGTCAACAACTACATGCATAAATTCGTAATTTCTCTCCATTTTAGACAAAGCACTCTAAATCCCCTGAGTAGACAAAGTAACAAAGCACCAGCAATCGTAATAGATGGATCAAAGACACCACATGATTCTGTTGAAATCAAACTAGAAAATAAGATGGACACTTCATTTACAGTTGGAATCATCTCGATAATCGAGAAACATTCTTTGTATTCTTGCACCTGATAGATAGACTTTATTGACCAAACTTATCATTTTGAATATCCAACACAATTGTAAATTATTAAAGCATTAAATGTAGAATTCTCTAAATTGAAAATCGCAAACTTGGATCAACAGAGGATTTTCGGGTCTTAACAGGTGTCACGACTCAATGTCCTATAAGAACACCAACGAATCACAACAGCCAGCCACATCATTACCAATATTGTAAATTTTTAACATCAGTAGCGCCAACACAATAAAAGGAACCTCAAGATCTAAACCACTAAGTGAGATCTCAGCAATGCAGCGCCCCAAACTGGCATTACTAACCAAAATCCCTCAAAAGATCATCATAATCTTCAAACAATACATAAGAAAAAGCAACTGGCCATTTCAATCTCCTAAATTCAAATTAAAATGCATCAAGAAAGCAATTGCAAATTTACCAGCTCTGACACCCGAAGCACCGGCTTTCTTCAATCCCTTCTTCTTAACAATAAAACTGGCGCCAATAAAGAAGCTGGAAGACAAAGCCAAAATCAAACCCTTGATGTTATCAGAGGACATCCCCCTATACAAACCCGATGTTACAACAACTGCACCCAACTCGTCCCCCGACCCGGACACCGACGCCATCTTTACAAAACAATAATATAAGGAAAAAAGCAGCAAAGGCCAATTACAAGACAGTCATCAGTTCCGCCCACAACTGAAATAAATCACTAATTTCACTTCCCCTTTGAGTTGAATTGATTTTCTACAAAATCCCACTTCTTAAGCAGTACAAGAGTCTACTGGGTCAAGAGATCTAGTAATAAAATGGGGGGAAAAAATAAGTCAAGTAATGAAATGGGTATGATTGTGGGGCTGGGATTTTGGGTACTAAATATCTGTCGGCGGAAGAGGCGAGGAGAAAGAAGTCCGTTGAAAAATGATTCGACTGGACTCAGAATGGATGAATTAACAGCTGGGTAATTGGGAAAAAAAGGAAAATGGAAAAGGGAAAGGAATGGAGACGAAGAGGGGCCCGTGCCCCTTTATAGCAAAATCGGAAATCCGTATCTCCTAGTATGTTTCTTGGCTCTCTCTTCCTCAGAGATCAGAAACAGTAAATGGGAATTTAGGGATCTAATGTAGGATATCAGTGGACTCTGCCTTTTACCACCAAACAAGGAGACGTCGCAGACTGGGTCTGACTTCTGAAGGGCTGAAGCAACACGGACGCAGGCAAGTAGTAGATGCACAAGGAAGGGGAGGAGCATATACAGCACCACATCTACATCCACATCCACATCGACATCCACAGCCAAGTTGCCAACTTTTTGTGAGGTGTTGATTGTTATCGTATTCGAAGGCGTATTAGTATTGTATTCGTAATTCGTAGGAATCACCAGTCTAATCATCACCTATCATCAACTATAGTAAGCGCGTGTTTACTTCAATTCCTGTGTTAAAAGTCAGAATTTATCTTTTTCTATTTATTTTATTATTATATTTTTTATTTACCTTTTTTACTGTGTGGTTATTTATTACTGGGAGTAGTAAAAAAAAAAAAAAACACCGTGTGAGCTGAGATGATTATGAATAAAAACATGGACAGGTTCCTGTTTCGAATGAAATACTACCATTTTCAAGACTATCAAATTCTTTTTCATGGTATTTTGCTTGGAATTTAGTGAAGCAGATAGTAACATTAAACTTTTTAAATTAAGTCAATACAATTTATTATACATATACTAGTACATGTAAAGGAAGACCTATTAAATTATTTTTTTGTTAGCTGGCCTGCGAAAAAAGTGGTGGGAACTCATGTCATACAAATTACAAAGAAAATAATGGGGAGGGATAGGAAGACGGGTGAGAATTCAAACCCCCAACCTATATAGGTTGAGAGTCGGGAGACTTGACCACTATGGTAAGTCCCCAATCCCACCGATTAAATTACTTTGACGTGGAGAATTGTTATAGTTTACATAAGCCTAAAATAATATTTGTTATATTCTTCAACATCATTAGCTTGACGTAAATCGGGTCTAATTCATTCACATATAATACTCCCTTTGTCCATTTTAATCTGTCTTGTTTGACTTCTGCACACAATCCAATGCACTTTTTCAACTGTTAATATCTCAAAATATGTATAATGAAGAATTATGTAAAATGTATATTCTAAAACTACATCATCATACGATTCTAACAAGACCCCACTCGACTATTTTTTTTTGAATATATACTTGCAATAAAATTAAGTTAAAGCTGAACAATAAACAGTGTCAAAAAGTCAAACAGGATATGTTTATTGGGACGGATAGAGTATTTGTTATTATGTGTAGAATTGTTAGTATATACCTTGTTGACGTCATTTTTCAATTTTTGATTTTTTAAAATTACACTATTACACAATTCTAATAAAATCATAGGAGTACTTGAAGTATTCTTTTTAATAGTAATAATTACATAATGGGGAAATGAATAAAAGGGACAATTACAAGGAGTCTATTCCACTTTTAAGCCATTATAAGTTGAATTTTCATAATTAGGCCATTACAAACACATGTTGAATGAAATTAAGCCATAAGGATCAATTTGAAATTAATTAATAACCCAACAACTTTTTCTTTATTTTCTTTAAAACCCCAAAGTTTGATTTTATATACTTTAGTCTTATTTCAAAAGTTTTCTATACAAATGAGACCCCAAGCGCATGAAAATTGGTATCAGAGCCTAGGTTTTATTGAAGAACATATTAATTATATTATTTATAATATTTTATTTCTTAATGGAGAAGATTTAATTATTTAATGGATTCAATTAATTTGAAACCAACGAGTTATTTCCAAATTCTGGAAATAAAAAATAGAAATTTCTAAAGGAAATTCTTGAACTTGTCCACAAGACAAGATTTTATTAAAAGTAATTTCTTTCATGAAAATGAGAGGAACTGACTGGAAAGAAATTGATTTGGGTAGCTCTAAGTTCTCACAAGACTTAAGAGAAATCCAAAAGACGATTCAAGATTATGGCAACCGGGTATTAATTTTACCTGGAAAAATAGATAATTTGAATCAATCAACAGATGAGATCTTGAAATTATTTCAAGATCTCAAGAAAGAGATTTTAAATCTGAAATTTGATATTTCGGATATCAAGAAAAGGCAGAAGGATATTCCTGAATCTTCCAAGAATAACCAAGCCAATATTAGAGATGCATTCGGACCCGTACAAGCTTTACATCAAAAGGGTAAAGCAACTATGGTTCCAAAGCAGAAATCACAAGAAGAGCTTATGATCGATCTACTGAAAACAGTCGAATGAGTGTTTCCAGGGCAGATCTATCAGATCGACAAGAATTAGCAGAATCATTTTCCCAACTTGGGATTATGGATCTGGTTAATGTAAAACCCAATGAAGTTCTTCAATTGGGTTATGCGGAAGAATCAGGATCCAACGTAACCCACGATGGACCGCCTGATGTCCCAATGAGAGAAAGTACAGATTTCCACATGAACAGGTATCCTGAGGTACATCTCAATGCAAGACGAAACCCAGGACGGAATCCAAGTAGAGCACCAGAATCCATACCGTGGGCCAAGACGATGTTACAACCATTAAATCCATATGGCATAACACTGAACCTCTATGTTATCGACTTCCGAAACATCGAAGATCTGATTGACGAATGGGTAGCTTCAATGAAGATTGCAGCAACCACCCTGGATCTCAATAAAGAAATTTTTTTCAGATTAATAGAGCTAAGTCTCGAAGGATCGGCAAAGCTGGGCTGGAAAAACTCCACAGCAGCTTTAAAGGAGCAAATACTCGAAGGAGAATCCAAAAGCACAATCTGCGAAAGATTTGACCTCTTATTCAAAACTCATTTTGTAGGAGATGGTTATTTTGAAGAACAGAGAACCGAAAAAATTAAGGTCTATACCCAAGCACTATTGGATATGGAGTTAAGAAGTATTTGCGCAGTAGACGAATATATCTACTGGTTTCATAAATACTATTTTCGGAGTAAAATGACAGCTGAAGTAGCATGTCCCATGTTCTTTGCAAAAATCTGCAGCCCATGGAGAGAGATGTTGATCCAGTCGTACACAGTACCCCCTGGTACAGTGGACTCAATAGCCCGAAGAATGTTCTTCTTAAAGGATAAGCTCAGATAATGGTGTCAACAGACAGCAGCCCAAAAGAACATCAAAAGACTAAGAGGTAAAATAAAAAGAACCCCTCTTTGTTGTGAAAATAACGATTTTCCAATAATTATAGGAGAATCAGAAGAAAAGAGAAGAAAGAATAAGAGTCGAGGCTCATACAGTAAGAGTTTCAGAAGACCTCCATTCCGAAGAAGAAGAGCATAGTGGTCCAAGAGCAAGGTCAGAACATACAAAACTTGACAAAGAATGGGAACGACGAAGAGTTCATCCCAAAGAAGAGCATGGTGGTCCAAGAGCAAGGTCAGAACATACAAAACTGGACAAAGAATGGGAACGACGAAGAGTTCATCCCAAGGCTCAACTAGCTCGGCAGCAAGGAGCACGGGGAGAACGACGTCCAAAAGAACGTTCAGACGAGCCCATACCCGAGCCAACGAAAGCTTCAAGGACTGCAACTATTGGAAGTATGGAGCCAGAGGTCATATCTCACCCGATTGCCCCCAGAATCGTGAGATACAAATGTACGAAGCCACGGAAGATATTGTGGAAGCGGTCTACCATGGAAAGCCGGTACCAATCTATCAGTTTGAAGACATCCCCTCGGATGAAAGCATCTACGATGAAGAATTAAAAAGTGACTCGGACTCATATTCAGATGGATCTTCAACCGAGTCTGACTGAAGAAGACAGGATTCAGACCACTGAAAACCTGTCTGGATTCTTTTCAAGGATGACGATCTCGAATCGAACCATGGAAAGTATAATGCGAGAAGATTCCAACCTCAGCCCATATGACGGATTCAGAATTGGCGGGATTGGACAAGTTCTTAACCAGATGGGACTCAACCAGAGAAGACATAACGTCATCTACAAGGTAGGTGCAGGTGAGTTTGCAATTCCTATGGAACTTACTTGTAATGTTATGGATATGCAATTAATTCCTAAAGAAGAAATTTTTGAGGAATTAAACATAATGAAGGAGGAAATCGCCATTACTATGAAATGGATCCACATAGGAGCCATTGAAGTAGTAATTAAGGCAACCTTCAAAGAAGAAATTGATTCTGAATTACATCTATCAGTCACTGATAGAAGAATCAATAACCTTAGAGATGGTCTTCTTGGAACTATGGTAGGAAATTTATATGCTGGGAAGTTAATGTTTGACATACATCCCAGAATTTTCTATAACTTAGCTGGCCAAGATTTTAGTAGAGTTCTAATCCTTCATCAGGATTTTAAAAGAAAAGATATGATGAAAGAATGGAACATATTCTATAACTTATAAAATCTCTTATGCAATTTCCAATAGTCATCATTCTGACTTATTTCTCAGGAAAGAATATATAGAAATTCCTAGAATTTTCAAAGAATTTGCTAAAGTCGTGACTCCAAATCCTATCCAGATTCCAAGGTTAGGAGGAGTAGACATACAGATAAGAGATCATCCAATTCTAGACAGATCAACGAGTGCTAGAATTGAGTACGCAAGCCGTATGTCTTTTTCGGAAGATAGAATTATGGCATACAAAGGGAAGGAGTTCATCAAATATCTAACTCCTCAATCCATTTGGGTAGATAATATAAAGATTAAATGCCCTGAATGATGGAAAGAAATACGAGTAATATTTGACATCACTGAAAAGATTAACCGTTTTCCATATGATGACTTATACTACTGTAATACCATAGAAATTACCCGAAATAATTGTAATTCACTAAAGAGACTTTTATTAAATATTTAATCACTTGCTTAAAGAATTAGTATATTGATTTTTCTACAAAACAACACTTGAAAAACTATATATGTAAATTTCTCATTTCCAAAAGAAATATGAATTTCAATATCAAGGGTAATAGAATTATATAGTTTATGGAATATTTTTTAAATCTATTGTTTAAATTATATATATAACTTTTTATATATATACACATTGGTCTTGAAAATTATTATGAGGATAGTATGTGAATATTTTAAGTATTTTGATATTCATTATGGAATAAATTTTTATAAAAATAAAAATATGAGTTTTTATGTGAATCTATGAGAATTAACTTTTATATATAAGAAAATATATTCATAGATTATAATTTTTATTTGATGATGACATGACGACTTTGTGGTTTGAGTATTGTTATGAATAAAATAAAACCATGCATGTATATTATATTATCTTTTTGAAAGCACATTAATATAAATACAATACTTGAAATAAATAAATAAATATTATATTATCATATCCAACTCATTGAGTATAAATGCATGCCACTAAATAATGGCAAGAATAATGATTTTTCTAGACAAGCTAATACTTCAATCATTTTCATGATACACTACTTACACAAATATAAGGCTAAAAGCAATTGCAAGAAATTTTCTTTCTAAACAAATAGATGAAAAATCCACATGATTAACAAGTGTCTTGGATGAATGGCTAGCAAAGAAAGGTAATCAATTATCTCTTGAACCCACCAAGATTAATAGCCTCCATAATAGGCAAACCATTATGTTAATAGACAACATGATGGACAAAATTAATAGCCTCCCAAATTAATAGCCTCTTTGTTAGGCTATAAGGACCAAATGAGTGGATACAAATACTCTAACCATTATTGCTCAAGACACACTTTATTGGATGATTGGTGAGGTTTTAATCACTCTGACAATGTGTCATGTTCAATTGTTCAAATCTTAACCTATAAATAGAGGGAGTTTCTAGCCTTCAAACACACCAATCTCATCCATCTCATTAGCCAAATTCACTACCCATTTTATTCTTCAAAGTTCTCCCACATAGTGAGCATATTTTAAGGATTGTGGAGTCTTGTAGGCTTGGCAACCTTCATCATTCTAAGAGTTCTAACTCTTCTCAACGCTCGGTTAGTAAGATATCATCCTTGAAACTTATATCTTAGAGATCTAAATCTTTTATTTTTATACTATAAATTGATTTCCCTCTATTTGTCGAATTTCAGCGAAACCCGTAATTTGTGGTGCGAATCTTGTGTTATAACGACTATTATCTTTGAATCTCCTTGCTCTTATATATCAATTCAGTAAGTTAACACTCTCTACTTCAAGTTTTGGAGATCTCAATCCATGTTTTAAGAGTACAAAATTAGAATTTCCCCATTATACCAAAATCTGTCAATTTTTAGTTTACGTAAAGATCCATCTTTTTAAACCATTTTGGTTCATTATCCCTCAAAGGTTCCTTCATAAAACTTGTTCCTTATTGAGTTGAATATCTTTCTGGAAAATTTTATAATTTTTAGAACTCATATGAAAAATTTATGGGATCCACTTTATCGAAAGGTCGAAATCTCTTTTTGTTGAAATCTAAGAAATGAGTGTTTCTGAAATCCTCGTTTTTGAAGGTCTTAAGTGTTTCAAACCCAAAAAGTTTATTCATGAAAAATATTTATCTATGTGTTATCTACCTTGTGGTAAAATTTTAGAATTTTTGGTCGCGAATTACTATTTTTAAAACCTTTTGAAAATTATAGAGTCACTATTGAATTTCTGGCAGAATACATGTTCTGAAAAGAACTCAATTTTTGAAATGTTTCCATACCTTATTTTGAAAAGTGTAAAACATGAAACTTGTTTAACTATGTGTTGAGTATCTACAGTTTAAATTTCATAGCAATCGCCTTTCATATGAATTTTTAAACTGACTTGGCGTAAACTGCGATGTTGGACTTGATTTTTGGTCCAAATGAGAAATTGTTGGATTTTGAGATCCATGAAATGATATTTCTATATTTATGAGATATTGATATGGGAGTTAAATGTTGAAATGATATTTGGCATTATTGAATGCCCTTGTGATGAGGTTACTCCCTTGAGATTGTTGAAAACTCTTTTAAAGAGGATATTATGTGGAAAATTATGGAAAACTCTTTTAAATCCATTGTGCACTATTAACTTGAGTAAGATGTCATACTTGATAGAGGGCTAATGCATTAGGGATGTGTCTTGCGGGGCCTCCCCCTCTAAATATGCCAAGACGGCATTGTTGATAAATTGTGCCAAAACGGCGTTGTTGCATGTATGAGTCTATACTCTTGGGTGTATCCGTGATGGGTTACCCGAGGCTCCGGAGTGTGTCTGTATATGAGTCCGCTGCATGCTGATCATGACTTATGATCGATATGATATGATATGATATATGGAAAATGGTGTCCTCTTGTGCATAGTTGCTACAATGGTAAGAATGAAAGTTATTTATTTTGTTAAAGGTAATGTGTGTGATCATTTTAAAAAGTGAAAATTATTATTATTATTTTTTTTAGTGTCAACCACTATTTTAATACCCACTTCTTAAAGTGGAGCGGGTTGACTTACTCAGTACCATTGTACTGATAAAAAGTTGTTGCGTTATCTTTTTTCAGATATTGGAGCTGACATATGAATTGCATCTCATGACATGAGCATTTGGGGATGGGATTACCTTTCATCAAAAGATTGTTGCTTTAAGGAACCACGTACTTTTAAATATTAATGTCCTATATATTGCCTTTAGTTTATGCTTCCGCGTGAGAAAGAACAATGACTCTGGTATTAAATACTTTAAATTTTCTTATGTCTATATTTTATAAAATTGGCAATTATTTTTAACGTTCATACTACAAAAATTTATATTTAGCCGTAGCACTTGTCAATTAAGTTAGCCAAAGGGCGAGCCTGACTGACAAGTGTGGCGGTAACATTCTGAAACCTTATGAGGATGAATTTCGGGGTGTTACAGAGTGGTATCAGAGTGTATTTTTAAACTCTAAGTATTTGTAAACTGTTAAATATAGAACTGCATGAGGTGATTATGTCTAAGGAGTCTGGTTTTTAAAGATTGCCCGTCAGCCGGTGGCTCTACCAGTCTTTCCTGGGAATCAACTTTGTAGCTCTATATTTTAACTAGTTGGAAAATTACTTAGAAGACGGCACCCTCTAATCTTAGCATTTCTTGGTTAAGTTAGCAACAAGGCGAGCTTGACTAAGGGATGCGACAGTTTTCCTCCGATTTTTGGATTTTAATTTTTTTTTTTTAAAAAAAAGCACACTTTGAGAAAGAAACATTCAAAATATTTTTCAAAGGCCCATATGGGCTATGTTAAATTTTAAAACTTGTAAATTATTTTTGGGGTGGGGACATATGCATTCATGAGCATGCATCATTTTCTATAAAATTTAAAAAAAAATAAAAAAATAAAATATTGTTATGATATACTAAGTCAGTTGACCTTATCATAAGTGCTCTTTTTAAATTCTCTATCTTGTAATATTTTCTAGATTTATGAAATAAAGCTTGTTATTTCATTCCTTCTGGTTAATCTCTAAATAAAGTCATACTCCTAACTTAGACATTTCTGCGTTAACTCATCCTTATACTATGACCTAATGAGTTTTAGGACATAATCATCCCTTAGACTTGAACTCACTCTTGCTTAACCATCCTCAGCAGAATGACACCCCGTGCAAGGACTAGAAAAACCCTCCGAAGTGTTAATGCCCTCAACAACATGGAGCCACACCAAAATCCGAACATGACTAACCACGAAGTGCCAGCAGCACAGGGTGTATCCAATCAACAAGCTGTACCACCTGCACACAACATATATCACCCTGACATCACCAACAATCAGGGCGTTGGACACAACATGGTACCTCCTAATCAGGGAGCACCCAACAACCAAACCCCTCAGAATCGAAACACGACAAACTCGCTTGACAATGATCGCCTAAGGATCATTGAGCAAATGCTCATTGCCTTGGGTCAGGGTCAAATTAATCAAGCCACAACAGCTGTGCCGCCACCTCATGCCCAGCTCAATCACCTAGCAGTGGTGAACCAATACAGACCACCTCGTTATGATGGGCAGGAGGACCCTACTAAATTGGAGGATTGGATAAAAAGTTTTAACAAGCTACTCGAGGCGACTCGTTGCCCAGATGAGCAGAAGATTACTGTAGCCTCGTACTTTTTAGGAGGTGATGCAGATGACTGGTGGCAGTTACAGAAGAGAGAGCTAGATGATGATGAGGAGTATACATGGGAAAACTTTACAGAAGCTCTAAGAGAAAGGTTTTACCCGATGAGTACCAAAGCAGCAATGTATGAAGAGTTTCTATCGTTACGACAAGGAGCACAATCTGTACAAGAATACTATGTCAGATTCAAGGAGTTAGTCAGACTTGCTCCTAAGCTAGTCTCCACCGATGCCGAGAAGGCACAGAAGTTCGAAATGGGATTAAACCTCTCCAGTAGAGAAGTGGTGGCTGGAGTTCAGTATCCTACCCTCCAAGCGATCTACGATCGAGCTGTCGCAGTTTCTCGTGTACAACAGATGAAGAGAAAAGCCGGGGAGTCTAGCCGCGGGTTCCAAGGACAGGACAAGATGATTCGGGACAACCGAGGAAGCAGCAGCAACAACAACCACCTCAGCAACAATAAAGGGAATATTCGAGGTGGGCAGAATCGACCCGTCCAGGGAAACAAAGGAGGGGGCAACAATGGTACTAGAAACCATGAAGGGTACATACCACAATGCCCAAAATGCAACAAGCCCCACTTGGCTAGAGGATGCCCCAAGCCGGGAATATGTTATAGATGTGGCCGAGAAGGTCATATGAGGAAGGAGTGTAAGACCCGCATTGAAAATATTACAAAAAGAGATGACCTTATCAATATCCCTACTCTGCCAAATAATCAGGATGTGCGAAACGGAAATAATCAAGGGCAGAGGCCTCAGCAAAATAGAAACCAACAAGGGAACCATGGAGCACCTATAGGGCGGCTCAATGTTATTAATCAGGCAGATCTTTCAACTCAAGGGGATGTGATAACAGATACATTTACGGCTTTAAGTGTGCCTGTTAAGGTTTTATTTGATTCTGGAGCAAGTTGTTCGTTTATCTCTTCTAGAATCTTGCCTGAATTAGAGATGCCAAAACCTAAAATGATTAACTTAGGAATTCAGTTGCCTTCGGGAAAAATTGTATCGTGCACCAAACGATACGATGGGATTCCTATAGTCATTAAGAACCTTGAGTTCTATGCAAACTTAGTAGAATTTGACCTTAAAGATTTTGATATTATATTGGGAATGGATTGGCTTACCCAATATAAAGCGGTAATTGAGTGTCAGAAACACAAAATTACACTGTCTAAGACTAGAGGTAAAAAGGTCAACTACTATGTCCAACTTCCCAAACATAAGACTAAGGTATAAATGCCTTAAAATTTTATAGTCTTATGCAGAAAGGATATATGCTTTATGCATGCTATATCCATAACCTCAAGTTAAAGGAGAATAAAATTGATGACATTCCAGTAGTGAGGGAGTATCCAGATGTATTCCCAGAAGAAATTCCTGGAATGCCTCCAGAACGTGAAGTCGAGTTTACAATCGATCTACTTCCCGGAACAGAACCTGTATCAAAAGCTCCTTATCGCATGGCAACCCTAGAAATGAATGAACTCAAGGAGTAACCTGAGGAATTATTACAAAAGGGGTATATACGACCTAACACGTCGCCGTGGGGAGCACCGGTCTTATTCGTCAAGAAGAAAGATGGAGGGTTACGTCTTTGTATCGATTATAGAGGATTAAATCAGGTAACGGTTAAAAACAAATACCCGTTACCTAGGATTGATGACCTTTTCGATCAACTTACAGGTGCAACGGTATTCTCCAAGATAGATTTGCGATCCGGTTATCATCAACTGCGAATCGCTGAAAAGGATATTCCGAAAACTGCGTTCAGGACACGTTATGGACATTACGAATTTACAGTGATGTCATTTGGGCTAACAAATGCCCCAACAATATTCATGAATCTCATGAATGATGTGTTTTGAGAATTTTTAGATCAATGTGTAGTCATTTTCATCGACGACATCTTGATCTATTCAAAGAGCAATGAAGAGCATGAGCAACACTTGCATCAGGTGCTAGAGACATTAAGAAAACACCAACTCTATGCCAAGTTGTCCAAGTGTGACTTTTGGCTAGAAAAAGTAGCATTTTTAGGCCACGTTGTATCAGCTGATGGAGTTTCTGTTGACCAAACAAAAATACCAGCAATCACCGAGTGGCCTACGCCTACTAATCAAACAGAAGTGAGAAGTTTTCTTGGACTGGCTGAATATTACAGGAGGTTCGTCAAGGACTTTTCCAAAGTTGCACGACCTCTGACTCAACTTTTGAAGAAAGGCTTGAAGTATGAATGTACAGAAAAGTGTGAATCATCATTTCAAGAGTTAAAGAAACGCCTCACAACAGCACCAATTTTAACATTGCCAACGGAGAATGGAGATTTTGAAGTGTATAGTGACGCTTCAAAAGAGGGGCTAGGGTGTGTTTTAATGCAACAACAACAAGTCATTGCATATGCATCACGACAATTGAAGCCTCATGAGGAGAATTATCCGACGCACGACCTAGAATTAGCAGCAATAGTGTTCGCATTAAAGATTTGGCGACACTACTTGTACGGACGAACTTGTCGGATATTCACCGACCACAAGAGCCTTAAGTACATATTTACTCAGAAGGAGTTAAACATGAGGCAACACAGATGGTTAAAGTTGATCAAGGATTATGATTTGGACATCGCCTACCATGAAGGGAAAGCTAATGTGGTCGCAGATGCGTTGAGCCGCAAGACTCGACACTTGGCAAATACTCTTATCTTACCTTCGGAACTGTATATGGACTTGGTCAAGGTAGACACGGAGCTAGTCCATTATGGAACTGTGGAAAATGTCATTAATGCTATGACCATTGAATCTACGGTATTTGATGAAATACGCAGTGCTCAACCAGGCGACATAAAGCTTGAAAGGATCAAGAAGAAGGTTGCTGAAGGAAAAGCAATTGGTTTTGCAATCCATGAGGATGGAAGCATTCGCTTCAAAGGGAGATGGTGCGTACCGCATAAATGCGTAGAGCTAAAACGAAGATTAATGGAAGAAGGCCACAGCACCCCGTATTCAGTACATCCAGGGGGTGATAAGCTTTATAAGGATTTAAAGAAAGTTTATTGGTGGCCAAGGATGAAGAATGAGGTTGTTGAGTTTGTGGCTAGATGTTTAACCTGTCAAAAGATTAAAGCAGTACGTCAGAAGCCCTTAGGACTCATGAAACCATTGGAAATCCCAAGTTGGAAATGGGATAGTATATCAATGGATTTTGTTTCAGGACTACCACGATCACGAAAAGGAATGAATAAAATTTGGGTAATTATTGATAGATTGACAAAGATTGCAATCTTCATACCAATGAAGGATACATGGTCTATGGATCAATTAGCAAGAGCATATATCAATAACGTGGTTCGACGACATGGAGTGCCACATGATATAATCTCTGATAGAGACAACAGATTTGTCTCTCATTTTTGGACCAAGCTGCAAGAAGCTCTTGGTACCCAAATTAAAATGAGCACCGCTTTTCACCCGATGACGGATGGACAAATAGAAAGTGCAATCCAAACACTGGAAGACATGCTGAGAGCATGCGTTCTTGAATTTAAAGGAAGTTGGGAAAATCATCTACCTTTGATAGAGTTCTCTTACAATAACATCTATCATGCTAGTATAGGCATGGCACCGTTTGAGGCACTCTATGGAAGCAAGTGCCGAAGCCCATTATGTTGGGAAAAATGTGAGAATTCTATTGTGGTTGGGCCGCAACTCATTGAAGACATGACCCAAAAGATCAAGATGATCCAAGGGAAAATGAAGGCATCATAAGATCGACAGAAAAGTTATGCCGATGTTAGGCGACAAGACCTAGAATTTCAAGTTGGAGATAAGGTTATGCTGAAAATATCACCTATGAAAGGAGTGATGCGTTTTGGAAAGTGATGAAAGTTAAGTCCTCGATATATTGGACCGTATGACATTCTGGAACGAGTCGGAACCCTGGCATATAGACTAACCCTACCGCCACAACTATCTCTGTGACCACCCGACACAATCTTGATAGGGTATGTTCCAAATTTCCTAAAACTTTTTTCATTAACTTTTATCTTGTATTCCGCATATTAGATTGCCACAGTAGTTCTCATCATTAAAACTTCGAGGACAAAGTTGATTCTTAAGGAGGGTGGATTGTAATACCATAGAAATTACCCGAAATAATTGTAATTCACTAAAGAGACTTTTATTAAATATTTAATCACTTGCTTAAAGAATTAGTATATTGATTTTTCTACAAAACAACACTTGAAAAACTATATATGTAAATTTCTCCTTTCCAAAAGAAATATGAATTTCAATATCAAGGGTAATAGAATTATATAGTTTATGGAATATTTTTTAAATCTATTGTTTAAATTATATATATAAGTTTTTATATATATACACATTGGTCTTGAAAATTATTATGAGGATAGTATGTGAATATTTTAAGTATTTTGATATTCATTATGGAATAAATTTTTATAAAAATAAAAATATGAGTTTTTATGTGAATCTATGAGAATTAACTTTTATATATAAGAAAATATATTCATAGATTATAATTTTTATTTGATGATGACATGACGACTTTGTGGTTTGAGTATTGTTATGAATAAAATAAAACCATGCATGTATATTATATTATCTTTTTGAAAGCACATTAATATAAATACAATACTTGAAATAAATAAATAAATATTATATTATCATATCCAACTCATTGAGTATAAATGCATGCCACTAAATAATGGCAAGAATAATGATTTTTCTAGACAAGCTAATACTTCAATCATTTTCATGATACACTACTTACACAAATATAAGGCTAAAAGCAATTGCAAGAAATTTTCTTTCTAAACAAATAGATGAAAAATCCACATGATTAACAAGTGTCTTGGATAAATGGCTAGCAAAGAAAGGTAATCAATTATCTCTTGAACCCACCAAGATTAATAGCCTCCATAATAGGCAAACCATTATGTTAATAGACAACATGATGGACAAAATTAATAGCCTCCCAAATTAATAGCCTCTTTGTTAGGCTATAAGAACCAAATGAGTGGATACAAATACTCTAACCATTATTGCTCAAGACACACTTAATTGGATGATTGGTGAGGTTGTAATCACTCTCACAATGTGTCATGTTCAATTGTTCAAATCTTAACCTATAAATAAAGGGAGTTTCTAGCCTTCAAACACACCAATCTCATCCATCTCATTAGCCAAATTCACTACCCATTTTATTCTTCAAAGTTCTCCCACATAGTGAGCATATTTTAAGGATTGTGGAGTCTTGTAGGCTTGGCAACCTTCATCATTCTAAGAGTTCTAACTCTTCTCAATGCTCGGTTAGTAAGATATCATCCTTGAAACTTGTATCTTAGAGATCTAAATCTTTTATTTTTATACTATAAATTGATTTCCCTATATTTGTCGAATTTCAGCGAAACCCGTAATTTGTGGTGCGAATCTTGTGTTATAACGGCTATTATCTTTGAATCTCCTTGCTCTTATATATCAATTCAGTAAGTTAACACTCTCTACTTCAAGTTTTGGAGATCCCAATCCATGTTTTAAGAGTACAAAATTAGAATTTCCCCATTATACCAAAATCTGTCAATTTTTAGTTTACGTAAAGATCCATCTTTTTAAACCATTTTGGTTCATTATCCCTCAAAAGTTCCTTCATAAAACTTGTTCCTTATTGAGTTGAATATCTTTCTGGAAAATTTTATAATTTTTAGAACTCATATGAAAAAGTTATGGGATCCACTTTATCGAAAGGTCGAAATATCTTTTTGTTGAAATCTAAGAAATGAGTGTTTCTGAAATCCTCGTTTTTGAAGGTCTTAAGTGTTTCAAACCCAAAAAGTTTATTCATGAAAAATATTTATCTATGTGTTATCTACCTTGTGGTAAAATTTTAGAATTTTTGGTCGCGAATTACTATTTTTAAAACCTTTTAAAAATTATAGAGTCACTATTGAATTTCTGGCAGAATACATGTTCTGAAAAGAACTCAATTTTTGAAATGTTTCCATACCTTATTTTGAAAAGTGTAAAACATGAAACTTGTTTAACTATGTGTTGAGTATCTACAGTTTAAATTTCATAGCAATCGCTTTTCATATGAATTTTTAAACTGACTTGGCGTAAACTGTGATGTTGGACTTGATTTTTGGTCCAAATGAGAAATTGTTGGATTTTAAGATCCATGAAATGATATTTCTATATTTATGAGATATTGATATGGGAGTTAAATGTTAAAATGATATTTGGCATTATTGAATGCCCTTGTGATGAGGTTACTCCCTTGAGATTGTTGAAAACTCTTTTAAAGAGGATATTATGTAGAAAATTATGGAAAACTCTTTTAAATCCATTGTGCACTATTAACTTGAGTAAGATGCCATACTTGATAGAGGGCTAATGCATTAGGGATGTGTCTTGCGGGGCCTCCCCCTCTAAATATGCCAAGACGGCATTGTTGATAAATTGTGCCAAAACGGCGTTGTTGCATGTATGAGTCTATACTTTTGGGTGTATCCGTGATGGGTTACCGAGGCTCCGGAGTGTGTCTGTATATGAGTCCGCTGCATGCTGATCATGACTTATGATCGATATGATATGATATGATATATGGTAAATGGTGTCCTCTTGTGCATAGTTGCTACAATGGTAAGAATGAAAGTTATTTATTTTGTTAAAGGTAATGTGTGTGATCATTTTAAAAAGTGAAAATTATTATTATTATTTTTTTTTGAGTGTCAACCACTATTTTAATACCCACTTCTTAAAGTGGAGCGGGTTGACTTATTCAGTACCATTGTACTGATAAAAAGTTGTTGCGTTATCTTTTTCAGATATTGGAGCTGACATATGAATTGCATCTCATGACATGAGCATTTGGGGATGAGATTACCTTTCATCAAAAGATTGTTGCTTTAAGGAACCACGTACTTTTAAATATTAATGTCCTATATATTGCCTTTAGTTTATGCTTCCGCGTGAGAAAGAACAATGACTCTGGTATTAAGTACTTTAAATTTTCTTATGTCTATATTTTATAAAATTGGCAATTATTTTTAAAGTTCATACTACAAAAATTTATATTTAGCCGTAGCACTTGTCAATTAAGTTAGCCAAAGGGCGAGCCTGACTGACAAGTGTGGCGGTAACATTCTGAAACCTTATGAGGATGAATTTCGGGGTGTTACAACTACTTGCAGCAGCCATCAATTGGAACCTATGAAGGAACAATTGAAATTGCAGGACACGAGATCAGAGTCTTAGGCACCGCCGGAAAAGACAATGGGGTTATGATTTTGGGATTAAGTTTTCTCGAAAACCATAAACTATGGGTAAGAAAGGATAATGGTATAGAATTTAATCTGTAGGGTCACACCAACAGAATTAAATGACAAGTCCATTCTCCATTTATATCTCAGTAGGGATAATATATGAACAATATAAGTCAGAATATTTTGCAGCTTATATTGATCAGGTATTTGCACTGCAAAACCAGGAGTTTTCCCTAGCGAAGCTATGGAATCATTACCCATTATTGCAGGAAGAGATTTTTCCCAAAAATCTTAGTACTAAATAAGGGTATTCGACATGCCAATATCATGATTGGAGGAGCATTTGGTACACCTTGGTATAATGTAAAAACGTCTCCTATTTACTTTCATGACACAAGAGCGGATATTTTGTTAGGGAATAATGTCAGAATATTTTGCAGCTTATATTGATCAGGTGTTTGCACTGCAAAACCAGGAGTTTTCCCTAGCGAAGCTATGGAATCATTACCCATTATTGCAGGAAGAGATTTTTTCCAAAAAATCTTAGTACTAAATAAGGGTATTCGACATGCCAATATCATGATTGGAGGAGCATTTGGTACACCTTGGTATAATGTAAAAACGCATCCTATTTACTTTCATGACATAAGAGCGGATATTTTGTTAGGGAATAATTTCATACAATCTTTTACAAAATATGTTCAAGATAACAAAAGAAATTTGTTAATATTTACCACAAGTTGTGGAAATGAGATACAGGTGTTGCGCAGAGAAAAGACATTCAACAGGTTAATGCCTATATTATTTCGCAGCAAGCGTGGTGATAATGATGCCAAACTAACCCATCCAAAAATGCAGGATAAAAGAAAGTTTGGTAAGGCTTTGTTGTCTTTTAGACAGCAAGGATTCGATGAAGCTTCTATTGAGGAAACTATAAACCTCAAAGAAGCAATGCAGGAAATGAAATTAAATATAACTTCATTAGACATTGATTGGGAAACTAAATTGTCCCTTGAAAATGTCAAAAGACTTATCCAAAGAAACTTTAACGAGGATCCTCTGGCATGGTGGGATAAAAACAAGATCGAAGCTACTCTACAGGTAAAAGAAAAATATAAATATGAGTATGTTCGATACAAACCCATCTTAATGAATATGCAGGATAAGAAAGATATGCAGCAAATTATCAAGGAGAATATCGATCTTAAACTCATCGAGCCTGGAGTCTCAGCTTATAGTAGCTCTTTATTCTTGGTAAGAAACCATGGTGAAATAAAAAGAGGTAAACCCAGGTTGGTAATAAACTATCAAGGTATTAATAAAATAATACAATTTGATGGTTATTACATTCTGAGTAGAGAACACTTAATTGATTGAATCAAAGGTGCTAAAGTGTTTTCTAAATTTGATTGTAAATCTGGTTTCTATCAGATTAAGATGGAAAATGAGTCAAATAAATTCACAACATTCTCCACCCCACAAGGGCAATATATTTGGAATGTTATGCCAATGGGGCTTTCTAATGCCCCTCAGATATTCCAAAGAAATATGGATAATCTATTTAAGGATTATCTAGAGTTCATGTTCGTCTACATAGATGATATTCTGATTGCATCTCGAACTGTTAAAGAACATATTAAACATCTTGAAATATTTTCAGATGCATGTCACATGGAAGGTCTTGTTCTCTCTGAGAAAAAGGCTATTATCGCTGCTAATAAAATTGAATTCTTAGGAGTTCAAATTGATGAAGCATGGATAGAGTTACAGGAACACATTGTGGAGAAAATCCGTAATTTTCCTGACATATTAAAGGACAAGAAACAACTTCAGAGTTTCTTGGGAGTTGTAAAGTTTGCAGGCATGTTTATAAAAGACCTTGCAAAATATAGAAAGGATTTTAGACCACTCCTGAAAGAGACTGAAAGCTCTAGATGGAAATGGGAAGAAATTCATACCAAGAGAATTCGCGAACTAAAGCAAGTCTGCAATAGCTTTCCAAAACTCGCGATACCTCAAGATGAGGATGAACCGGTAGTCTAAACAGACGCCAATGATTTTCGATGGGCAGGAGTGCTCATGAGAAAAATAACTACGGGTCAAGAACATTGTAGATACACAGGAGGGTTGTTCACTGAACAACAAGCCAAACTTTGGCATATTAACGAGAATGAATTCTATGCAGTATGGAAAACA
The DNA here is from genome assembly GCA_030278955.1 of Hygrophila difformis. Lineage (NCBI taxonomy): Eukaryota > Viridiplantae > Streptophyta > Magnoliopsida > Lamiales > Acanthaceae > Hygrophila > Hygrophila difformis. Next base: position 20,333,120 of record JAOANR010000008.1, on the reverse strand, counting down.
TTTAAAAAATGGCCTTTATACTTACTTGCAAAGAAATTTGTATTAAAAGTTGATAATACTAATGTTAGGGCTTTTTTAAAAAATAAACTTGAATCAAAAATTGAAAAAGCTCGTATTATCAGATGGCAAGCTGAATGTCAATATTATACTTATGATATTGATGTTATAAAATCTCATGAAAATGGTCTTGTAGATTTCTTGACGAGAGATGGAAGCATTTGAAGCTGATTCCATCATTACGAGATTCAGGCACCTCAGAGAAAACCTAGAGGAGCTATCAAAGCATTTTGGACAGCTCGAGATCAATGCACGAGTAGCTGGCCAAATACAACAGAGCGATGTGGACATGGTCTGCAACAATATACGAGCCTCCCATATAGCAATGAGAGCACTATCGGAAACAGTATTAGAGCCAATCAGGAAAGCTTCAGCTTCTCTGGTAAACAAAGAGAAAGGTGCCCAAAAAGCTAAAGTGGTCACATATGAAGAAGCAGATTCAAGCACTGCTTCAAAGGAACCATTGTCGGATACCGACAAAAATGTTGAGCAAGAGGATAGTCACATTTCCAAAAGTTCAAGTCAACCCACTGCCTCTGGGGTAAAAGAGGAAGAAATTAACCTTAGGCCAATGACAGGTACCTCTAAGGTTAATTCAGACGAGAAGGTCCTATCTACAGTCTGGCTGGACTATCAAAGAAAATGGGAACAACTGGTTTCCAAAAGGGGAATTAACCCGAGCAAAACAGTAATCGAGACACCCGGGAGATACAACAGGGTATGGATGCTCGAAGGATCGAAGCCAGAAGAGGTTCGAAAGTGTTATGACTTTGGAGCATTAGCATCGGTTCATACTACATCACCAGGGTTTATGGAAATTGAAAACTTCCGGGATGGATAAGTAGCGCAGTGCAGAATCATGGCAGAACAACCCGTACCTGCAAAGAGGAGATATTCTGGAGCTTAAGTTCATTTCAGCAGCACCAGAAATAGTCGGGAAAAGTTCTTATCCGATCTTTCATTTTTTTAAATTACAAAGACCTGATATGATTGCCTTCAACAGAGTTAAGTCTATGGATGAGAAGGCACCATTGGTATCTTCAATCAGCGAAGATGAAATCTCCACCCGACGTGCATGGGGATTCTGGGTCTGTCTCACCGAGATTGAAAAGGTTAAATATTCGTTTAAAATATTCTCAAATAATTTAACTGGATCGTTCCTGGTTAATTCTTTAACAGGGAAAAGCACAGAGTTTATGGAAACCTCTTTCGAAAAGAAGAGGTTACTCATCTGGGAAAACAAGTTGCCAGCAACCGAGTCTACCAGAAAGAAGGCATGCAACATGATGCATGTTGGCCAATGGGATAACCACATATGCCCATATTGTGCAGAACAGGAAAAAACCCTATTCGGTACAAAGATCTGGGTAACCCAGAAAAAATCTGGACCTGAACAGGACAAGGGAAAGAAACGTCCAAAAAACTTTCACAAGCCAAAGTAAGATTAGCTGGATGTAAAAGAAAAATAGGTGTCGGCAACACCCATAATTAAAAGCCGACAAAGAAGGGTAGAATAGTTGGCAGTAAGTGACCGACCAGAGAATGTGGAAAAGTTGACAAAGAAGCCACCTAACGCAATAATTCCAAAAGGACAATAATGTAGCCAGTGGAAGTTAAGGCCAAGTGACGAACGCAGTGACGTCACAAGGATTTAGAGGAAGATTGGAATCCAGGATTGAAGTCTGCGGGCGCCTATAAATAAACGAGTATGAAGCAGATGGAAGGCATCGAAAATCCTCCGAACTCTTCAAAAAATTTGTAATATTTCTCTTTCTGCAAATTTTCTTTGTGTTTGTAATAGTATGGGGTGCATCCACAAGAGTCTTGCCTCCTCCATGAGGAGCTAAGTGTCTGCCTTCTCCATTAGGGGAAATTATGTTTGAATAATATTTTAAATATTTCTTCAATAAAATTCAGGCTTCCAAATATTCCAAATACTCCGATATATAGTTAAAACCCTTTACCCCAAACCTTGATACATCCTAAGGTATGAAACGAAATAGGATTGTGCTGTTTGCTGCTGAAGGAGACAAGAATCGGTGAACCATCGGTCGCGGCTGCGTGGTTGGAACTTGGAAGAAGTCCGTAAAATCCCGGAGCTTGAGAAACCCGGCAGCAAGGCGGTCAAACCCAAGGTATGGAGTTTAGTACTTAATTTTATTATCGGAAGCATGATAGGCTGTTATTGGACTAAAGATAATGAAGAAACTAAAATTTGGGGTCAAAGTGTAATAAAGCAAAAGTTGATAGGGTTAATTGAAGTTTGAAAAAGTCAAAATAGTCTAAATGGCCTTAATTTGGTCAAAAATGGTTTCTAATGCCCTAAAATTGGAAATTAATTTTATCATGGCCCAAATGTGGAAATTGTATCTTGTAATGACATAAAATATTAATTACCTCTTATATAATTACGAGATCTAAAATTCATCACAAATATTAGCAAAAAGTCAAAAACAACTCTATTAACTGACAGGATGAGTAATTTTGTAAGGATAATAAAGCTTTCCACAATTTATTTTATCATTCTTTTTAGTAAATAAATATTACATTATTATTATATAGTAGTAGTATTTTTTAAGATGCTTCAATTTTTCTTAAAAGCTTGTGTTCCTCGTATCTTTGTCGAGACATGATGTCAATGTTTAACCAAAAATTTTTTTAAAATTATGATTTTTGATAAATTATGAGGAAAGTATGTATTGTAAAAAGTTTTAGAAGTATTTGGAAGTAAAATTATGATTTTTGATAAATTAGAGTTGGTTTTATATAAATTGTTTAAAAAATATAATTTGAGCATAAAAAGTTGAGGGACTTGAGGGCAGCTTCCAAGTTCATCTTTGTTAGCAACCTCACAAAGGCCAAAGCACAATACAACGTAGCTAGGAAAAACAATATTCTAATAAATGAAATTGGGAAAATGGTGAAAAAGAAGCAGCAGTAAAGAAATAAATGTTGCAGTATTTATTAATGAATGCTAACTGGGGTAATTTGTTGGATGCTCTTTTTTCTTACTATTCATTTTCCTTTCTACATCTATTACATTGTCCCTTTCAGACATTACGCCCTCCGATTTTTTTTATTTTTTTTATATATATATTATTTTAATAATTAATATTTTAAATTATATATTATTAAAAAAATATATAAATACATAGTTTAAAATTACTTCAGGCATAGAGTACCTTAGTAATCCCCCGTTCGGGAGAACTTGCTAATGACATTGTTGGTCTTTACTATTCGTGTTTTTGCTTGAATAATTGGCTTCGGCCCATCATTTTCTTCGAAAAAATAATTTTTTCAGACGAATCCAATAAAATTTTACTTATTATTTTTTACCTAAATTTATTTTTGGTCCCACAACTTATTCTCTTAACTACATTTGATTTTTTTGATTTTCTTTTTTTTTAGCATTGACACTCATGTGTCGCCAAAGGTGCGTGGGAGTCCAAGCCAATAATTTTCATTTTTTTTTAATCTTATTAAATAATTATTTGTTTCAATTTTAGTCCATTGGTCAATATTTTTTTTAAAAAAATGTTTATAACTGGTCAATGTACAATGTTCATAAATTCATTTATTTATAAAATGCTCATAATTTAATTAATAATACATAACTAATTGAATTACATTCAAATTTATTTATTTATTTGTAGCAAATTAAATAATACTATTATTTATAAATAAACTAGAATAATAATATTTATTGAATAATGATAATTAAATTATGTGGCTGGTTTTTTTTTTTTTTTTTCAAATAATCATATGGTATGATTCATTCAATTGGTTATTTAACAATGCGAAATAGTGAGCTCTAGTCTCTTAAATATCGTTTTTGGATTCGAACATTGTAGATCCTTTAATATTTATTTATTTATTTTTTTATTTAGATCTTTGGGCGGAGAGCCAAAACTAATACAATAGCTCAAGGTTACTTTAGAAATCTCTGCCTAATTAAGAAATGCATATAACTGCAAACTAATTTAATGTTTGTACGCATCATTTAGTAACTCACATTGAATCACTTAAAAGAAAATTTCAAACTTCAAAATTCTTATACAAACCCAATTGGGTTTTATTTATTGGGTGAATTTTTTTAATGCATTTTATATATAACCATTGCTGAATTGTTAATTGATTGTTGAATTGTGTGTTGCCACTAGTTAAATTATAATTATATACTATATGATTGAATGTATGCGGTGTGCCATGATCGATCTCATGACAAATGAAGGATCGGCATCATCCGAATTGGATTTATTTATATGGCATTCATTATTAGTAAGTACAGCGTATGTAGAAGAAGTATATTGCAACTGGCGAATTTGGGTGCCAAGTGTTTAATTAGTCCATATATATGACAATGTAGCTATTGAATCATAATTAATATCTTATCAATCATAGTTAGACCTGTTTCCACATCATATCCTCATGCTGTATTGCTGTGTATTATTTGTACTATTTGGAGACACTGTTTGTCTGAGTCTGTCTATACACATTAACACTGTCAATTCTGACCGTCGTGGCACCACAGAAAACCTCGTGGTAGCCGTGGTGATGCCTTTCATGGGCAGAGTTCACCTGCAGGACGTACATGAGAGAGACAAATTAAAACACTGTCGCAACCTTGCTCGTTTTCTAGCTTTCGTGAGAATGGAGCTGCAAATGGTTCATGAGCTCCTACTGTGTAATTATATACCACACGCCAACTTGGACCAACTCTGCACCCGATCCTTCAATACTACAGGTCAGGTCAGGTCATGAAACCGGATCGGCCGGATGAGATTTGCCCCGCCGGGTGATGGTTGTTATGAGGGCCTTCATTCCAATCTCTCATAGTGATGGTGGTAGGGTTGCGTACCCTACCAGACCACAACATAATATCATGATGGTTGTTATCAAGTGAGATCTTGTTAGATTCGTCTATTCACGTAGTTTTAGAATATCAAATTTTTATTATTTTTACTTGTATATAATTTGAGTTATTACTCATTAGAAATGTTTATTGGATTGCGTGAAATGCAAAAATTATGCAGTTATTTAAGAACAAAGGTAGTATTACATACATGCATGGGTTGGTTTGATTATTACTTAATTTGTGTGGTGAGGAGGGAATTACAAAAAAGTTGAATTACAAACTTCACGAGTCGAGTATAAGGAATGAATTGAATTGATGGAAGCCATGACAAGTATGTATACCAACAACAATTGGAATTGATCCATCGGATCCATCCAGCTGATCTCAAAAAGGTAAACATAATTATTACCTTCAGTTAGTTCCATGAAGGATCATTCCCTTAATTGATAGATTAATTTTTGGAAGTTTTATGTAGTAGTAGTATATGTAACGGCTTTAATTACAAGATCACATGTGATACTGCTGCATGGTAGTTGAGTTGTCCATCTCTTACAACCTCAACAAAATCCCACGTTGGCTTAACCTTCAAATCACAGTATCAGCTTGCTGCTGCTGCTGCTGCTCTCACCTCACCCCCACATTCTACAATACTGCATTAGTATAATACTACTACTAGTATATGATAGTAGTAGCTAGGATATCCCAACTTCACCCCCTTTCATCTATATATGCCCCAATTTTGCCTTTTAAGCAAAGAAAAAACTAACCCCCCCACCCAAAAACCCCAACTCTATATTTACATTGTCCCCATATATACATCATTCATTTCAATACTCAAATTTAACCACAACCTTCCCCCAGCCCATTATGGAAGAACAACCCCAGCCTCCCGATGACGGCGGCCACCAGAATTACCGCTCCAACGTCGACACGTCACGGCCTTTCCGTTCGGTCAAGGAGGCCGTGGCCATATTCGGGGACCGTATCCTCCTGCCGGAAGTCCACAACCCCAAACCCTTCAACTTTCCAAGAAAGGAAACCCCATATTATTCACCAAGCCAAACACTAGATGACAAGGATACTATCATTATTCATCCACATTCCAACTATTCGAGCCCCCGTGGCTCCACTTACAGCAACCACGAGAAGCTCACGGACACGGTGAAGAAGCTTGAGGCCGAGCTAGAGGACACAAAAGCCGAGCTCAAACAGCTCAAGGAAAGGGAGACCGAGACTGAGGTGGCCTTGGCCTCCCTCAATGCTCAGCTCCACAAGAACATGTCCAAGCTGGCGCTAGCGGAGGCGGCTGTGGCCAAGAAGGCGGCAAGCCTGGGAGATGCAATAAGAGAGGAAGAGAGGAAAAGGGATGCATATTTGAGGATGGAGAGCAGCAGCGGCCCGTCTTCGCAGAATTTGGCGCAGATTTTGAGCATTGGGGAGAAGGAAGTAGGGGCGGTGTTTGATGGGAAGAAAAGGGAGAGGAAAGCAATGAAGAAAAAGCCGATTATACCGCTTGTTGGAGAGCTGTTTTCCAGGAAAAAGGGAGCAGCTTCAGCGGCTGCAGGGGCGCTGCATAACCCTCTTTATGCATCTTCACATTTACAGTGGAATTGATTGTATTATTATGATTTATGACCTTAATTGTTTGTACACGTACAACTGTACGAGTTTCTTTTTTGTTTGGATATGATTGTATGCATGTCGTGCCATCATTTGGTTGTAGAGATTCAACATTTGGGTGTGATTTTTGTTTTTTATTTGAAAGAAAAGCATTTAACACACAACCAATTGCAAATTGGCATGGGCTCCCACATCCCTTTCCCAGACCTTCAATGGCTCCTAAAAAAAAACCACTTGCAAATTGCAAACCATAGCTGAATTTCCGATTGTTGGTATAGAGATTTAAAATACTTACTACCATTCAATGGAGCCCTTGTAGTGTGTCCAGGAGTTGTCTTCTTTTATAATGCCTGCATGAAAACAAAATGTTTTAAGAAAAGAACTATAGTCACATACACAGCATTATAGTAACAAAGTTCTATTGTAATGAAAACACCACAAGAGCAAAGAACCTTTCACTTGTTGACCATTGACATTAACCGGTGAAACAACTGAAATGAATTTTAGTATAGAAGTTGAAGGGTTCTTAGAAATTGAAGGATCAACTTCGATCTTAATGGAATCTTGGTTTTCTGAGTTTCAGGGTTCGATTCATACCTTCATATGTTCACATTTTCTACTGAATCCATAATTTCGCTTGCAGCTTTTCCTTTAAATCTCCAATATAGGTACAATATTGATCCTGCCATTAACATCACAAATGCAACCAAAATCTGACCTTTTCCTTAAAATATCCATCTTTTGCCCCAGACACATTGGATTCTTCCAGGACATTTCCAGCCTATAATGCCTATATATAATGGAAGTCCAATTTATGTGTGGACTGTGGAGGGAAAATTGCAGGAGTTGCCAACAAAAAGGCTTCCACTTTATCATACCAAGCCAATTCAAGAAAGCTATGAACCCAATTCTGCAAACCTTTGTCTCAAAATTGAGGCAAGCTCCAATTCGCCAATTCGAACCAATCCCTCCACCAATCTTTGCCTCAATTTTATGTATGGTATAAATTTTCTTTCAGTCATTTTTACTGCAAACTTTCCAGCCACAACAAACTGACGATTCTCTACACAGCACTCAACAACCATTTCATAAGCCTCAAAATCAATATGCACACCGTTGGTTTCTAAAAACTCAATCATGCTTGCTGCTCTCCACATGTCTCTGTTAGCCCGCATTGCACGCAGTGCTTTCAGAATTGTTTCCTTCCTTGGATTCAGTCCATGCCTTGCCACCATTTCCTTCACCATCTCGACAACCTCACCAGTCTTTCTATGCTCAGACATGTCACTTATTACGATATCATAACTATCCAAATCAGGAATACATGCCTTGCCCATTCCGTGCAATACTTTCACTGCTTCTTCAAATTGATCAATCTTGCAGAGTGACTGAATAAGGTAATTGCAGGTCCCACAGTCTGGAGCATATCCAATTGAATCCATTTCTAGAAGGATACTAAGAACACCCTGGGATCTTTGTCGACGCTCAAGCCAGGCTTTGGAAAGTAAGAGATGTGTCTGTGGGGCAGGTAGACAGCCAGATCTAAGGATTCGTTGTATGATGGCAAGTGCAAGGGGAAGAGGACTTCTGGTTCCAAGAAAATGTGAAAGAAGACAGGAATAAACAACATATGGCCGAGAACGTGGTCGAACAGGAATAAGAGACTGTAAAATCTCATCAGCCATATGGATTTGTTGTTTCTCTGATAATGAGGAGAGAAACGAGAATGGATTTGGATTTCTCCAAATCTCTTTTGAGGTAGCGAGGAGGTCAGGTAGTTTCTGATAATTCTTCTCTTCAATTGCTGCTTGTATGGAATCTTTAAGAGACCCCTGTGAAGTGCTAGAATGATACTGTGAACACTGAAGAAAAAAAATCAAGGGAAGGACCAAAGATTGAGCAATAAAATGTTTGAACCGTATCTTCACCAAGAACAATAACTACTAGAGAAAAGAACTTTCCATTTCACCGAAATATAAGTAAAGGAATGTTCATACCATCATCATGAAGAAAAATTATGAGCAAAACAACAATTGATTTCAGTATACTGTTAGTTTTACAGGATATGTATGCTCTTACGATAAAACTATGCTCAATATCTACAAAGATCACAGTAACAATTACTCCAATGCAACTGTCAAGTGGCATTTAACTACTAAAAATAAAACTAAGCTTTCCTTAGGCTCTCTAGCGATTAAAAATGTTACTGTAAAATACAGAAAAGGAGAAGCATCACTTTCATGTGTTATCACTTATCAAACCACTTTTGCTTTCTTTTCTTATTGGCAAAATAAGAATTACTTACAATTGCCCTCCACGGCTCCACCTTTCACAAGAAGAAAAGGAAAGGGAAAACCAGAATGGTAAACTGATCAAGCCATTTACTGCCTTCGAAATGTTCGAAATCAAATGATCAATTAATGTATCAATGCAAGAGTCAGGTTATATGCAAATGGCCTAACTTCAACATAGAAAGGCATAAATAAAAGCGACAAAAGATCCGTGCAAATTTATCATCAGAAAACGCCACACATGATAAGACTATGCAACAAATTCACCAAAGCCAAAGAGAATCCATCCACGGTCCAAAATCCAGAACAACGCATAAAGCAATAGTAATCAAAGGACTGGAAATCTCATTACCAGTTGAGATTTAGTCGGGCGAGCAGCCCTAGAAGGGGCGTCGGAAACTCCAATAGGCAAACTCTCCTGTCGCCGTTTCGCATAAGCCAAATGGAAAAGCTGGGGTTTTGTAATTGGATCCGCAGTGGAGAGAACGGAGGAACCCATTTCTGCCAAAGAAGAGCAAGACCTGAGAATGGAAGGATGGCTGCTGCTAGCCCCACTTTTACCGGCATTTCGAATTGTCCCATCGAGCCCCCAATCGCGATCATGGTTCAGTGAGCAGCGCCGCCACTGATTGATGCCGGACCGCTGAGGGTGGTGGTGCAGCGGCGGGTAGTCGATGGAAGTGGCAGAAGAAAAGCGACGGTGGAATTTGAGAGGGGCGAGAAAGTGTAGGGTAGGGAAGGAGCATAGCCTGTTGCTGGCGGGGGAGACCAGTGCTCTGAATACTACGAGTTTTACCATAGGAAGAGAGTTTTTTTTCCGCATCTGCCTGTCAATGAGGAGGGTTGCAAGATTGGCGTTCGGGTTCGGAGCGGTACTGAGTTCAATTCCGTCGCGGGAGAATGGAATGTTGAAGTGCAAATGCCGAAATGCGCATCTGATGAGTCCAAGACCAGGCCCCATTACATGTCTCTTTAAATTATACAGTAATAATATTTCGTGGATCACATTCTTATTTTTTGGGTTAATGAAGGTCGATTGTTTGGACAGATGATTTTCAGCAAACGTGAGAAAGCCCCACTTCATCAAAACCTCCTCCTATTTTGTCCCACCCCTTAGAAAACTTTCTCCCTTGTACTCTACAATATCACAATCAAAATTATATGCTAGTATACAAGTTATAACCACCTAATACCTTAAATGAAAATAATGAAAAATTAGAGAAATGCGTATTTTAGGAAAAATTCCAGATCAGAAACATGGAACTTGGAAGGCATTTTTTTTGTATATTACTAAGTGCTAAGTCTACCAGCTGGTGCAAGTCGAATGTGTCTCTATTCCCCTTGTCATGTGACTATGTGAGTGAGTCCGTTGCTGCATTTCTTGTTCGAATTTCAGGTTTCCCATGGGAAGTATAAAGCTCTGTGATTTTGTTGGGGGATTTCTCATTTTACAGTAGTATTGGGTGCAAGATTTTAAGAGAAGCAGACAAGAAAAGCAAACAACCATGTTTGAAGTACTATATACTATGTGTTATAGGGTTGGATTCAGGGTTAAGGTATTTACTAGTATTTAGTAGTATTATGCCTATGTCGGATTTCTCCATTTTTTTTTTTTTTTTTTTTTGTGATTCAATTAATAATAAAAATTGAAATTATATAAGTGTATGTATTAAATTTTGAATTGTTTTGCACCTATTTTGAGAAGTGAGTTGTGAATAGGTGAAAGATATAAAAGATTGTACTGTTATTTTGTATTGAAATTATACAATTTATATACTCAAGTTTGTAATGATATGTACTTGTTTTGAAAAAAATTATGGGAAAAAAATTGGAAACGGAACTCCCAAGTTTTGAATCTGGAGTACATCAGCATAAGATAATTTTATACTTCATGCTTTTTATGCCCGGTCTTTCAGCTAGAATACAATACAAACACTTTTACTCTTTAGTACAACAACGTGGATGCAGAGTAGTATTCAAATCACATGAAACAACTTATTCAAAAATAGAAACCGGGAGCAAATTTTATTTTGTGCATTTTTCATGCAAGATTTCAGTCTTGAGAAATGACCATCAAGTGTGGTGAATATAACCAGTGGAAGTAAGTATTCATCAAGTGCTAATGTAGTGAATTTGAAAAGACAAATTTGAACAAATTAATAGTAAAAAAGAGGGTTTAGGGTTGAAAAGACAAATTCGACACTGTGAAAGCTCTGCAAGCAGTGGACCCGGCGAGGTTCCAGAACCTCATGAATACTCTTGATTTTCACTATCAGGCGCTTGCCAATGGGGTTGCTCAGCACGCTGAGGTAAGAAGAGTAGAAATTGAAAAGGAAAAAATGGTGAAGGCCACAGAAGCAGTTGCCGCTGCCTCATGATACCTCCCATCAGTTTGATGGTCAATGCACTCTGTGCTCCCTGATTTATCACGATTGTCAAAGGAAAACAAAGAGTCATTGCGTATACGTTGAAGCTATCTATCTAGTTTGCTCCAGTGACGGTTGCTGGCAAATGTCTTGCAATGTGCGAATGGGGTTCTCAACACCTTGAGATTTGAGAGTGAGTTGTGGTTTCGGCGAATTGGTTCCTCTACATAAGAGGAGTCCAGTTTTGCAGTCGGTCCCTTGCAGGAGGTCCTGCAGTTGTATAATTATTATTTTTTTTTTACATCATATACAGAATCAACTCCTGCTGTTCCATTCGGTTGGAGGGGGAAAACGCATAGATGGGATTATAAAAATGATCCATGCATGATGCATTCTAGGAGAGTCCTGGATAGTAGTTTATTGGTCATCTGTGTCACATATTTTTTGAGCCAAAATATTGATTTGTTCAGACTTGTTTGGAGTGGGGTGGAGGAGTTGTGCAGAGATAAATTTTTGCGGAATGTAATTCTTTCCAACTGTGGATCCTTCCAATTATATTCAGATTTTATGCTTGTTGAATCCTCTAAAAAAAAAATAGTAAAAAAGATATGCACATTATATTACATTATAATCACCTTGGATAACACACAGGCAGCATTGAAATTAGTTTTTTGCAATGTTCCTATGAGAACCAAAAAATGTTCCCATGAGAACCAACTCCATTTCATTAGCCTCTTCCTAAAACATTAACATAAACCAAAAAGAAGGCAAACGTCAATACAAATAGATTTACCAGTATCATAGGAATCAAACTTAAAACAATCTGTACCTATAACATTCAATCCAAAACATCAGATTCAACAGGGAAAGAGGGAGAGAAATAACTAAAATCAAAATCATGGCAAGCACATACCAAAAAATAAAAATTTAAAAAATTAATCAATGCTTCAAACAAGTCAGCTTCATAATTCCTAATTCCCATTTTGTAGCTGCCAAAACATAAAACTCCTCAAATGGAACAAAATTTACAGTCATCTTTTCAACACCATCCATCATAGAGCAGAAAGGAAAGGCGACACAGATTATGATAAGAACATCATGTGAGAATGTCTAAATACATACAACAAACAATTTCCAGAAACAAAGGAGTGAGTTAATAACCATATTTAAGGTGAGAAGAATTAATTAAGTTTCAGCTGCATATTTGAATAAATTCGAAATTGGTGCATTAAAATTAAAACACAGAGCACAGACCATCAAGTTCACACTAGGATTATTCATAAAGAAAGTCTAAGACCATCATTCATTTGGCTCAGAAGAGAATACCTCATTTCAAACCTTCATCAATCTACTACCAGCAAAATTACGGCAGCTGTATGACCGGCCTTTTTATCATCATTGCCAATGGAAAACATTGTTAGGTTTGCAAATTGCAATGCGCCTACCAAAAAATACACCCTAAGTGGCTAAGTCCCTAACAACACACTTACACACACAGTCACGCATCATACATAAGTACAAACCATACATTAGTCTTACGTACAGTATAATTAAAACTTGAAACTCAAATCATTCCATTTTTATTCAAATTTATTCATATTTCATATACTCAATCCAACTCTAGAGTTATACCCTACACCATAGTTGTTAAGATCCCGATCCTGATCTTAGGATCTTACGATTTTACGATCACACCTCTCTAAAACGAAACGATCCCGATCCTTGTAGGATCTTAAAATTCGTAAGATCCCGATCCTGATAGTAGAATGTTACGATCTTATGGTCATACTCCCTCAAACGCTTCTACGATTTTACGATCTTACCCTCTTAAACGCATAAAATTTTTCTAGTATTTTATAATTTGGGATCAAAATAACTTGTTTATTTTAATTTTAAACTTAAGAGCTTGTATTCCTTATGTATGATGTGTAAAAAAACATAATATGTATGTATGTGGAAATATTTTATGTTTAATTGTAATATTTTTATACTGTATTGTATTAATTAACTTACAAGATTCATAAACACACAAAATAATGCTTTTACTTGTTAGTATGCATAATTGAATTTATCTATTATTGCAATTTCATAAGATCTTAGAATTCCGATTCGATCCTACGATCCCGATCTTGCAAAGAGAAAAACGATCCCACATAGGATCCCGATCTTAACAACCTTGCCCTACACCTTAAACCTAACGAGAAATCTACTTTCTACTACACTTCACAAGACGCTAATTTCAACAAAATAAACTCCACAATCAACAAACCAAACAAAGTGGGAGCAAAACCACACACATGGCTATATGTTGAAAATATAGTAATTTTACACACTTTGAGAATGGATTATTATTTGCTTCAGTAGACAACATTTAAGGAATCATGTGGCAGCAAATCTGAATAAAGGAGAGAGGAAAAAACAAACATTCAATCTAAAATTAAAAATTTAATACTACTAGTATAAAGAAAGAAAGACAAAAAAAATAAATGTCACATGAGCGCCGAAATGGTGAGTTAATAGAGTAGATTTAAAAAGCACGGTAGTACTAAATAGAAGAATACCGTAGAAGCACCGCACTCGTAAGGGAGTTTATCCACAGGTTTGGTATTTCCTTGCTCATCGTTAGACGATTCGGCGTAAGTTGAAATCCTTCTGGACCGCACACAGCCTCCGGATCATCATCATTCATCTGGCTAAGTGGTAGAGGAGGACGGCCCCGTGTATATCTTATGGATAGAAAATACAAGGCGGCGCACTAATTGGTGCAGGAGACGTCGGAAGGGACACATTTTCTGGCGGTGGCGGTGGCGGCGGCGGACCAGTGAGAACGGAGGAGTGAATCCTCCATTCCAAATTTCCAGGGGAGGATGAGACTGCGATAAGAAGAAATTAGGTGGCGGCGTGCCGCTAGGATGGCAATGTGAAGGGTAAATAAATCCACCTCCCATCATCCAACCTAGGGAATCCCTAGAGGTGTCAAAACGAAACGGGCCGGCCCGCCAGCTTGAACGGGCCGGGCTATAAATATTTAGGCCCGACTTGGCCCACAGGCGGGTTGCGAATTATGCGAGCCGGGTCTTTTAATAATTTTTTAAAAATTAATTTTTAGTTAAAAAATAAAAATGGGATATATTTTTTGTTGTATAAATTAAGAATGAGAAATAAAGATTTATAATTAATATTTAAAATTATAAATAATTAAAATATGTATTTTTTGGCATAATTATTTACTTTAATAATGGATTTGTTGAATAATCCTTTATAAAATTAAAGATTTATTAAAATTTGTAATACTAAAGATGTGTATTATATTCTAAAAATATAGTATTGTTGAAGATAAAAAATTTATAAATAATGATTGAGTTGATAAAAATATTAGGTCTGACGATTGGAGTCTTTAAGAAGTAAGTTGTTTTGGCATATATAATTCATTAATTTTATATGTCAAAAATAAGATAAATAACAATAAATTATGAAAATTTACTTGCACTTATAAAATTTAATAAATAAATAAAATAACCTAGCTAAAAAAATTTAATAAATAAAATAATAAGGAATTTTAAACTTAAAAAAAAACTAACACTAATAATATAGATAAGAATAGAAATATACTATTTGTATTCAATTTTATAAGTAACCGAAATAATTATTTAAATATATATTTGGTGACTTTACAGTAGACTTTGAATTAACCAAACAATATTCACTAATATTAAATAAATAGAACAAAGAGTAAAAAAAAAAAGCCAAAGCCCCGGGTCGGCCCGCCCCACTGCGGGCCTGGCCCGCAAAAGCCCGTCCCACCGCGGGTCGAGCCCGCATCTAAACGGGCCTTAAAAATTCAAGCCCGCCCCGCATTTTTTACCTTGCGGGGCGGGCCCGACCCAAATTGACAGCTCTACTAGGGATGGCAAAAATGGGTATACTGAAATACCGAAACCGATATATACCATACCGAACGGTATGAGTAAAAATCATACCGATACCGATACCGAATATTTCAGTATACAGATTTTTGGTATATCGAAAATTTCGGTATACTATAATATATACTGTTACCGATACCAAAAACTATACCTACCGTACCGAATTTTCAGTTTTTGCCGAAAATACCAAAAATTATACATACCGAAATTTATACTGTACCGAATTTTCAGTTTTTGCCGAAAAATACCGAAAATTTTACTTACCGAAAAGCATTATATATCGTTACAAATCAGCATACCAAACTATACCGAAATGCCGATGATAGGTTGAGCTTTAAGGGTTGGAGTTTAAGGTTTACGGTATTACGGTATACCGAAATACCGAAATGCCGATGATAGAATATTGAAATTTTAAAATAATGTTAAAATTAATGTTTCGGTATTTCGGTATACCGAAATGCCGAAAATTCGGTACGCTCCATACCGTTACCGTACCGTTTTTTTCGGCATACCTATATTTTGGTACACCTAAATTCCCGCATACCTAAATTTCGACATTTTTCGGTAATTTTTGATACGGTAAGCTCGATATACCGAGTTTTCAGTAATTTTTTCCACCCCTAATCCAACCCACCACCTGTCCATCGGGTGAGTAATGGATAGACAACAACATGCATAAAGTTGCAATCATTTATATTCAAAGTCAATTTATGTTTAAACATCATAATGTCTAGAAAAATGTATCTGATTTGTAATATATGGAAGCGAAATGTAAATGAGGTAATAAGACTAAAAAATAGAAGAATCGAACACTGAGAATGAAATGGTCAAACAGAAGAAGTATAAATCATGTTGAGGCATCCTGATATTAAAAAGATTAGTCGATAAGGCATCCCTTAATAATGATTGACGGAATTATGGAGGAATTGAGAAATGTTGGAATGGCGGAAGGAACCTTGAAAAAAAAAGGGAGGAAAAACTATGTTAGTTTTTTTTTACTAAAACACATTAAGTATATATATATATATATAAATGTATATATATTTAATAAAATATAGTGGGTGATGGATGATTTGGATGTAGTTTGGGTGATGGATCGGGTGGTGGGTTGGATGAGCCTAAATCCATTTCTGACCCGATACATCGTCCTATCCATCCATCACCCTATAAAAATTAGTATTTTGTCGAGTTTTCATCCATTTTACCGGGTCGGGTTAATGGGATTCTGGTCGACTTTTTATCCATTTTGTCGGGTCGGTTTAATGGGATTCGGGTCGGGTTAAGTGCTGCGCTGTTTGGTTTTGGACTTTTGAGCGACCAACCAAAACTAAATCCGGGCTAACACGGAAATAAAACCTATACCTATTTAGTCATTTACTTTTGTCCTAAATTTTTGTTTCATCTTATATAGTCCTTTAATTTTTGTCAAATCAATCCTAACTCTTAGATACTACCTCTATTTTTTAATAACTGCTCAATTTCTGCATTTCACGCAATCCAATATACGTATTTAAATCATAATAACTCAAATTGTATACAAATAAAAATTATAAAAAATTGATATTCTAAAACTACATTATTAGACGAATCCAACAAGATTTCACTTGACTATATTTTATCTTGTATAAATATGTCAAAAAAATTAATCAAAGTTACTCAATGATAGTAAACACTATACAAATAGTGCAATTATATCAAAACGGAGGAAGTATATCACAACAGCACCATCGTAAAAAATGCTCGACTTGAACTCGAAACCCAATGAGACTTGTGATCCATGGACAAAGGATTATGGTTTTGATGCGCTGGGACCGGAATGCAGTGATGACATTGATCCACCGGAGGCAGAGGACTTTCTGGATGTGCAGGGTCTTGAGAATGATAATGATACTGTCGACAATAAAGCACAAGGCACCAGTGTTTTTGTTAACTTCAGAAAAAATATTAAAGCCCATGATTGGAGGCCCATCTATGTTTGCACTGTTCGGCCCAGTCGGTGATGAAAATATATCCGAAACAGGGAGTCTAGATCACCCAAACCAAGGGAGTCTAGATCACCCACTTGGAGTTTAGATCACCCAAGGGAGTCTAGATCACCCACTTGGAGTCTAGATCACCCAACGAGTCTAGATCACCACTTGGAGTCTAGATCACCCACTTGAGTGGAGTCTAGATCACCCAACCCAAGGGAGTCTAGATCACCCACTTGGAGTCTAGATCACCCAACGAGTCTAGATCACCCACTTGGAGTCTAGATCACCCACTTGAGTGGAGTCTAGATCACCCATTCTGTGAGATACGCTCAAGCGAGAATTCCAGTGGCCCAGTGACCCAGTTGGGGAAAATATATCCGGAAGAGGGAGGCCGCGTAGACACAGCCCGGAAGAGGGAGGCCGCGTAGACACAGCCCGGAAGAGGGAGGCCGCGTAGACACAGCCCCAAAGAGATGGTGGAGGCCGTCCGTAAGAATGGAGGCCGTCTGTAAGGGTGGAGGCCATGGAGGCCCAAAGAGATGGTGGAGGCCGTCCGTAAGAATGGAGGCCGTCTGTAAGGGTGGAGGCCATGGGGCCCAAAGAGATGGTGGAGGCCGTCCGTAAGAATGGAGGCCGTCCTTTAAGGATGGAGGCCCAGAAAAGTTGGGTTTAGGGTTCAGGATGGAGGCCGTCTTGGAGGCCGCCTTTAATGAAGCTGTGTCGAGATCAGGATGGAGGCCTCATGTAAGGAAACATATCAAGGCAAGATACTGTATAAGGAAACAAATCCAGACAAATCATGGAGTGAAGATCCATCACCCCTATATATATGCGATGCGGTACCACTTGCGAGGCATCCCCAATTCTTCTGAAGAAGCCGTATTTATTTTTCTTTACTTTCTTTACTGCTTTCCTGCACTTTACAGCTTTTCAGTATTTTTCAATTCCTTTACTGTTTTCCCTTTCAATTCCTGTAATCTTTCCTCCATTTTTCGTGTAATCCTTCCTCTAAAGTTCATCAATAAAAGAGAAATCTTTTATCCCGAATTTCACCGTTAACAGTTTTTCATCTTCTTCCCCGTAAATTACCGAAAAATTATTTCTAATATAATTAAATTTACACAACTGTATAAAATATTAATGCCAATATTTGAGTTTGAGGGAGAGAATTATATAAAAAGAATTTCTAATATAGCTAATATAAACATAACTATATAAAAATTAATAGACAAATTTCGTACCGGGGCGGCGGACCCCAAGCTCTCACGTAGTACCGCCACTGGATGTTGCACACGGTCATGTTTCATAGTGAGTCTGTAAAAACTTGATTGTATAGGGGAAAAAAAATTCCAGTACGAGTGCTGTGATTTCCTTGGTAAAACAAAAGTTTAGGGCGTAATGGAAAAAAAAAAAAAAAGTAGAGGAATTGGGGAAAAAAAATCGTAATTAATAAAGTTAAAGAACTGAGTATGGCAAACCAAAAATTTAGAAGAGAAAAATCAAAAGATAAATGACTATAAAAGAACTATATTTTCCAGACTAGTAGCTAAAAACTTGCAACTGCAACACTGTTTAAAATTGTTTAGGATATGATTTATCATATCGGATATGTTGTTTACCATATCAGATTGAGATGTTTTTACCGTAGTTGTTAAGATCCCAATCCTAATCTTATGATCTTACGATCACACCTATTTAAAACGATCCTGATCCTTGTAGGATCTTAAAATTAGTAAGATCTGGATAAGATCCCGATTCTGATCGTAGAATGTTACGATCTTATGGTCATACTCCCTTAAACGATTCTACGATCTTACGATCATACTCTCTTAAACGCATAAAATTTTTGTAGTATTTCAAAATTTGAGATCAAAGTAACTTCTTTTCTTTAATTTTAAACTTAAGAACTTGTGCTTCTTATGTAAAATGTGTAAAAAAAATTATAATATGTATGTTTGTTGAAATATTTTATGTTTAATTGTGATGTTTTTGTACTATATTGTATTAATTAACTTGGAAGATTCATAAACATATGAAATAATGCATTTACTTGTTAGTATGCATAATTGAGTTTATCCATTATTGCAATTTCATAAGATCTTAGGATCCCGATTCGATCCTACGATCCCGACCTTGCAAAGAGAAAAACAATACCATGTAGGATCCCGATCTTAACAACCTTGGTTTTTACAATATATATGAAATAGAACATATTTGATCACATATATGGGGTTCGTTCTGCATGTCTTGTAACTGTGGGCTGTAGCTGGAGCTGCAGCTGTAGGGAGCTATAGCTGTTGGGAGCTGTGGGAGCTATAGCTATCAGTTTTTGCATAAGTATTCGGTACAAGTAGGTGTCAAAAATTATAATTTGAAAAGAAAAATTAATTAAATTTGGAAAGTAGCTTCCGAAAGCTCCCAAAAGCTCTCAAAAGCTAGTGTACAGAATAGAGCTTTGCTTTGAAATAAATGCTAAAGCTACCGAAAGCTTCCAAAAGGTGCGTGCAGAACAAACCCATGATCATTAGGGATGGCAAAAAAACTCATACCCAATGGTGAAAATCGAAAATCGAATGTTCGGTTCGGTTTTGGGGGAGTAATATCGGGGATGGGCCGGGGATTGGTGATTTTTTCGGGGACGGAGATGGGGATGGGGGAAGTAGTCCCCGCCCCGGCTCATCCCCGATATATTTTATGTATTATTTTTATATATTATAATTAATATTTTATATATTATATTTTATAAATTTTACCCAGCACATTAAATAATTACAAAAATAAAATAATAACTTATTTTAGTGGTTAAGGCACTGGCTCTCAACCTTATGGTTGAAGGTTAGCTTCCCCACCCAACCTCAGCACTTTATCTCTCCCCTTACTCATTTCTAATTTTATGGCATGAGCTCTCACAATCCATTTTTATGGGCTTTGGCTTCGCAAACTAAAAATAATTACCAAAGCCTATTAATTTCATGGGTTGATTATATATTAGAAATTATGATGAATTTTTAATGTTTATTATGGTTTATTGCTAAATAATTTATACGTGTGTTTTGATATATGATTTATATTGAAAGTTGTCTCAAATAATATGGCCCCTAGTTTACCAAAAAAATAATATGGCCCCGACCTTTCCAATTACCGGGAAAAAAAAGTTGGCTTATAGTGAATCCTCGATAAGGTTTCCGATGGGGAACGAAAAAATTATGCTACCCGATGGGGATCCCGATAAGATTCTCAATGGGGATCGAGCTGGTTTTGGGGATTAAAATTGCTAATGATTTTAGAGACGGGGATGCTACTCCGTCCCGAAACTTGCCCATTGCCATTCCTAATGATCACATGCATCCTAAATCATATCATATACAATTTTCTTTGAAGCGATATCCTATACAATTGGCAATTGCATAACAAATAAATAGTAATTGACGAATGATGACTTCCAAATTCCTTATTTATTTAATCAAAAACGTATAATTTGCAATTTGAAAAAAGGAAACAAATTAAATTATACGAATGCAGATGGAAGAAAATGATTAAGGGTATATTTCCTAGTTCACACTTACCGTGTGACTATCTATCACACTTGTTTCACATTTTCCTTCTATCCAATCCACAATTCAATAATTATCTGATTCTTTAAATTCTTACCAATATAATACAATAATTATTCCTTCATTAAAAAAATTCAACTGATTGCATAAATAAATTTGAAATATACAAAATACATTAATATACATATATATGTGGCAAAATTTCAGACAACCCCATTTCTTGCCACTTGATTTCCTCATTCAATGCTAGGAAACTTCGTCCAACACCCCATAAAATCAGCAAGCTTGTCCGAATCCCTAGTCAATATTCCTTAGTCAACCCCCCAAAACCGGTTCTTTGTGCTTTGCTCGATCTTGCACACTCCATTAAGAAAATATGAACAATCCCATATTCCCATTTGTCCATTCATTCACACACACCCTTTCTTAATTTTATATTTCCTACACAGGCTACAGATATTTGCCATTTAATTTATTAATTTATTATTTATTTTAATTTTTAATTAACATAAGTAAGTAGAATTAGAAAATCACATCTGTTGTAGTATATTTGTATTATCGTCATTGCTTATAGTTACTTTACTAGTATCTCATTATATATATTTGCCAAATTAAACCAAACCCTTCTTCCCAAATACACTAGCCGGAAAAAGGCCAAATCAATCCGCCATGGGCGACGAAGATGGTGATTCCCGGCCGTCGCCGTTCAGAGCCAACGCCGACGTCAACAGCAAGATCATGTTGTCCGCGATCATTTCGTTATCCTTCGTCGTCCTCCTCGTCACGCTTCTCCATATATACGCGCGGTGCGTGCTCCGTCGCCAGGCCCGCCGCCAGGCCGCCCTGCGTCGATTAGGGTTTGTGATCCCCGCCGCCACTGTCCACACTGTCGACCCACCCAAGACCGGCCTGGATCCCTCCGTGATCGCCGCCATGCCTGTCTTCGTTTTCAAGGTCGCCGGTGACTCCGCCGCCGCCGCCGACGTGGAGTGCGCCGTCTGCCTGAGCACGATGGAGGACGGCGAAATCGTGCGCACGTTGCCGAATTGCAAGCACAATTTTCACGTGGAGTGCATCGACAAGTGGTTGGCCGCGAATTCGACCTGTCCGATTTGTCGGACGGAGGCCGAGCCGAAGCTCGTGGCGGAGCCACGAGAAGGAATGGTGGCGCCGCCATCGGCTCCTCCAATGGAAGGAACATCCGATGGAGCTGCGGCCGCGAAAATCAGTGGATCGGGATCGAGATTAAGCTCGTTCAGAAGGATGCTCAGCGGAGACAGATCGTCAAGAAGGGTTCAATCTTGCGGACAGGACGACGGTTATCCGCCGGCGGCCGATCTCGAGCGACAGTGATTCCGTAATCCGCATTGTACATTAAGGTACAAGCCTCACAGCAGGAAGCGCTTCGCCGTGTTGTACCTTTTCCATAAATACCGTATACATTATTTTCTCGCTACACAGATTAAACGATCGAGCTAGATAAATTTTGTTAAAGACATAATAATTCAATATTTATTTTTTAAAAATTTTAATTTTATGTCATACATGCTTACATATACACACACGTTACTGTTCTTTTAATTCGAGTACTTTCTGTACGTATTTCTAAAAGTCTGTGGTATCGTCTATCGATCGGGGTTGTACATAATACTAGTTCAAACTTTGCGATGTTTGTTGTTGGCTGTTGCAATGAAAAAGATTTTAAAAAATTGCAGTAATTGAATTGAATAGAAATAAATGTGGTGCAATGGATATTCTTTGCGTTTGGTGACCAAATAAATATAGTATTTACTGTATTAATTAAGGGTGAATGATAGCGTGCAGGAGATAACGTTATAATAAAGTCATTAGGACAGGTTTGGGTGGCTGCATGTGAATTTTAGACCTTAGGCTACGGCTGTCGCCTTTAACCATTGACTTGCTTGTATTATTTTTTTTATTTTATTTTTATTTCATTTTTAATTGAGATGTCTTAAAGTAATTTAAAGTTTGTGTATAATGGAATGGAATGCTCTCCCCTTCATGGACTGAGTTTGTGTATAATGCCGGAATCAAGGAAATTACCATCTGATCTATTCAGACTCTAAGGTGGTGGTTGACTCTCTTGGAATGGATTTTGCTTACTCTCCTAAGAGAAGTTTGATTATTGCAACATTCGGGAGCTTAGGAGAGTAAGTTTGATTATTGCAACATTGTTCATGTGTTAAGAGAAGAGAACATGGTTGCCAATCGTCTTGCTAAATATGGTGCGTCTAAGGAGGAATTTTAGTATTTTACACCACATCCACATGAGTTTTTCCACCTGACTGGATTATGGGGATTTAGCAGCGAACACGTCCGGTGTGTGCTTCCCCAGGATCTGATCTCCTTAGTCTTTTGCTTCTTTCCTTTTTTTTTGTTACTTTTTCTTATTTTGTTCTATGACTTCGGCTATTCCCAAAAAAAAAAAAGTTTAAAGTTTAGCTAGCATTTGGCCGCACTTCATCTAAATGGAGCTAACCGCTTTTATTTAGCTCTAATAAAGATTGTGGCATAGGACAATTTTATTTTTTATTTTATTTTATATTATTTTTTTGCCACAAGTTATATTTTTCTTGATTGAAATAATTTTTTTTTTGGATGAGTTATTAAAGACTTGATTGAAATAATTTGATTACAAATTCTATGTTAAATTATTTGATTCTCGATATTCGACGACGTAGCTAGGGCGTGGTCAGAAAACTTGGTACACGGTTAACGGGAGGGAATGGCCAAGTCAATGTCCACAGAGACATTATTACAACAATATAATCTCCTCATGCGTTGAAAAAGACAAATTTTCCAATTCGTACTAGACAATTGTGCTCAAATAATTGATTTGTTATTCAGCCCAGTTTATTTTTTAGAGTTTATTTATTGTCGTCTAACAGGAGTAGGAAAGGCACAGGTCGTATTCGATTTCGGCCACTGCTGAAAAATAAGGGCTTCTTTCGTAAATCATGCGCATCATATATCACTAAAAAAAACACGAGCTATTTTTTTTGCTGAACAAAAACATGAGCTATTGAATTCATTCAATAGCTCAATTTTGATAGTTATCGAAATTTGGTAGTTGTCTTGCAAAAAAAAAAAAGTAATTATATTCACAGATAAAGCTATCAAATTTGATTGTTAAAATAATACAAATTCGATTGTTAAAATATATATATATATATATATATATATTTGGTAATATATGGTGTTAAATTAGTTGAGGGAATAAGAAAATTCACAAGGATAAAAGGATTTAAGTGTAATAGCGGAGCAAGCTCGAATATTGAATAATTAATACTTTTTCCGTGCAACACGGCATCACGAACAATCAATCGTTAGCTGGTGTAGTGATAATATTGAAGGAGCATGAAACCACTTTAATTTTAGTACTCATCCCAATTAATCGACTCAATTGTTCGGACACGGCCACACGGGTAGCTAATGCCAAATCTAAAAAATAAAAATAAAAATAGTATGCAATAAATTGAAGGGATACTGCCTAGTGCCTTCGAATTAAAATAGGGCAAGCATCCTGTTTTCCCACAAAACACGATCAAGTTACAACCAGGGTACTTATATAGTACTCCATCAATCCTGAGTACTTCCAAATAGATACAAATAAAAATTATACGATTAGATGAATCAAACAAAACTGATCTTGACTATTTTTTTTTCAAATATATATTTGTAAAATAAAATTAAGTTAAAATTAAATAATAAATATATAAAAAGACAATAGGAGGACATTTCTCATGGGAGGGATGGGTATATATCATTATTATTATTATTTTGTGCACAAGCTAGAATTCAACCAGCAATAAACATAATATAAACAAAGATAAAGAAAATGGAGTAGTAGATTTGGACCGCAACTTGCAGTTTCGTCCAAAATTCTTAAATAGTAGTACTATTATAATAACGTATAAAAGACGTGGTAAGCATAATAATAATTGCTTGCTGGACAATTTTCTAGGCTTGACCAAATATTGGACTTTTTATGTACACTTTGAAAACGCCTCATGCCAGATCTGTACAATTGTAAAGTACTCCTCCGTCCCACGAAGTTTGAACCCTATTTCTTTTTGGGGTGTCCCACGAAGTTTGAACCCTTTCCGTTTTTAGAAAAATTAAATTAATATAAGTTTGATTAGAATCTTAATTATTGTCAAATCCCATTAAAAATACTTACTTTTACTATTCTGCACAAATTCCAATGCATTATTACTTTCCTACACAAAGTCCCTTATATTTCTTTAACTCTTAATATTACAAAATTGATACAAATAAAAATTGTATAAAATATATATTCTAAAACTACACGATTAGACGATTCTAACAAGACCACATTTGAATATTTTTCTCAAATTACATCACTACGATAATATTAAGTCAAAGTTAAACAATAAACAATATCAAAATTCATTATAATCTTAAACACAAATACCCACACCACTTTAACTACTAAACTCCACTACCTAAATTATCGTGCCCAAAAGAAAGGCTTCAATCTTCGCGGGACGGAGGGAGTATACAATATACGTTCTGTCGCCTCATAATGGCGTATTTATTATTTAATTATGTTAATTAATAATTTCATAATAAATTACATTTAATTAAATTAAATGCTTTGATTATTAAGTAATATTTTGTGCAAGTATAGTTGTAATTTTTTTTTAATTTTTTTTCTATTTTTTTTTATCAAAATTCGTAAGAAAAATTAAAAATTACATTTAAAAACGTTAAATTATTACTCAATTTTTTAAAGAATTATTTTAAAAAAATTATATAATACTTTATCTATATAAGAAAATATTGATTTTGTTGAGATCCCTCCTTAAGCTTCTAGAATGACCTACAAGCTTCATGCATTACCTTGTATCATCTTCTCAAATCCTTAAACTTCTAGATAGGTCTAAAACATTCCACATTATCCCACATTCTTTAGGATTCTAGATTTGTGATGATTTGTTCTAGAATTTTCTATAGATTAGTATAAATAGGGGGTAGTGGTCATTTGCACCACAACACAACAAAAGGATCATAATCTACCACTACCACAATGGGTTTGTTTGGTTGGCAGCATGATGAATGGCAGATTGATAATTAGCAGGTTTGACCCATCTATCTGCTATTTTTTGTTGTTTGGCAAACAACACATTGGGGGAGCAGATGGAGCCAAATCTGCTCAAAATGAATATGCTCCAATATCAAGCAGATCAACAAGCAGATTCTGTGCTACTTTGTTATCTCTAGAGTACCCTTCCTCTTAAATGCATCTTTCATCATCCCGATTAGAAATTCATTCCCCAAATCCACTTTTCTGGAGTTTGCGATCTAACACCACCGTTGCCATCGTCGATCTACCGCTCAAAATGAGTTTATTGTTATCTTTTTGTGGGGTGAAGTCAGAGTTTGGTAGTTTGTTATTGTTTCTTCGTGTATCAAATCTGTTAGTTTTGTTCCTATTATGATGCAACTGATGTGTGGTTGGTAAATATTTTTGTCTTTTGAGTTGTTTTCTTATATTATTAATCTTACTTTTTTTTAAATATAATTTAAAAATTAAATTAGCACTCATAATTTATTTCAATTTTTTTTAATAATGGAACCAAAATAATACTTGAGCTGGCAATATAGGAGTATATTTATCAATAATACAAATAATTCATATTTTTAAAATACTGAGAATGCTTGCATTTCTTACAATTGTAAAGTACAAAAATGAGCATAGAAGAGTTAAAAGAAAACCTTAATTTTATTTATTATTTATAAAACTTCAATATTATTTAATCAAAATAAGTTTTGTCCTTGTATGTCATTTCATATACTAAATTTGTAATATGCTTATTGCTACATATTGATCTACCAAACAACTTTAATGAAATCTGCTACTACTATCTGCTGGTCAAATCTGCTACTCATATCTGCTATTCAAATCTGCTGGTCAAATCTACTATCTGCTTCTGCCATCTGCTAAACTCCCAAACAGGCCCAATATCACCACCCAAAGTTGTAAGTGTTGAAGAGAGTGATCAATAAAAGTTCTTTCTTCCCTTGAAGAGTTTTCTTCATCTTTGAGAGATTTTCTAATCTTTGAGAGAGAGTGCTACTATTATAGTGAGGATATCCAAAATTTGCACAGAGACACTTGGGAAAGAATTCCGCTGCTAGTACGTATTTTCCCAACAAAGTGGTATCAGAGCCTCGTTCGTTGAAGCCATCACCTGCTAGATTGACGATGGAAGGTGTTGTGATGCACGATGATGATATGTTCAAGCTCACAACCGACAACTACTCCTATTGGAATCCGATGATGGAAGATCATTTATACTACAAGGATTTGTACGAGCCTATCAAGAATGAGAAGAAGCTGGAGGGCAAGAAAGAGGCCGAATGGGATCTCTTGAATAAGAAAGCAGCAGCAATAATCCATAAGTGCATCGATCGAAGTTTGTTTAAGCATGTTTCCACCTACACTAATGCATATGAATTATGGACCAAACTAGAGTCCATGATTCAAAAGAAGACACCTCGGAACAAAGCTCACTTGGTTCGTCGGTTGGTGAAGTTGGAATACAAGGATGGCCAGAGCATGATTGAGCACTTGAATACCTTAAAGGTCTTGTGAATCAACTCACAAAGATCGAGATGAAGGTTGATGATGAGCTGCAAGCTCTATTGCTACTAAGCTCCTTGCCGGAGAGTTGGGACACGCTTGTTATTACTCTTAGCAACTCGTGTCCAGAGGGAAAGCTAACTCTGGATATAGTTGCTGATAGCCTGCTCAATGAAGAAGCCCGGAGGAAGGAGCGAGGAGACTCTACACACTACGAGGCCAATGTTGTGGAGAACCGAGGAAGAAACGAGATCCGTGGAAGAAGAGTCAATCGGAGCCGAGACAAATCCGGGGGGCATTCTAAGTCACACACGAGGGTCACCTGCTACTATTGCGGTAAAGTTGGACACAAGAAATCAGAATGCCGGAATCTCAAACGCG
>JAOANR010000008.1:20017962-20304969 GCA_030278955.1 Hygrophila difformis | reverse complement strand
CTTTTTTGGGCTAAAAACACTTTTTCATTGAAAATTTGTATTAAATAGTAGTATATCACTAAATATTGCATATATTGTTTAAGAAAAATTTTATATTTTATAAATATAAATAATGTTTATATTAGTCCGATATCTACCTCCAATAAAAGAATATTATCCATAATAATATGTTATAATTAATTTTTATAATGGCGTAACTTTTGGGAACATAAGTACGTCATTCAGGCCAAATATTGGATGAATGTTACATTTAAATAATGCACTTTTGTTTAAACTATTGGGGTTGAGAATCTAAATTTGAACAATTTATATTTCAAGTTTAATTGTTGGTAAATTAATTAAATACACAATTCTTGAGCGAAGTATTTTGGCGAATAACAATTATTTCATACAAAATTCAAATAGATCTGCTTGTGTGTTATTTCATATTCGTCAACAAACCAGTATTACATTTCAGTAATTTATTATCTGTTTATGCAAACTATATTCTATATATCGTTATCACATACCATCCCCGCCCATTCGGGTGGGGGTAATACTAGAATTCATTATTATTATTATTATTATTATTATTATTATTATTATTATTATTATTATTATTATTATTATTATCTTATTTCTCTATTATATTAGAAATATAAAATATATAATCTCTAAATACATTAATCATTATTTACATTAAAAAGTACTTCCCCAATTTTAAAAAGTTGTAACATTTATATTTTTCATGCAATTCAGTACACATTTTTAATGCATAATATCTTAAATTGTATAAAAATAAAAATTATAAAAAGTTAGTAATATTCTAACACTAAGTGATTAGACAAGTCTAACAAAATCTCACTTAACTTATCTTATATCTCTATGTCAAAAAATCAAATATATTTAATGAATAGTATAAACTATTCGTATGTTTCAATTTATATAAAAAAAATGAATGGAGTAAAATTTAATTTTACATATCCAATTATACATTATTAATGTCAAGCCAAAAATTATACATTATTAATACTATATAATAATACGCCAAAAAAACTATATGATAGAAAAAACACATCTATACTAATATATCCTCCAATCATTATACGAATTAATTATTCAATAAATTAATAATAATTATTATTATTATTTAATTAATATTTTTCTCGTATATGCATTCATCTCAAAAGAAAAAAACAATAGAAAAAGAACACATTTAAAACATGAAGGTCTAATTCTTCGAAACTTTCCATATTGTGTTTGTGCATCAATGGAATTGCTACTTACCAAATTGGTTGGTTCAACGAAGGGGTCAATCGGTATCATCGGACCACTATCCAGCATGCTTAGAAACTGGGGAGGGATCTTGGGGTCCTAAACCATTCCGGTTTTATAGTTACTGGATGGACAAACGGGGTTTTGAAGGTTTGGTTGGGGTGGGGAAGTGGTGGCAGTAGCAGTGGTTCTCAAAGGGGTGGGAAACTATTTAAGAATCTTAGATTGTTGAAAGGGAAGATCCGGGAATGGGATGGTTATGGGGCGGGAAATTTAGAGAAATGCTCGCAAAAGTTGATGGCTGAGATTGCGGAGTTGGAGGAAGGGTTTAAGTTGCATGGCTTTGAGGCTGAGGCAGGGAAAGTATGGTGAGTTAAGAGAAGTGAATTGCAGTAGACTTTTTTAGCTGAAGAGAGGCGTTGGTATCAAAAATCGAGAATACGATGGTTAAAGGATGGAGACCAGAATACACGATTTTTTCATGCCATCACAGCCCTCCACAGGCGCAAGGGTCATATTGGAGCAATTAACATGGGCGGTCAGGTAGTTGATGACCCAAAAATAGTTAAAGAGGAGGCACTGTTACACTTCAGGGGCTTGTTCTCTAAGAAGGAGCAGGAATTGTTTGAAGTGGATAATCTTGAATTACCAAAGCTTTGTGATTCAGATAGACAGTGGTTGGAGCGGGACTTCATAGTGGAGGAGGTGAAGAAGGCGGTGTGGAGCTGTGATGGCAATCGAGCACCAGGTCCGGACGGGTATAATATTAATTTTTTTAAAAAGTTCTGGGATGTGCTTGAAGGGGAAATGATGGAGGTTTTTGAAAGGTTGCATAGGGAATGTCAGATTCCAAGAGAAGCGGGGGGTTCTTTTATCGCTTTAATTCCCAAGGTTGACAGTGGAATTTAGCGATTTTAGGCCTATCTCGCTAGTTGGTAGCGTCTATAAAATTCTCACGAAAGTTCTTGCAAGGAGAATACAACATCTGCTAAGCAGTCTTGTGGGTGTAACTCAAATGGCTTTCGTTCGTGGGAGACAGATTTTGGATGGCGTCCTCATAGCGGCTGAAATGGTTCAAGCCACCAATTCAAGTGGATGTAGTGGCCTTGTGATCAAACTGGATTCCGCCAAGGCATATGACAATGTGTCATGGGAAGCGTTAATCCGAATAATGGAGGCCATGAGATTTGGAGCCAGATGGATTGGGTGGATCAAGGAGTGTGTTTATTTGGCCTCGGCTGCGGTTTTGATAAATGGCTCTCCTACGAGTTTTTTTGATATGCAAAAAGGTTTAAGGCAAGGTGACCCAATCTCGCCTTATTTGTTTGTAATAGTTGCAGAGATCCTAAACACATGTATGGAAAAGGCAGCCGCTCTGGTTTGATAAAAGGGTTGAAAGCGAGTCGAGAGGGACTAGATCGAATTGCCTCAAATCGAATTGCATGTCTTTTCTCTCATAAGTGCAGGTTCGGTTTACATTGTGTGGTTCATGATGGATAAGATTTACCAAATCCTTCATTTCACATCAATGTCACCTCACAGCCACACTAATGAGTGTTTTTAAGGAAAATAGACCTAGGTTACGTGGCTAACAGGTATTGGCATGAAACAAACCTTAAAACTACAAACAAACAATCAAAGATCAAGAACTTAAACATCTACTGAACAAATAAGAACACATGCTTAAAAATAAGAACACCTACATTATCTAAGGCAACAACAAGCTAACGAAAGAGACTAAAATAGCAACTGAGTAGCATGGAAATAGATTCTAATCAAACCTAAGATTTTCTAAAACCTAAGAGCACGTATTTGAATCTCTAAGGTGTAAAATCAAGCCAAAAACCCACTAGCATACATTTATTGAGAATGCAAGTCAACTAGAACATAATAAATGTAACCTAGTTGAAACAAACAAACATTCCAACATTTATTGCTAAGGAAAGCATTAAATACATGCCAAACACTTGAAATGAAAACCCATTTCTGGATTCTTTCTTGTATTGACACTTGAAAGCAGTGAATAACCCTAAAACCATCATTAGCTTGAAGGTAGGGTTCATTATAACTACAAAGCATTTAAAGTATGTGGAAATGGCTACTCTAAGGGTGGTAACAAGCTTCTATGAAAAATAAACTAAGCTCAAAAGCAATAAAACTACATTACAAACATGAAAATAAACTAACTAAACTACACTACCTACCTAACCCTTAAGGGGTGAAGAACCTTCTGCTCCTTTTTGTCTCCCAGCAAACTGTCCAAGTGTGTAAGGATTCGGATCTCTTTTTGTGTTGAGGAATGTCAGCTTTTATACTTCTCATCGAAACCCTAGGCCCATCATGCATTTCTCACGTGCTTCACAGCTGCACTTTTGAATGTGATTCGGTCTCCTCATGTAATTCGGTTTAGATCGAATTGCATGAGGTCTTCCTTCTTGATCTTGAGCTGGAATGTGGTATTCATCCATCAATTCGGTCTATGGGTAGACCGAATTGGCCTTGTCGAATTGAAGATGGCTCCTGCTTGGCTTCTTTGCTTTAAGGCAATTCGATCTATGCAATCAATTCAGCCTAGACCGAATTGCATAGATCGAACTCCTCCTTTTCTGTTCTGCTCAAAGTCTTCTTCTTTCCATGGTGCAATTCGGTCTAGGGGTCAATTCGGTTTAGACCGAATTGCCACAGACCGAATTGGTTGCTCTTCTCTTCTTCAACACTTGTCTTTTTCTTCTTCTCTTCAGCAATTCGGTCTAATGAGCAATTCGGTTTAGGTCGAATTGCTTATAGACCGAATTGGTCTTCAACACTTAACCAAAATTTTAGTTTGTGGGGTTTTCATTCTTTTTCCCATCTTTTTTATTTTTGTGGGCTATCTTATTCTTTTGCCCATCTTTTCATTCCTTTTTATTTTCTTTTTCATTTTTCATGTTTTTGGATTTTTCTAACACAAATGCAATTAAAATTGCATGTTTTGTGTCTTTTATTACCAGCTTAATATTTTAAAAACTTGCATCAATCTGTCGAATTCAACTGCTTTCTTATTAAAATAAGATGGGAATACGATCAGAATGTCCGTCTCAGACACGGAAATGGATTGGAAATAATGGACAATTTTGGCCATTATCATGGGGTCGGTTGCGCTATCGTATACTCCCTCGATTTTTAACATATTTTGCAAAGAGTATGATATGTCTTACAAGTTTGAAATAAAGGAGGAGGAAGGCATGACATTTTTAGGCAACCGTGTCTACATGGTCACTAATCCGAACAAGGTAAAGATGATGAACAAATCACATATGGTGATGTTGAACCCTAGTATTGGCACAATAACCTGTACATGCTGCAAAATGCAAATTCGAGAACTGGGGTGTGCTATGCCGACATGCTTTACGGGTCATGGTTATTGGGGGGGGGGGGGGTCAGGTTTGAAGCAGTATAGGGTAGTTCCAGATAAATATGTACTAGAATGTTGGTGTGTGAAATCAAGTACTGTTGACATGGAAGGGCCAAGGTTGGTTGAATATGCAATGACGACACAGAAGGACAGGGATCTTGCTATAAGCACTGTAATGGGTGCCGCTCGACAAGACATAACAAGGGATACGGAAACAACAAACAGATTTATATATCACGTGAATGCATTCCTAACGGAAATTCGCGGCACGAGCTTCACTGCCACACCGCATGAAGGTAATTATATTAAATGTCTTCATGGAGCTTGTAATAACTCAATAAATAGCATGGAACGACCTCATTATGTACAAATACAATGTAGTGAATGGTGTAGAGAGCACAATGAATGGGGAAGCAAACGAGGATGATATATTGACATTGAAGTCAAAACCGAGAAGGTTTGGCCCGAAAAAGAGAAGAAAAACAATCTCAGAAGTTGTTCGTGGGGCACTAAGGAAGGCAAAGCAAGCCAAAACAAAGCAGTTTTTTTCATGAATAATAAATTAGTTTAATTATGTAGTCGCATGAATTGTTTGAATTATCATAAATTATAGTTTCTAAGGAATTTATAAAAACAAGGAGTTGTTTCTTATCTTTCAATAACGAGTGTATGTTAATGTTTTTCCATGTTGTATGTTCTTCACTATGATTGTCTGGGTGAATTGAACACAAATGTGGAATTGTAAAGTATAATTCACATATAATAGTGTGCTCGCGATTATTTAAATAGTGTTATGAGGATGAAGTATGATATGTCGAAGCGTAGCACCTGTTTATGATAAAAGATAATGAAGCAAATTAATCAAAATGGAGGCCACAAAAGACAAAAATTGGGAATTGAACATGCTGAATGGAAATTTAGTAAGATGCAATCTGTCCGAAATGGATAGTGTCCTACAGAAAAAAAAATGTCTACATAAACAAGGGACCATACAGTCTATTAAAAAAGAGGTGGTCATAATGTTCACTACAAGAAATAGAAATTAAATAGACTAAGCAATTTTTGAAGCATAATGTTCATACAATACCGAATTGGAATCAGAAAGCCATAATATTCACCAAATCAAATAGAAATTAAATAGACACAGCAATTCAAAAAATGAACAATATTTTTCCACCTATTGATATATTCTAAACCTTCTTCTTCCCCTTTGCACGTGACGGTTGGGTAGGTGGAAGTATTGGTGCAACAACATATAGTGGAATGGCATCCTCGGGGACTGCTGAATCGACAAGAGGTGGTGCACCGGCCATGACACGCACACTGTCCAAACACCGATTGCTTAAGTCAAGGACAACTACAGATGCAAACTTAGTCCGCAACGCATCAACAATTGGTAGCTTCCGAATCTCTAGCAGACAATTATTTCGAATGCGACCCCGGAAGTGTTGTATGTAGAACAACACAAAAACACCACAAGCATGGCCATCGGGTTGAGTGGCGTTGAAGCTAATGTCGATATAAAAAAAGATGGACCTCTCGGTGCTATCGTACTCCTCTACTACAACCTTCAAGCAATAAAGAAGCCGTTTGAGTACCAATTTGTCATCTTCGAAGCCAGGATGTCGAACGCAACTGTTGAAGTACCAAACTTTTTTCTCAGTGGAATCGGCCACAAACATCACCCAGTGGCTGCCACGCACGTAAGGGGGAAAAAAGCTACAAAAAAAACAAGGAACAAAGTTATATTCGAATATAACTGAAACTATTATAAACTCATAAATTACATGAACGCGAATGAATGGAAATGATCGAAATAACATAATGTACGATGTATGTAACATAAATTAGATAGCGTACAGAACACACGGGGGTTTTCTTGGCAGCAAAAGGAGTTAAAACGGTATGCACGAAATGCCCTTATTGGTGACAACACATATACCATGGTTATCATATAAGGAGTATAAATTAATCAGACCCGAATAATTCATCAGAACTTATTAAGAATGAAGGTTATGGTTGAATTCATATATGTATCCCCCATTTGTATAATTGGACCAACAGGTAGAACAACTCAGAACATAACATATAAATGCATATAACACGTGCAGGCAAGGGAAAAAGCAATTCTAGATGGTTGGGCAGCACAAAGTCATCTCACCTAACAATTTTTGGTACAGTTCCAATTTAAATGAAGGCAGATAGCATTTCTATATTAAAATGACAGCAAATATGAATGTGTATGGGAATAAGATACATATAATCAAAACTCACCAACTTAGCATTGAAGCATAGTGTGGGAAACACTTGATAAGCATATTGGTCCAATTCGTGATTATTTTCACATCCTTATGTGGTGTACGTTTACCAAGTGCCTCCATTGAGTAGAAATGCTACAATATATTTAGAAATGTGGATATAAGATTACGAAAATGGAGAAGCATAATGGAATTGAATGGCTAATGGAATACCGCAAGATTGGTCGGGAAACATGCAACCTTGAAGGAGTTTTTAATCAGTTCGATTTCAGAGAAAAGCCACATGTTTGCCACTTGTACGTAGGCATCAACAAACAACGAAGGGATGTCTATACCACGCCCAACTAGCTCAAATTGCTCTTTCCATATTGTGATATGGCCATCATCATATATGGTTTCACCTATGTTTTGAGGAGGAATGGACATACGTAATGGTCAAATGAAGATGATAATATTTTAAAAATAAAAAATACTATAATAAATTGGTAATGGGAAAAATTAAGCCATTTCATGGTAATTCATATCCATAAATACCAGGTGCATTCTTTTTATTAAACAACCATTGCACAACTCTCTTCTCTAGTGACGTGAGTGTTGACTACTTCTATAGCTCGCGTGGGTTGTCATACGATGGTGACATGACTGCCTTTGACGGCCTCCGGTCACGCTTTGCCTTAGGGGGGCCAACATAGGGTGAAGAAAGATTCCTCTTGCGTGATGTATCACCCTCTTGAGTGGCAGCAACTGACGGAGGTGGAGGATCAACGAAGTCATCATCACTCCCATTATTGGGCACCTGTTTTGGAAGGGATAAAATGGGGGCAATGGCATATCACAGAACAATTAATAAGGCATTCAAACTGGGTGATTGATAAATGTAAATTTCATGGATATAGTTCTGCCTATATACCCATAGCACCTCTACAACATGGTGGCAGCAAATATTAGTTATCAGTATAGCACAAAATATAATGTTATATAACAAATGGATGCAATGTAAATAGAATGTTGTACCGCCATTGTTTCCCTGCTTCTTGTGACTGGGGTGTCTCTAATATCAGACTTTTGATGTGATGCTGGAGGCAATTCGATGGATGAATGTCTTTGAGATCCGTCCTTGAAACCCGACTCTTCTGCGACGCGTATAGGTGATCGCGAGATGCTTGTGGGAATATCTAATGCGATATCATCTGCCTCAACAGCCCCATGAAGACCCAAAACAGCATTAGGAACTGCCCATGATGAAAATTCATGTTTGGAAGTTTAAAAATACAATCAAAAAGATATGGTCATATACACAGGAGAAGAAAATGTTGCTAGTATTGCACATACAAAATAAAAAAGAACACATAACATACTAACCTCCATTATTTCCCTGCTAATAATGATAGGTGAGCCAAGGATATCCCAGTTAGGCTGCGAACTAGGTGGCAAGTGAGGGGAGGAAGGGCACAGAAACCCGTGATTCAAACCCACTGGGTTAGTAAAACGGCTTGTTGGAGGAACACTACCCTGGGGGGTTTCCAATGTGAAGACATTGGATCCGGCAGCCCCATCACCACCTGAAGCATCACAAACGGCTTCATTAACATTGACATCATCAGTCCGGGTATGCAAATTGGCCTCACGCTCAGCTGCACGTTCCGCCTCATCTTCCTTGTTCAACGCCTCCTGTATCTCAATACATTCTAATTCAAATTCTACTTCCTTCATACATTTTTTAATCGCTTCTACTTCCCTGTTGAGGCGATCATATTCGGCTTTGAGATAATCTTTTCTCTGTTGAGTATCCGTTACATGAGGAGGCTTCAAAGGGAACATGGAAACATATTGTGGTGAGATAAATGACATGCCATATGTATAAATAATATACAAGTACGTTTACCTGTGATTGTTCTTGATCGTGACAGTCCCCCTTTTCTTGTTCCCGTGTTGGAGATGTTGGCTGTGAGTTGTTGGAATGTTTGATATGTAAAGAATACCACATTGTATTAAAACGAAAGTGGTGATTGGTTTAACATAAATGCACATTGGATGACTGGGAAAATCATTCATATGCAGTGGATTAAATTACTAAATTCATATGAAAATTAATCCTGGATGGCTAAGAGCAAGAACATGTACTGTTCAGGGCAAATTAAATCATATAAATTTGAATCAAGCAAAGCATCAGGTACACAGGGGAAGATCACATAGTTAGGTGGGTGGTAGCACAACCATGAATGTCGCGTGGCAACACAAATAGATTTGGTACAGATAATGAAAACTCACTTAGTTATAGAACTGGATGGTACAACAAATAAAAAATCAGGTAATATAAAATTGATTCGAGCACATCACAGTTACGCAGTGGGAAATCACATAGTTAAGTGGATGGTAGCACAGACATGACTAAATTAATAACACTTATATCAGAACATGTTCAGGCAATTCTTATAGCATTTAAATTTTGTAAACTCAGCATAAGCATTCCCATGTATGTCGAACTTTGCAGAACATAATAGCGGATGGATTTTATCAATCCATTATATGTGTGTATCACATTTTATACTAGAATATATCATCATGCAACGTAAAATGAACATTGTTTTTTTTTTTTAATGTAAACTACCTTATCCTTTGCTGGTGTGTCATCTCCCGGACATGGTGTTTGGTCTGTGTCCTTTGGGAGAGTGTGACCGACATACTTGGTAACGTCATCCATTGTCAAAGAACTCTTCAAGCAATATGTGTAGGACCCGCCGGATTTGCACTGAATGAAGTCGAAGAAAACGTGCTACAAAGAAATTAAAAATAATAAGCACCAGTCGTAATTCACGTTCAAATATCATCAAAGAAATGTAAACAATATTTTGGAAAATCATACCATAATGCAGTGGAAATCACTGCCCAACCTTTTGCATAACTTGTTCCTCACATTGACATCAGATTGAGGAGGGGCAATCATTCTAAATATGGAGTCTTGAACAAAAAACGCCCAATTATATTTTCGAGCAATCTTCTTACAACGAAGCATATTAACTAAGCCCAACCTCAGACGATGATTGGAGAGCGGTGAGAGAACAACACCGATGCAGAATAATGCGTACAATCTCCAGTACTCAATCAAATTCATTTCTTTCGCCCAGTCAGGCGAATTAACAAGAGCAGCCAGTCTTTCCCATTTTACATTAGTTTTCCCCTCATCGCACAAGTTGAACTTTGCTCTAACCTGCCTGCAAAATGGATCATCCTCCGTGATGCTCTCCATTGTTATCAGGTCTTTCCCATGGCCATGAGGGAGTGCGTACACAACAGCGATTCGCTCGGGTGTCAACTCCAATACACGACCATCATTGAACCGGAAACATTTTCAATCATGATCCCAGGCCTCCATGAGGTGCACCATAGATTACAGAAACATGATTCCCTTTGATTCGCAGCATCCCTCCGAAGCAACTACCATTGATGAAATCCCATCTCCCGTCCGAATGGTTGGCAGCAAGTTTCTGGTTAACATCGTACACTAACTTAGGGACACATGCCAACTGTGTGGCCCTAGCCCTCTCCATTAAGGTCTCCATCCTGAAACATAACCACAATCCAAACTTCACACAAATTGTATACAACTCCAATTAGGTAAAAACAAATAAAACCCAACCTACTGAAACATTCAAATTACTGAAAAATCAAATAAGCGTACAACGTCCTCAAATCCTACACCCGATAGCACAATGTAATCAACCCTAAGCCATCTACACAACACCAAATTAAGGTTTACATGAATGCCCTGAAAATCAAGCAAAGCCCTAAATTATCCTACAACCGCCTACCATTGCCGGAACAAATTCGAATAGAGAAAATCACATGAATCATGGAATTACTGAGCAAAAATGGCGAATGATTGGGGAGGGATATGCACAACACCGCCGAACAATTGTAAACAACATAAACCAAATCAGTTTTGAACGAAGTGAAAATGACAGCGAACTCAACTCACCCGGCCGGAAAACGTTCAAATTAGATGGGCAAACGAGCGTGCGAACACATTGTGACGAATAACGGTGCACTGCTTGCGGACGGACAATAAGCGGCTTCGACTTTCAGGGAGGTGAGTGCTGTGTTTTTCTTTTTTTTGAGTGAACGGATTTGTTGTGTCGTTTTCGGTGTTGTGTCGTTTGGGGGAAGGGGGTTGTTGTGTTTGGATTGATGAAACATCAAAGGGTTCGTGAAAATGTAAGAGCAAAAAGGTGGTCCAATGAATAAGGGTGTATGCAGACAAAATAATCCACAGAAAATCTGTTCAAAAGAATAAAAAAAAAAATGGGACAATCTTGTCAAAATTGGGACCACAATCTTCACAAGCACACGTGTAGCATTAACATTCTACCAAAAAGTGTCCACGATTATAGGAATAGCCAAAATATGAAATCCCCTTAATTATGAGAAATCACTGAAACAAAAAAAGGAAAGTAAATATTATAATATACTACCATAAGTGTGGGGGAATAAAAAAGCACAACATATGAATAAATAGAACATCTCAGTATATGCAGCCTCAGTATACGAACAGGTTCGACGTCTCATTTCTTTTGGGCACGATTTTTTATGTGAAGATGGTTGAATATAATGTAGGGGTATATTAGTGTTTAAAGTAAGGGTAAATTAGTAATTTATGTGATGTGATTGTAATGAATTTGAATTGAATTTATTAATGATAATGGATTGAAATTTTAATATTTATTTATTGATGTGATGTGATGGGGTAAGCTTGGTAATTGAGTATTTAATTATTTCCTTAAAAGGAAATGTGACAATTGTAATGGGACGTACCAAAAAGGAAAGTGAGACAGAATTAGTGGGACGGAGGGAGTACTAAATATGGATCCGTTAGGGTGCCGCGACTTCAGGTACTGCGGCACATCACAGCCGTTCATTTAATTTGTAAAGTAATGGTTGAGATCAACTTGAAGGATAAAATAGTTAATTTGATATATTCATTCCAAATATAGTTAGTACATTTCAGCGACAGCTTAGGTACATTTCAGCGATATGTTGATTAATAGCAACAAGCTATAATATATTTTAGCGATATGCAAAGTGTTTTTAGCGACGGCTTCTGTGTATTTTTAGCGACGTGTGATAGTATATTTCAGCGACGTGCAATAGTAATTTTCAGCGACTTGATAATGTGCATTTCAGCGACTTCGTAAAGTTGCATCCCCAATTCTTCATTTATCATATTTCAACGACGACTTCTATATAGTTCAGCGACGTATTATAATATATTTCAGCGACGTGCTATAGTATTTTTCAGTAACTGGATGATGTGCATTTCAGCGACTTCGTAAAAGTTGCAACTCCAATTCCGTGGTTTAATATATTTCAGCGATGACTTGTGTGTATTTCAGCAATATATACCATATGCAACCTTACATATATTTCATCGACAAAACCATTATAATATTTTTTGGACAATTTTACCCTCAATCATTTACAACCCTTGGATTTAAATGAACGGTTAAGATTCTCGCCTTGAGGTACTGCGGATTGCATAGTTGCACCATAACCGAAGCCTTACTAAATATATTATTTTCAAATTGTTGCGCTAATGCGAAACTTTCAAAAGTGAATGGGTTGAATGGCATTCTTTTCAAATTTTTAGAACCAAAATTAGATATTTTTAGAATTGATGAGGTCTAATTTGATACTCCTCCATTTTCCAATAGTTGTAACGTTTGGAAATTTAACACTATTCACACACACACTTTGACTTAAAGTTTTATCATAGTTATATAAGTTAAAATATAGCAAAGTGGGATCTTGTTAGATTCGTCTCGCCGAGTAATTTTCAAAATATCGAACTTTTAGAATTTCTACTTATACCGAGGGAGTATTTTAAAAGGTAGAAGGATAGAATTTTAAACTAAATAAAGTTTAGGTGTATTGTTTGTCAAAAAATAAAAAATAAGGGTATAAATGGCCAAACTTGATAAGTTTAGGGTTATATTTTGAGAATAGTTCAAATAATAATTATTTAGTAGTAGTACCATATACTTATGTTTAACTGTTTATTTTAGGCTATTATTTGTGAAAAATAAAATGGTAAACGATGTTTGATTGAATTCACATGTTTTGTACCATTTTTGGACATGTAACATGATCAATTAATATTAGAGCTTTTTTGGATAAAAATATTGCTACAACCCAAAACTATTTATGATTACCACAAATCTTTACATATTGTTTATACTAAAATACTTCTTATATTCTTCTACAGTACAAATTATTATAAAAAAAAAATTGTATAACAATTTACTCCGAATTTCATATATATTTTTAATTTATATTGAAATAGATAAAGATTATTGGATTAAGGATATTATGTCTAATAATTAAACTATAATGTGTTCTAGTCTTTTTTCCTTTTCTTTCTTTTCTTATTTAAAAAGAAAAAAAAATTGTGCAGAATTTGTTTAGAATGGTATAAAATTTTTTAGGTGATTAGTAATTTTATACTCCCTCCGTCCCACTCCAAGTGTCTTGTTACTGTTAGGCACGGGAATTAAGGTAGAGTTGGTTTGTGAGTATATGGTGGGGTCCACATAGTTGTTGGAAGGGAAAATTATTTCTATTTATAAAAAAGAAGACATTTATAATGGGACATCCAAAAATAGTAAGTAGGACATTTGAAATGGGACGGAGGGAGTATTAATCAATATTTTTTGTTCACAAAAAAATATTTTTAGGGTCAGTTTAATGTTAACACCATATTTTTAATGTAATAATTTTATTTAAAATAGGGTTATTATATTCCTTATATTGATATAGGATTATATATTTTTTAGACATAAATTTTTTGCCTAATTAAATTTATTTAATAATATTATAATATTAATAGTTTTTAAAATATTATGTAAAAAATTAATAAATGGCTTCGGCCCTCCCTTCACCCGAAAAAAATATTATGTAAAAAATTAATTTATATATATATTTGTAATCAATTATATCTTAAGATTTTTTCAAGATTTTGTTATATTAATAAATAGATAGATTTATTTTCTAAATATAGATATTGATGA
The DNA here is from genome assembly GCA_030278955.1 of Hygrophila difformis. Lineage (NCBI taxonomy): Eukaryota > Viridiplantae > Streptophyta > Magnoliopsida > Lamiales > Acanthaceae > Hygrophila > Hygrophila difformis. The sequence goes on along the minus strand of JAOANR010000008.1, from coordinate 20,291,002 downwards.
TGTGGAAGATGATTTGTAATTAGTCAGTGATTACTCAGTGCCTACTTGCGGACTATATGTTTTAATAAGAGCCATTGATCTAAAAATGAATGTATAATGATGGATTAACCTCTTAAAATTAAGAATGATGAATTAAAATTAATAAGGACAATATAGTCTGCACATGCCAAAAAATATTTAGAATTTATTATATAGATTTATCAACAAATAGTTATTTTGATTTTTATATTTATTATATAAGATATTATAATATTATCCTTATACGGTTATACCTTTGTTTTTTTTTTAAATTTCTACGGACCCATGCCACTCAATGCGTCCTCTGTACCAATCCTACCCCGGCTGGACCTGCAGATCATGCACCCTAACTCCTCCCCATGTGTGCATCCAAGTCTCCCGCCAAGCACCACATATGGTGGGTTGTTGGGAGTGAGATTTGAATTGAAGACCTCCCTTTAACAACTACGCAAAAGTAAGGTTGTTAACCATGTGGAACAAGCACCCCATGTGGGCAGGTTGGGGTGCTTGGCGGGAGGCCTGGATGCACACATGAGGAGGGGTTGGGGTGCATGATCTGCAGGTCCAGCCAGGGGTAGGGTTGTTACACCGTCCAATGCATATTTTAAATCATTAATAACTCAAGTTCGGTACGAGTAAAAATTCTAAAGGTTGATATTTAAAAACTACAAGATGAATCTAACAATATCTCACTTGGCTATATTTTAGTTCCTACAACTATAATAAAAATTAAAATCAAAGTAATCCAATTAACGGTAACAATACTTGCAATGTTGCAAACAATATAAAACGGAAGGAGTATATACTACATATACTAGTAGTATATTACAGTAAATAGTAGTAGTAGTAGTAGTTGTAGTATATAGGGGATGTTTGGGAGTAAGCGGATCGGCTAGCAGATATCAGATTCGGAGAGAGAATTGTAAGACAATATGCTCTTTCAATATGCTATATGCTGGTCAATATGTTGTCATCCAAACAGCCCCATAGTAGTAGTAGTAGAAGTATATTTTTTGGAAGAGCAACAGCAGTAGTAATTCCTCTGTTCTCTTTTAAATGCACCATTTCTGCATTTTACGTCGTTCAAGATACATTTTTAAAGGTTAATAACTCAAATTATACATAAATAAAAATTATAAAAATTTAATATTTTAAAACTACATGATTAGACGAATCTAACAAGATCTCACTTGACTATGTTTTTTCTTATATAACTATGTTAAAAAAATTAATCAAAATTACTTAATGAATAGTGATTACTATCCAAATGGATCAAGAGAGAACGGAGGTAGTAGTATATAGATGGTAGATTAAATATTAATAAGAGAGAACACATGCAGGTACTGATCACTACTGATGGAATAGTTAATTATGAGCAAGTGGCTCATCTGGCAGCAGGGCACAATTGTTTCTGTAATGACTCATGGTGTCACCTTCATCTTCATTCTATCCCAATTTACTACATATACTGGTAATAACCCAGAAAGTATGTACTGGTGGTAAATTTAATTGACTGTAATAATTGTCAAACATGAACATCAGTTCATGGTTTTCTTTTACAGTTTTACTACTGCTGGTTCTCAATCTCAATCCATCTCACTATCTCAGCTCAGGTGGTGTGGTACCAGACTAATAGTGTGTCTGTCTGTCTGTCTGTCCGTCCTCTACTGTATACTCTACAGTAGTAGTATGTGGTAAAAATGGAACAAAGGTTACTTTTCATTTCCCCATTTCCAAACACTCATAAAAAACAAACAAACAAAAACCTTCACTGCTTCCCTTTTTCTTAGAGTACTTAAATCTTATAAATATACATACATGTGTCACTCACTATATACTATATTTCATTCAATTATGTACTGTAATGTGTCCCTTAAATATCATCCCTAAATTTTATGGTACAATTTGAAACTTAATATACATACATGTGTCACTCACTATATGAAGTATATTTCATTCTCTCTCCCTTGGAGAGATTAGTAGAGACTAGAGAGAGAGAAGGGAAGGATATACTACATGTATCATGTATGTAGAGATACATTATAGATACATATATACTGTAGATAATAATCAGACAAAGAGACAGAGAAAAAAGGGAACAAAGAAAATATCACAAAAGTTGATTGCCCACCCACCCTGAAGAAATATTCTTAATTTGATTATATTGCCATTGCCCCCACATGGAACCCTCTCATCACTCCTCCTCCACCCAGTCCTCCAATAAACACCAACGCTCCACCGCCGCCTCCGCCGCTGCCGGCAGTTCTTCCTCCCCCTCCTCCTCTTCTGCTTTTCATCATCAATTCGCTCATCCCCACCTCCTGCACCGTCTTCATGGCACATCTCTCCCTTTCATCCCCGGCGGAGGACCCACTGGCAGTAATTCCACGCCGACCTCTCCGGCGTCCGCCGCCGCCACTGATTCCATCTCCCCCTCCGGACAGCGGCGGCTCGTGGACGCTTCCTTGGCAATCGCCACCAGATCGGAAACCCTAATTGATCCCCCGGCGGACACTTCTAAGGCACTGGTTCCACAGCAAGCGGCACAACAGCAACAAGTGCAGCCAGCAGCAGCACAGCCGGCGCCAAAAAGATCGACCAAAGACCGTCACACCAAGGTCGACGGCCGCGGGCGGCGCATCCGCATGCCGGCCGTTTGCGCGGCTAGGGTTTTTCAGCTCACCAGAGAATTAGGTCACAAGTCCGACGGAGAGACGATCGAGTGGCTGCTGCAGCAGGCCGAGCCGGCAATCATAGCCGCCACTGGCACCGGCACAATTCCGGCCAATTTCTCCACGCTCAACATCTCTCTAAGGAGCAGCGGCTCCACTCTGTCGGCCCCGCCGACGAAATCCGCGCCGCATTCGTTCCACGGCGCTCTCGGCCTAACTCACCATCCTTACGGGGAGAATTTCTCCCAAATGTTAGGGTTTCAGCTGCAGCAGCAGCAGCAGCAACAGCAGCCGCCGGTTCACCTTCTACAAGCGGCTCCTCATCATCAAATTCCCGATTCTTTAGCCGGCGCCGGACAAGAGGCCACCGAGAATTACTTACGGAAAAGGTACAGAGAAGATTTTTTCAAGGACGAAGGCGCGGATAATAATTCGCCGAGGGGCGAAGGCCCCAGCTCGCCTTCAAACAAGCAAATTAAGCAGAACAACAGCAGCCTGGAAATTATCCAGAAAACCCAAGAGGCCGCGGCCGCCGCTGCCGCGGGGAAATCTCCCGGAAGCTTAATGAGGCATGCCAACATGATGTGGGCGGTGGCGCCGGCCACCGGTCCAACTGGAAGCGCATTCTGGATGCTTCCCGTGACAGCGGCCACAGGCGGTACTGGACAGGCGCCAGCCGCTTCCACTTCAGAACCTCAGGCTGCAGGCCCGTCGGAGGCAACACCTCAGATGTGGCCGTTCTCCGCCGGATATGTCGGAAACAACACCCAGCTGCAGCAAGCACCGCTGCATTTCATGCCGAGGGTTAATTATCCGGAAACTCTAGAATTCCAAGGCGGAGGAAGGGCCGACAATCCATTACAATTGGGATCAATTCTGATGCATCAGCAGCAGCAGCAGCAATCACCTCCACATTTGGGATTAGGAGGCCCGCCGGCGGCGAACTCCAATTTGGGAATGATGGCGGCGCTGAGTGCCTACTCGAGGAGCGGTTTGAATGCGAATTCTGAAAACATGGATCAGCAGCAGCAGCAGCAGGAGGCTCAAGCTACGGAAAGTGACGAAGATGGGGAAAACAGTTCTCAGTAATAGACACAAACATACATACAAACAAACAAACAAGCCACAATGAGGTAATGAAATGGATTACTACTATAATTAAAAATTTGTTGTTATCCCAGGAATATTCAGCTGAATTTCTTTTCTTATTTACTTTTTTGTCAAAATTAAACCTTTACGTATATATAATCCACAATTGCAGCTTCACATTCAAAGTTGAAAGGTGAAAGACGAAAGCCATGTGGTGTGTGAGCTGTTTCATTATACAAATGAAGGGTTGATTGATTTCCAGAAAGGGGGAGAGGGACAGATGTATTGATCACTTCTTCTTCTTCTTCTTCAGGAATCTTCTTCTATTGGTGTGAGTTGTTATTATTATTATTATAAATTTATTAATTTTTTTCTTTTTTTTTTTTTTTGTTGGGGTGAATTGTTTTGTGGGTGGAATATAATCTATATTCTAGGTTGGTGTGAAAGAATTTGAATGTTTGGTCCGAAGGGAGTGAGAGACAAATTGTAGGAAGAGGAGAATGGTTTTGTGTGGGGGTACTTATTACAATCAACGTGTGTTTTTTCATCTGACAGTGAGTGAGGGAGAAAAAGAAAAACAGATTATTGAATAGGGTGATTTGCTTATTACAAGCTGTACATGTGTTTTTGGACCACAAGGGATGAGGTTAGAATTTATTACTACTACTACTTGACACAATTACCACTTTCTTTGTACGGCATGTGTGCCCACATAGTACGAAATAATTTTAATTTAATGCATGGATAATAAAATTGTATAGTAACGTAGAGAAATTGATCGAGAGTTAAACATATGCGTGCTTAATTCCTATATTTACTTCAATTACAAGTTGAATTAATATTGTTTTTGAATGAGCTAGCTAATCTTTTTTATATGCACTCATTTAGGGTTGTTAAATATAAGGGGAGTGGATATTAATTTTTTTGAATTTGACTCGATTTGTTAAAAGGTTGAGTTCAAGCTCACTAAATATTAATGTGCTATGGATTTTTTTTAATTTCAAATTGTTAATAATAAATAAATCGAGTACGAAAAATTTTAAATATATTTTTTAAAAAATTATTTAAAGAATTATAAGTAAAGCTCTTCAATGAGCTGATGAGTCAAGTTCAAGGTCATCGTTTATATTTTTTAACAACACTATTCCGGTGTTCATAAATTTGTAAGACCAATATATACATTTAATTGTAGTTTTAATATTGAATGAAGAAAACTAGGTTGGAAGTGGCCAGGTCTACCCCTAAACATATTCATACTTGGAAAATTACTTTTAGGCCTCCAATAAGCTTAAAACATTATTGGGTCACCCCAAAAAATAAATGGATATACTATGAGTTTGGAAGATACTAGCATATTCTTATTAAAAAATTGGGGGAAAAAAAAAATTGCAATGCATTCATTCATTTATTTTGATGCCACTTAAAAACAAAATACTTACAAAAGATGTTTGGGATTCACATTCACATACTACCTATTTTCCTTTTTAAATGCACGGTTTGACTTTTGGCATAGTTGATTAAGTAATTTTGATTCTGACTTTTTAATACAATTATATAAGACGAAATATAGTCAAGTGAAATCTTATTGAATTTGTTTAATCGCATAGATTTAGAATATCAAATTTTCATAATTTTTACTTGTATGTAATTTGAGTATTGAAAAATTAAAAATATATATTGAATTGCGTGAAATGTGAATCCGTAGCACTAGCTTGTAACATTATTATTCAGGGCAAGGTAAGTGTTGTCGTTTTGTTTCGGTGTGATTGGTGCAGTGGACCCATTTAATTATATTTCCTCTATTTTTTTAAAAAAATTGCTACAGACCCCTTACTAGGCAGACCAATACACATTTTAAACCATTAATAACTCAAGTTCGGTACATATAAAAATTCCAAAAGTTCGATATTTAAAAACTACACGACGAGACGAATCTAACAATATCTCACTTGACTATATTTTAAGTTGTATAACTATGATAAAATTTTAAGTCAAAGTAAACATGTGAACAGTAACCAACACCCCAATGGGGCAAATAATAAGAAACGGAGGAGGAAGTATATAGAAGCCTACTTAATTGTTGTGTTTCCACTCGTCAACCATATCGGTGCTTTTCAGTCTTCGTCGGATAGTTCTTCATACACAACAGTGTCACTGTCGGGGGGGCTAATTAATGTCATTCTCTGGCTTTCCGGCCAAACAACACGACAGTAGACAGGCGAAACCACTGCAGTGTTGAATGTGTTAAGTGCCTGCGTTTCAGATTCACCATAAAACAGAGTCATATCTTGGGGGTGTATGAAACCAAACTTTGTCAAATTACAGTCGAAAGTGTGCCGCAACACATGGCAAAAACACATCCATGGTTGTAAACGGCATAAGCAAGAAGTACATTATAAATATGTTCACATTGCCAATAAAATTATCACTGAAACAAAACTTATAGACCTGACAAAAACCAACTACAGATCCAATAAATAATTGAAAATGCAATGACTTCTGTTCAATCTTTAGGGGATCAAAAGCACTCCCAGCAATATACTAGTATTTACAATTATGTAAATTACAAATAGGAAGCCATGATTCAAATTATATCATATCAGAAATAATATAATTACTTCAGTAGATATGTATAGGTATCATCCAATATACATACACAGCATGGGAAAGTGTCCGGAAAACATCTTGTTTTCAAACTATGGCTGTCCATATCAATGATAAATAGCCACTGCATTTTATTAGCTAGACATGGATATTCTATATTGAAAGTTCCACAGCCAAAGATACATTTTCATTCAAATGCATAATTAGTAGTAAATGCCAATTGAGCATTAAAGAAAAGAAACATCAGCACATTCATCTCAGGATTAATCTTGATGGGAAAAAGAGAAAAAAAAAAAAGGGGGAGAAAAGGAACAAAAGTATAGTATTTATTTCTTAGAAAGTGTTGAGACTTGAGAGAAGCCCGAGAATAGATGCATGTAATGCATCTCTATTCTAACCGAGCCTTTTCTTTCCAGCTCCGTCATTTGGCATTTGCACATAGAAAAAAGACGCATGCCCTAATGGCTCCATCCCAACACTTTTGGGTCGCATGCCATTTACACTCACGGGCATATCTCATCACAGCACACTCCCTCCGATTAACAATCCCACTAGGAGGCACCCTTCAGTCAATTTACAATATGAATTAACATGGCATGACTTCAATGTTAAAGCTTAAAACCTTCTTCTCAGTAACCAGAAGTATATAATAGCATGCAAAAATTAATAAGGTAATTAATCGGTAATAAAAGGAATTCAACATTTTAGAATATTGCTTGTACACTTCACAAAGCAACCACATGTAAATATGAAACGGAAGTGTTTATTATTATAATATTAATTTAATAACGTAAAGTAGAGTCTAAGCGGACAAAGCAAATTCTAGAAAATGTCTACTCAGGAGAGTACATTTGTCAGTTTAATGATAATTCACCTTGTCCGGGTAGTTAATACTTGTGAGGATGTACAATGTCGCCACCAGAGCAAAGACCCAGGTTTGGGGATACACCAGCTGATTCATTCCTGACAGAGTGCGCTTCAATGCAATTCCTAGTGCTTTCACACTCACAAACTGCAAAAGCATTTCTGATGACTTCCTATTTGCAACACTGCTGGAACTATCATGTTCATAGTTCATAGACTAAAGCGTATTGATGGAGCAGCAAAACATTTAACTATTTGAGTACTAATTAAAATTAGCAATCCTACCAACAAACGAACAGACACCAATGTAGCATATCATATGTGTCTGGCCATACTGCGGGATAAATTGAAATACTATAATCAGGAAAATTGCTACCACCATAGCAGCAAGAAAGATGTGGAATCTGGTAAGCTCAGTAGAAAATATAGCACAGTGCAGTTTCATAAAGCAGAAAAAAGATTAGAAAGTTGAATCCTGTATTTAGGGTCAGTAGCAAAGTCCCATACTCGTGTCACTGATTCAATTCGTTCCTGAGGAGCATGTAAGACAATTGTGGTGGAATCCACAGCACATAAAACACAACCGGGAAAGATAGAAACATTGGATTCTTCCAGGACATATCCTGCCTATAATGGCAGTCCAATATATGTGTGGAGGGAAAAATTGCAGTAGATGCCTAAAAAAAAAGGGCTTCCACTGATAAGCCAATTAAGAAAGATGCGAACCCAATTCTGCAAACCGTTGTCTCTAAATTGAGGCAAGCTCCAATTCGCCAAGGTTGTTACGGCGCCCCGTTGCGGCGTGGCGCCAATGGACTGCCATACCGCCATGGCGATATGGCGCCCGCCATGGCGACAATATGGCGAGTATGGCATATAGTGTAATATATATATATTTCTACTATATATAAAATGAAACATAGTAGTATTATAGCATTATATTATAAAATAAAAAGTATATATTATATATATGAGAATAACTTTTAGTTATTTATTTAAGAATAATAATAATAATAATAATATTAATTAAGTAATTATTTAATTAATCAATGAAAACTGAGAGTTAATGATAATGCAATCTTAAAGAGAAAAGAAGAGGAAATGAAGGAAGAGAAAATGTCATACTACAATAAATGAAATTCTGGAAAAGAGTGAAGGCCTTGGAAAAAGAGTAAATTAAGTTCATAGCATTTATTTAAAAAACTAGAACGAAAGAATAATGGGGGATTTGGGAAGTAGAGAGACTGAGGTAGAAAGAAGGTCATGGGAGGGAGGCAGTGCCCAGAGAGGCGGCGGCGGCGGACGGCAGAAGGCCAGGAGGAGACGGAACAATAGAAGTTTTTGGTAAGTCTGTTGCTAGGGTTTCGAAATTGAGTTTAGGGATAGGGTAATTTCTGGGTTTAAGGGCTGCTGGGACCGTATGGCGAGGCGACCTCCTGTGGCGGTCTTCTGCCACCGCCATACCGCCATGTCGTCGCCGTGGCGACGCCACGGCGACGCCGTAACAACCATGCAATTCGCCAATTCGAACCAATCCCTCCACCAATCTTTGCCTCACTTTTATGTATGGTATAAATTTTCTTTCAGTCATTTTTACTGCAAACTTTCCTGCCACAACAAACTGCTGATTCTCTACACAGCACTCAACAGCAATTTCATAAGCCTCAAAATCAATATGCACACCGTTCGTTTCTAAAAACTCAATCATGCCTGCTGCTCTCCACATGTCTCTATTAGCCCGCATTGCACGCAGTGCTTTAAGAATTGTTTCCTTCCTTGGATTCAGTCCATGACTTGCCACCATTTCCTTCACCATCTCGACAACCTCACCAGTCTTTCTATGCTCAGACATGTCACTTATTACGATACCATAACTATCCAAATCAGGAATACATGCCTTGCCCATTCCGTGCAATACTTTCACTGCTTCTTCAAATTGATCAATCTTGCAGAGTGACTGAATAAGGTAATTGCAGGTCCCACAGTCTGGAGCATATCCAATTGAATCCATTTCTAGAAGGATACTAAGAACACCCTGGGATCTTTGTCGACGCTCAAGCCAAGCTTTGGAAAGTAGGAGACGTGTCTGTGGGGCAGGTAGACAGCCAGAACGAAGAATTCGTTGTATGATGGCAAGTGCAAGGGGAAGAGGACTTTGCGTCCCAAGAAAATATGAAAGAAGACAAGAATAAACCACATGTGGCCGAGAACGTGGTCGAATAGGAATAAGAGACTGTAAAATCTCATCAGCCACATGGATTTGTTGTTTCTCCGATAATGAGGAGAGAAACGAGAATGGATTTGGATTTCGCCAAACCTCTTTTGAGGCAGTGAGGAGGTCAGGTAGTTTCTGATAATTCTTCTCTTCAATGGCTGCTCGTATGGAATCTTTAAGAGACCCTTGTGAAGTGCTAGAATGAAACTGTGAACACTGAAGAAAAGAATCAAGGGAAGGAGCAAAAGATTGAGGAAAAAAAGTTTGAGCCGTATCTTCTCCAACAACAAATAAATACTAGAGAAAGGAGCTTTCAGTTCCACCACAATAAGTAAAGGAATGTGCATACCATCATCGTCAAGAAATATTATGAGCAAAACAACCATCTGATTTCAGTACATAAATAGATTTTTAGAATATTTTCTACTTTAATTTAGTTTTACAGGATGTCTAAGCTGTTTAACACATGTATCGTCTTATGGTAAAACTATGCTCAATATATACAAGATCACAGCAAAAATTACTCCAATGCAATTATCAAGTGGCATTTAACTACTAAACAATAAAACTAAGCTTTCCTTTGCCTCTCTAGTAATTAAAAAAGTTTCTATAAATTACAAAAACGGAGCAGCATAACTTTCATGTGTTATTTCTTTTCTTATTGGCAAAATAAGAATTATTATACGTGTCCTCCACGGCTCCACCTTTCACAAGAAGAAAGGAAAGGGAAAACCAGAATGGTGGACTGATTAAGCCATTTTCTGCCTTCGAAATGTTCCAAATTAAATGAACAATTAATGTATCAACGCAAGAGTCTGGTTTATATGCAAATGGCCTAACATCAACATAAAAATGCATAAATAAAAGCAACAAAGAATTCGTGCAATTTTATTATCAGAAAACACCACAAATGATAAGACAATGCAACAAATTCACCAAAGCCCAAGAGAATCAATCTACCGTCTAAAATCCACCCCCTTGAAAACTTTCCCCATACCCCACATGTCAAAACTATATATAACCACCTAATACCTTAAGTAAAATAATGAAAATTTAGAGAAATGCATATTTTAATATTCTAATGGTGGAAGAGAAGGAAAAGTTCCAGGCCAGAAACATGAAGGTATCTTTTTTATGGTAAGTGCTAAGTCTACCAGCTGGTGCAAGTTTTTTTATTTATTTTTTTTGGGTAAGCCATAAGGAGCTCGTGCAAGTTGAATGTGAAAGTCTTTATTCCGGTTGTCATGTGAGTCTGTTGCTGTATTTCTTGTTTGAATTTTGGGTTTCTCATGGGAAGTGCAAAGCTTTGTGATTTTGTTGGGAGATTTCTCATTTCACAGTATTGTGCAAGATTTTAAGAGAAGCAGACGAGAAATGCAGACAACCATGTTTGAGGTATGTGTTAGGGTTGGATTCAAGGTTCGGTTGGTGCATTTAGTAGAGTTAGGGTTGGATTTCACAGTATTGTATGGTAAGTTGCTTGACTGTGCATGTGACACTAGGGTAGGAATGGCAACGGCCGGTTTGGGGATGGGGACGGGATTGGCCTCCCCGTCCCCGAAACTGAACACCCAAATAACCCCCGAAACCGTCCCAATCCCCGTCGGTGATCTTATATGAGATCCCTGGGGTCCCCGCGGTTTCCCGATCCCCATCCGGAACCGCTAAAGACAAAATTTTCTGAATACCCATTTCATTTACTCTTTGTTCTGCATATTAATTTTGAAAGTAAGAAAGATTTCAATTTTTTTGTCACTCCAGGTTTGAAGATCTCTTGGAAAAGAAATGCCTCCCCCCCCCCCCCCCATTTTTCTCAATCTAACAAGAAAAATGAAGAGATGGAGTTAAAAATATTTAACCCATGACGTAAACGTCAAGCATACTCACGCCAATAAACTATCCCAATAACCTAAGTAAAACCTTTCAGAAATCATTCCTATTTTCTTGCTGCCATATGCCATTCTAAGGTTTAATTACAGAATGAATCAATAGTGAACAAGGGGAGAATCTCCAAGTTACAACTTACAGCGGCGCCGGCGGAAGCACAGCGGCACAGCTCGTCACAAGACCACAAGGGCGACAGTAGCACAGCGACACGGAGGGGCGGCAGCACAGCTTGTACAACACAACAAGAGCGACCGGCTAGAAACATAGAGATTGGGTTACTACGGACGGGTGATGGCAAACTGGCGAAGAGAATGAAAATTACTATGTCACAGATGGAACGGAATGGCGGAAGAGAAGGAATTGTGAATATTCAATTATTGAAAAGTCGAGTGAGGTTTATGGGCTAATTAAGGTCCTTTGAGTTCTTTGGCTTTCCTTAATTAAGTCCTTTATGAAATCGCTTTTACGTAGAAACGTTTTTTGTTCTTACAAGAAAACTTTAATACCTAAACCCAAGACTCTGTCGTCGGCGGGTGGGCGGATGACGTCATCTCTGTTGAATTAACACAGAGCAGCTTCTCATTCATTCTCAACCAAACCAAGCATATATTCGGTATTCCTCCAGAGTTATATAGCTAGAGTTTTTTACCCCCATTCTCTATTTTCCTACTAAATTTGAAAGAATCGTCGTCAGTCGCGGAAAATTCACCCAAATTTCGAATTGATACGCAAGTACAAGGAAAGGCAAAAGGAAGGGGAAGAGAGAAATGGTGCAGCCCAGCAAAGAGCCCTGTAAGAAGCAAGCTTGTGATATTCAGGCTTGCCTCTCCAAGAACAATTTCCTTCCCCAAAAGTATGTGTACAGTTTCTCTTACCACATGTCCCCCCCTTCCCTCCCTGTTTTATCAACTTTGCGTGGGCATCATATCCATATGGGTTTGTTCTTAATTACTACTAAACGTAAATGGTAAAGTTCTTAGGGAACCACAAATTTGCCCTTAGATGTAGGCTTACTTGATTCAATTTGTTACCCCTTCTAATTGCTAAAATATGAACGAGGGAAAAAAAAAGTCGCTCTTGTGGCCTTTCAGGGCAACAATTAATGTTTTCTGGGTTCTGAATATAAACTTAGATATGCGTTTGATCAAATATGAAGAAGCATTCTTTAGGTTGTCGTAGAATTGGTGTTTGATGGTGTGTTTCTTTAGAGGAGATATGTTTTAGGCCTTGTCCATTGGAAATGGAAATCACACACTCATTTAGATTGCTGGAAAGGGAGTACAACTGTTTGGTTTTGCCTGAGATGGACCTTCCCTGTTGGCACCAAGTGTTATAGAAATACCAAGATTGGGGTGATAATTATTTGATCTATGTTAATTCATTACTTTTAAGGGCATGTTTTGTTTGTGTCATAGGATTGCTTAATTAATCATTCCATTTGGACTTCATGCAAGGAGTAACTTGATCACACATCCTTAAGAGCCTAAGAGGTGAGTCTTTATCCCACATATAAACAAAATTGTAGAGAGCCCTTAATCTTACAAATTAAAAATGTGAACCTAATTAATCAAAGTGAACTTGTCCTTATTGTATTGCTCTTAAAGTGATTAGGGGTTCCTAATTAATAATGGGAACCCATACTGCTCGTCTTTAACAAGGTATCAACAGAATTGTTGTCTATACCTCTGGCCCCTGTTACTCCCTCACAAAAGTGACTTCTTGTAGATTTAAGAATGGCTAGTTACTGTGTTTAAAACTTCCAAATACTAATTTATTACTCCAAGTGGCTAATATGCCTCCAAGTACACAATGCTCAACAAGCAGTAAATTGTCGGAATGAAGCTTGATTGGGCAAGCAATTCGTGCAATTTTCAAGCTTGACCTCAGGTTAAGTTGAGTCGCTCCACTTATTATTCATCCATTACTTGCCAGTATTTTGTGCTTGCTTCTCAGTCCTAGTTATATTAAAATTGCATGTGTACTTCATTGAGCAACAGTACTGCATAGTGTGAGCCGTGATTTACCGAGTGCCTGTATTATCCTCACTCGGTACATTGATATTGCACGATTTTATTCACTGTTTGCTATTGCTGCTTCTCTTTATCGCCTGCTGCTGCATCTCCATTGCCCTTCCCAAATTGTTTATTCTTCGATTTGATGTTAAGAGGAGGAAATAGAGTACCATATTTCAGTGGCGCATAAAATGGTTTGGTGCCTGCACATTTCTTCAGATTTTGCATATAGAGTTTTACATTGTGTAAAAAACCTTGGTCTGGTTGGGGATGAATAATACTCTTCTTGGCATTTGATCCTGTAAAACTAAATATCAAGCTTTCATATGTTCTGCCAAACTTGTGAAGTTACTTTTATAGTATCAGGTAGAATCGTTATTGGATATATGTCATCGACTGAATAAATTTAAACCCTTTGATAACAATAAGTTTTTCTTCTTGTATCAAACAAGACAACAGTACATGAGTGGGCAAATGTTTAAAGAACGCCATCACTATATATATTTATGCTTTCCAAGGTTTATTTATTTATATAAAGAACGCCATCACTACATATATCAGATGCATGTGCTTTTGTAAAGTTATTGCAAGTAGCAAAGATGTTCATGCCAATGGTTCTTGAATCTGACTCGATATAAATTAAATGGATACATTCTTGATTCTTCCATCCACTGTCCAATCTTTGAGTCTCAATCTGGGTGCAGTTTTTTATTTTTAACTCAGCTAATGTTCTTATTTGAGTCTGGTTATAATTTGATTCACTTGGGCTATACCTGTGCTGCAGGTGCATCAAAGTCATCCAGTTGCTGCAGTATTGCTGTGAGCAATGTGAATATAAATCAACACATTGCGCATCCGTTTCCGATCTTCTGAAGCAAATCAACAAGTAAAAATGATGGAGTTTACATATTCATAAGACACGAACTAGACTGATTTTGCCCTTTTGGCTGGATTTGGAGCCAGTATGGGCAGAGGTCTTGATCTTGGTTGGAGCGTTTTATTTTGTTGCAGAGAAGTTAATTAGCTTTGCATCACTATGCTTTTGCAAGAAAATAGGGCTGGTTGTTTTCTGCCTGTCCCGATGGCGTTGGCCTTAGCTTTAACCTGTTTTTTTTTTTTTCAACTGAAATCTTGTGAAACTCTCTTCTTATGCATACCAACAGTTGAATTTCATGCAAAGTAATTAAAGCTGGATTAACAATTGCCATTGTTGAAATTTAGTTGCTGATTGTTATAATCCTATATTGTGCGTATATAATACACTCAAATATATTACCAAACCGTCGCTACAGCTGCTAAAGGACGAAAAAAGTTATGTATCCTTCGAACACTTGCAAAAATTGTGCTGGGGAATGTCCGGTATTTGATAATTCCTTTGTACCGTATGGCATCTTTCCCAAGAGAATTCTTGCTGTTGTTTTTATTTGTTCGGAGACTTACTATTATCACAAAAAGAGTTACAAGGTAAAGAGAAAGATACGATACATCAGGGTGCTCTCGATGAATCCTGCCGTCTGAGGGGGATACCTTCCTCACCAAATCCATTTTCCTGCCGCCTCAAAGGGAGGCCTTCCTCACCAAATCCATTCTCTTCATCGCCGTATTTAGGAAGAAGCTTCATGGAATTGGACATTGACAGTGACACAGAACCTACATTGTAATAGTTCCAACACAAAATGATTAAACTTACTCTGGACAATAAGCCAACAAGCATCGATGCAGCACATACCGTCAACCATGTCTTTTGTTTTGTGAAGTAGAAAGGTCCCAGAGAGAATAGTTACAAATCCGCACATTTCTGTAACAATTTGAGTTGGGTTCTGCCTGTCCCAGTCCTGCTTATATTAACACATCATCCTTTCATCAGGATTTACTTATTTTTAACATAGGTAGGGAAGTTTTCTTAATAGTTTTCTCTAGCCTAGCATGTGCAAATTCACATTCAACGCCAATGACCAAAGCGGGCAAATGATCTCCTAATTCAGTAGCTAAATTCAACAGTTAAAACAAAATTTCCAATCTTATAAACTTTCGCATACCAATGACACGTGAAATAAAAATTAAACTGTAATTTGATGGAGGCACCCGTTACCTTAAACATAATCACGCTAGCCAATATGGTTAGGGATGTGAACATCACATAGTAAATAGGGGAAACCACAGCAGTGTTGAATGTGTCAAGTGCCTGCATTTCAAATTCACCATAAATGGAGTGATCATGGTGGTGTATGTAACCAAGCTTTGCCATATTACAGTCGAAAGTGTGATACACATGGCAAAAGACACCCATAGTTGTAAACCGCATAAGCACCCTACCCAAGAAGGCTTTCTAGAGAAGTGGTGGACAATGCTCAGCATGCACATTATCAAAGCACAGCACAAAATGTCATTATAGTATAAATATGTTCATGTTGCCAATAAAATTATCACTAAAACAAAACATAGATAGACATGACAAAAACCAGATCTAATAAATAAATTAAAAATGCAATTACTTCTTTTCAATCTTTAGGTGATCAAAAGCACTCCAAACAATCTAATATTTTTAAAGCAAATTCATGCCACAATTATGTAAATTACACCCATTAATAGGAAGCCATGATTCAAATTATATCACATCAAAAATAACTTAGATATGTATAGGTATCATCCAAGATACAGACACAACATGGGGAAAGTGTCCAGAAAATATCTTGTTCTTCAAACTGTGGTTGTCCATATTAATTATAATAGCCATTGCATTTTATTAGCTATACATGGATATGCTATATTGAAAGTTCTACAGCCAAAGTTATATTCTCATTCAAATGCATAATCAGTAAATGACAATTTAGCATTTAAAAAAACATCAACGAATTAGCATTATTTTCAGCATTTTCATCTCAAGATTAATCTTGATGGGGAAAAGAGTGGGGGGGGGGGGGGGGGGGGACACAAAGGTATAGTTATTTCTTAGAAAGTGTTGAGAGAAGCCAGAGAATAAGTGCATGTAATGCCTCCCTCTTCTAACTGAGCCTTTTTTTTAGCTCTGTCATTTGGCATTTGCATATAGAAAAAGGACGCATGCCCTAATGCCATTTACAATCATGTCACATCTCATCACAGCACACTCCCTCCGTGTAAGAATGCCACTAGGAGGAGGCACCCTTCAGGCACCTTACAATATGAATTAACATGGCACGGCTTCAAAGTTAAAGCTTAAAACTTTTTTCTCAGTAACCAGAGATATTAAAAAATTCAAAACTTAATTAGGTAATTAATTGGTAATTAAAGGAATTCGACATTTTAAATTTTCACTGGTACACTTCATAAAGCAACCACATGTAAATATGAAACCGAAGTGTTTATTATTATGTTATTTAATTTAATAATATAAAGTAGAGTAAGAGGAAAAAGCTAATTCCAGAAAATGTCTACTCGGGAGAATTCATTTGTCAATTTAATCATAATTCACCTTGTTTAGGTAGTTAATATTTGTGAGGACACACACTGTCACCACCAGAGCAAAGACCCAGGTTTGGGGATACACCAGCTGATTCATTCCTGACAGAGTGAGCTTCAATGCAATTCCTAGTGCTTTCACACTCATAACCTGCAAAAGCATTTCTGACGACTTCATATTTGCAAGGCTGCTAGAACTGTCATGTCCATAGTTTATACTCCAAGTCATATCGAAGGAGCAGCAAAACATTTGAGTACAAATTAAAATTAGCAAATCCTACCAACAAGGAACCAACAAGCGAACAGACACCAATGTAACACATCATATGTGTCTGGCCATACTGCGGGATATACTGAAATACTATAACTAGGACAATTGCTACCACCATAGCTGCATACAAAAGAAAGGCTGCAAGAAAGATGTGGAATCTGGTAAGCTCAGCAGAAAATATAGCACAGTGCAGTCTCATAAAACAGATAAAAGATTAGAAACTTGAAAACTGTCTTTACCTGGGTCAGTAGCAAGGTCCCATACTTGTGTCACTGATTCAATCTCACGTTCCTGAGGTGCATGTAAGACAATTGTGGTGGAACCCACAACACATAAAACACAACCGAGAACACCAAATATATGCAGCCTCTCCTTCAAAATTATATGTGCAAGCACAGCACTGAAATATATTCACATAAATAGTAAGAGAGAGAGAGAGAGAGAGAGAGAGAGAGAGAGAGAGAGAGAGAGAAAAGAAAATCCATTTTATTGATAGCATTAGCAAGAGGTTTTCAGTTTATCACCATACCTGATAATAATGCTGAGTGCACCAAGTGGAGTAACAAGAATGGCTGGAGCAAATGCATAAGCCACAAAATTTGCAATTTCCCCCACAATCACTATCACAAAACACCAACCAAATCAACAGGGCAATTATAGGTAAAGTTTAATAGAATATCATCACTGAGATCTTATTTCATTCAAAGTGAAGAAATAAATTGTTGAACTGAAGTGAAAAGTGCATATTACTGAGAAACCCAAATCTCTAATAAAATGCAAGATCAAGCTTAGTACTAAAACAGAATGTACCCAATCTACCTCCCAAAGAAAAGACAGAGAAAACTCAATACATGTATAACTATTATTGATACGCCGATATCATGAATGAGATATAGGAACATACAAACTTCAATGGGGAGAAGAGTGTTTACTATCCTTCATCTGTCAAGTTTTGGAAGTCAATGACCATATTTCCAATTAAATATGGCCATTGACTCAAATAGAGAACAGCAGGCCCAGAAACTACAGCATGTATTAAACTAGAATCCTTATATAATCAAATTATTAAAAACTTTAGTTCAATAAAACATTAACATAGAAAAGAACAAATTAAAAATACCTAATTTCTGTTTTCCAACATCATGTATCAAGAACTACTAAACATAAATCAAAACAAAATTTTCAGGATAGTTGAGGAAGACATTGTCTTCTAGGGTTCACATTTTGAAAGAAATCATAAAAGATTGGGAATTTGCTTGATAAATTAAAATTCACCAAGTGACCATACCTGTGCCAATGCATTATCAGTAGTTAATGTCACGCAGGGAAGTTTAAACTCACCACTACTACATTCAACTAATAGATTTTTTACATTGTTTCCTTAATATTTCACTACGAGAAGCTTAATCCAAAGGTAAATAGTGTAAGATCAAAGGTGCAGTAAACAATGAATGCAGTTGTTCAGTTTGCCTTAATGATTGTGGTCTCATTACGGTTTTTGCTGAGAACATAGACAAATAAATACAGTATAAGTTCCATGGAGTAAGTACATGAGATTTCGTGTAGCTTCACACAATTTACAGGAGGATACTATATGTAATTCATCTTAGCAGGACAGTTTGAGAGAAATAATAAAGATAAATAACTCACTTGTAATCATCCCTATCCACCATAGAGGCTCGTAAAGATAAGAATATCCTCCAACTCCTGTCGAAGAGAAATAATAAGGTAAAATAGTGCCTAAATTCTGATAAAAACTGTCAAATGTAACAGTTACTCATAAATGGCAGATCCAATAAATCCATCTCATAATAAACAGCATGTTACCAGCAGTTCAGGTACAATGCATAATAATACATCATGTCAATATATCATCTACCGTTTAAACCAAATATTTGTAATTGAGCAATTCTTTAACCATCCACTTTGCGGGCAATGCCACTTAGTTAGGACAGCTGGACAGCAAATGGAATATAACAAATGAAGCATTTAGAAGAAATGAGAGATTGAAGGCTATGACCAGCACAAGATTCCACAAAAACTAAAAGGTGCAAAAATAGATACTAGTACACACTGGTATCTAGGTAATGCTTATCTAGATATTAATACACATTAGTATAAAATGAAGTTCATTCAAATTAAACCAGAAAATTGTAAATGAGTGAGTCCAAGTGTATCAAGTCACACAACTCATAATTTTTTATTGCAGTAAACAAAGCACAGAAAAAACAAATACTAACATAAAAGGATCAAGCAATGTATTCCAACGAATCAAATAAAATCGAACTGATATCTTTAAATGCATCAATTATTTTAATCCAGCCAAACAAAAGACGCATTGCCCGGGATTCAACCCAACATCAAGTTAAACTCCACATCATGATATGATTGATCGAGTCAGCAATCCCAAAAAAAGACTCAACAGATGTTACTCATCTTTATAATACAATCAACATGTAATAGATAGCTGGAAGTACAAACAAAAGATTTCAAAACGAGGGGGAAGAATGTTTTACAATCAGTTTTTGAGGTTTGTAAAAGCGTGTTAGGACTACCGCAGCTCTGCAAAAGGGTCTGAGTGTCATTTGAATTCTACACTCGCATAAAAGCTTAAGTTGACATGGATTCATCACTTTAATACATTTATATTTCAGTTATACTAGTACAGCCCTCCGGTGATATTAGTATTCTTTAGTCAGGCGAAGAAACAGAGTGTACACTTTTCCCCCAATCTGTGATAGTGGAGGTTAAATATGAGACTCTCTTAAGGGAATGGGTCCCTCAAGCAAGCTTGCAATCCAGAGAATAAAACTTTATACTTCAGGGTACAAGAGTGTGAATTATCAAAATAACCAGACTTTTGCTGTCTGAGTCAGAAAACATCTCCACGCTAAACCCAACAGACAGAAAGTCATAAAAAAATTGTCTCTTCATAATGAGTGGAATCCAACCATAGAGGTAGTAGATTGTGTATTCACATTCCAGTTTAGTCCCATTCAATAAAGCTGGAGGTGTGAATGATTTGTCCAAGAAATAACAAGCAACCACTCATTTTCATTGATTTCATTGATAAGCAGATCAACCCCATTCCCACCTACTATGATGCCTTCGCCTATTAATAACTCTTTCGAATCTTCAATTGTGTGCGAAACCAATCCTCCTCTCAACTCCATATGAACTTTTTGTTGTTCTCCTTGTAGAACAAATTTAATGACTAGAAGTTCAGAAGTAAAGACAAACATTTTGTTCCACATCTTTTTGTGTCTTTATAACAGATTCTTAGCACAAACCATAAATTGCAATTACACCTCTTGGCAGACTCAGACAAAATAACAAAGCTTCTCTAAAGTTGCAAAGAAGTGTGTGCAAAAAACCTAAAGCTTGAATGCAACGTGATCTTGGCGGCGTGAATGATTCCGGTCTTTATCAGACTACCACTTCTCAATAACTGCCATAATTGGATTGACTAGCTGATTCGTGGAAATCTCTGTCAACAACTACATGCATAAATTCGTAATTTCTCTCCATTTTAGACAAAGCACTCTAAATCCCCTGAGTAGACAAAGTAACAAAGCACCAGCAATCGTAATAGATGGATCAAAGACACCACATGATTCTGTTGAAATCAAACTAGAAAATAAGATGGACACTTCATTTACAGTTGGAATCATCTCGATAATCGAGAAACATTCTTTGTATTCTTGCACCTGATAGATAGACTTTATTGACCAAACTTATCATTTTGAATATCCAACACAATTGTAAATTATTAAAGCATTAAATATAGAATTCTCTAAATTGAAAATCGCAAACTTGGATCAACAGAGGATTTTCGGGTCTTAACAGGTGTCACGACTCAATGTCCTATAAGAACACCAACGAATCACAACAGCCAGCCACATCATTACCAAGATTGTAAATTTTTAACATCAGTAGCGCCAACACAATAAAAGGAACCTCAAGATCTAAACCACTAAGTGAGATCTCAGCAATGCAGCGCCCCAAACTGGCATTACTAACCAAAATCCCTCAAAAGATCATCATAATCTTCAAACAATACATAAGAAAAAGCAACTGGCCATTTCAATCTCCTAAATTCAAATTAAAATGCATCAAGAAAGCAATTGCAAATTTACCAGCTCTGACACCCGAAGCACCGGCTTTCTTCAATCCCTTCTTCTTAACAATAAAACTGGCGCCAATAAAGAAGCTGGAAGACAAAGCCAAAATCAAACCCTTGATGTTATCAGAGGACATCCCCCTATACAAACCCGATGTTACAACAACTGCACCCAACTCGTCCCCCGACCCGGACACCGACGCCATCTTTACAAAACAATAATATAAGGAAAAAAGCAGCAAAGGCCAATTACAAGACAGTCATCAGTTCCGCCCACAACTGAAATAAATCACTAATTTCACTTCCCCTTTGAGTTGAATTGATTTTCTACAAAATCCCACTTCTTAAGCAGTACAAGAGTCTACTGGGTCAAGAGATCTAGTAATAAAATGGGGGAAAAAAATAAGTCAAGTAATGAAATGGGTATGATTGTGGGGCTGGGATTTTGGGTACTAAATATCTGTCGGCGGAAGAGGCGAGGAGAAAGAAGTCCGTTGAAAAATGATTCGACTGGACTCAGAATGGATGAATTAACAGCTGGGTAATTGGGAAAAAAAGGAAAATGGAAAAGGGAAAGGAATGGAGACGAAGAGGGGCCCGTGCCCCTTTATAGCAAAATCGGAAATCCGTATCTCCTAGTATGTTTCTTGGCTCTCTCTTCCTCAGAGATCAGAAACAGTAAATGGGAATTTAGGGATCTAAAGTAGGATATCAGTGGACTCTGCCTTTTACCACCAAACAAGGAGACGTCGCAGACTGGGTCTGACTTCTGAAGGGCTGAAGCAACACGGACGCAGGCAAGTAGTAGATGCACAAGGAAGGGGAGGAGCATATACAGCACCACATCCACATCCACATCCACATCCACAGCCAAGTTGCCAACTTTTTGTGGGGTGTTGATTGTTATCGTATTCGAAGGCGTATTATGTATTGTATTCGTAATTCGTAGGAATCACCAGTCTAATCATCACCTATCATCAACTATAGTAAGCGCGTGTTTACTTCAATTCCTGTGTTAAAAGTCAGAATTTATCTTTTTCTATTTATTTTATTATTATATTTTTTATTTACCTTTTTTACTGTGTGGTTATTTATTACTGGGAGTAGTAAAAAAAAAAAACACCGTGTGAGCTGAGATGATTATGAATAAAAACATGGACAGGTTCCTGTTTCGAATGAAATACTAACATTTTCAAGACTATCAAATTCTTTTTCATGGTATTTTGCTTGGAATTTAGTGAAGCAGATAGTAACATTAAACTTTTTAAATTAAGTCAATACAATTTATTATACATATACTAGTACATGTAAAGGAAGACCTATTAAATTATTTTTTTGTTAGCTGTCCTGTGAAAAGAGTGGTGGGAACTCATTCCACACAAATTACAAAGAAAATGGGGAGGGATAGGAAGACGGGTGGGAATTCAAACCCCCAACCTATATAGGTTGAGAGTCGGGAGACTTGACCACTATGGTAAGTTCCCAATCCCACCTATTAAATTATTTTGACGTGGAGAATTGTTATAGTTTACATAAGCCTAAAATAATATTTGTTATATTCTTCAACATCATTGGCTTGACGTAAATCGGGTCTAATTCATTCACATATAATACTCCCTTTGTCCATTTTAATCTGTCTTGTTTAACTTCTGCACACAATCCAATGCACTTTTTCAACTGTTAATATCTCAAAATATGTATAATGAAGAATTATGTAAAATGTATATTCTAAAACTACATGATCATACGATTCTAAGAAGACCCCACTCGACTATTTTTTTGAATATATACTTGCAATAAAATTAAGTTAAAGCTGAACAATAAACAGTGTCAAAAAGTCAAACATGATATGTTCATTGGGACGGATAGAGTATTTGTTATTATGTGTAGAATTGTTAGTATATACTACCTTGTTGTCGTCATTTTTCAATTTTTGATTTTTTAAAATTACACTATTACACAATTCTAATAAAATCATAGGAGTACTTGAAGTATTCTTTTTAATAGTAATAATTACATAATGGGGAAATGAATAAAAGGGCAATTACAAGGAGCCTATTCCACTTTTAAGCCATTATAAGTTGAATTTTCAGAATTAGGCCATTACAAACACATGTTGAATGAAATTAAGCCATAAGAATCAATTTGAAATTAATTAATAACCCAACAACTTTTTCTTTATTTTCTTTAAAACCCCAAAAGTTTGATTTTATATACTTTAGTCTTATTTCAAAAGTTTTCTATACAAATGAGACCCCAAGCGCATGAAAATTGGTATCAGAGCCTAGGTTTTATTGAAGAACATATTAATTATATTATTTATAATATTTTATTTCTTAATGGAGAAGATTTAATTATTTAAGGGATTCAATTAATTTGAAACCAACGAGTTATTTCCAAATTCTGGAAATAAAAAATAGAAATTTCTAAAGAAAATTCTTGAACTTCTCCACAAGACAAGATTTTATTAAAAGTAATTTCTTTCATGAAAATGAGAGGAACTGACTGGAAAGAAATTGATTCGGGTAGCTCTAAGTTCTCACAAGACTTAAGAGAAATCCAAAAGACGATTCAAGATTATGGCAACCGGGTATTAATTTTACCTGGAAAAATAGATAATTTGAATCAATCAACAGAGGAGATCTTGAAATTATTTCAAGATCTCAAGAAAGAGATTTTAAATCTGAAATTTGATATTTCGGATATCAAGAAAAGGCAGAAGGATATTCCTGGATCTTCCAAGAATAACCAAGCCAATATTAGAGATGCATTCGGACCCGTACAAGCTTTACATCAAAAGGGTAAAGCAACTATGGTTCCAAAGCAGAAATCACAAGAAGAGCTTATGATCGATCTACTGAAAACAGTCGAATGAGTGTTTCCAGGGCAGATCTATCAGATCGACAAGAATTAGCAGAATCATTTTCCCAACTTGGGATTATGGATCTGGTTAATGTAAAACCCAATGAAGTTCTTCAATTGGGTTATGCGGAAGAATCAGGATCCAACGTAACCCACGATGGACCGCCTGATGTCCCAATGAGAGAAAGTACAGATTTCCACATGAACAGGTATCCTGAGGTACATCTCAATGCAAGACGAAACCCAAGACGGAATCCAAGTAGAGCACCAGAATCCATACCGTGGGCCAAGACGATGTTACAACCATTAAATCCATATGGCATAACACTGAACCTCTATGTTATCGACTTCCGAAACATCGAAGATCTGATTGACGAATGGGTAGCTTCAATGAAGATTGCAGCAACCACCCTGGATCTCAATAAAGAAATTTTTTTCAGATTAATAGAGCTAAGTCTCGAAGGATCGGCAAAGCTGGGCTGGAAAAACTCCACGGCGGCTTTAAAGGAGCAAATACTCGAAGGAGAATCCAAAAGCACAATATGCGAAAGATTTGACCTCTTATTCAAAACTCATTTTGTAGGAGATGGTTATTTTGAAGAACAGAGAACCGAAAAAATTAAGGTCTATACCCAAGCACTATTGGATATGGAGTTAAGAAGTATTTGCGCAGTAGACGAATATATCTACTGGTTTCATAAATACTATTTTCGGAGTAAAATGACAGCTGAAGTAACATGTCCCATGTTCTTTGCAAAAATCTGCAGCCCATGGAGAGAGATGTTGATCCAGTCGTACACAGTACCCCCTGGTACAGTGGACTCAATAGCCCGAAGAATGTTCTTCTTAAAGGATAAGCTCAGATAATGGTGTCAACAGACAGCAGCCCAAAAGAACATCAAGAGACTAAGAGGTAAAATAAAAAGAACCCCTCTTTGTTGTGAAAATAACGATTTTCCAACAATTATAGGAGAATCAGAAGAAAAGAGAAGAAAGAAGAAGAGTCGAGGCTCATACAGTAAGAGTTTCAGAAGACCTCCATTCCGAAGAAGAAGAGCATGGTGGTCCAAGAGCAAGGTCAGAACATACAAAACTTGACAAAGAATGGGAACGATGAAGAGTTCATCCCAAAGAAGAGCATGGTGGTCCAAGAGCAAGGTCAGAACATACAAAACTGGACAAAGAATGGGAACGACAAAGAGTTCATCCCAAGGCTCAACTAGCTCGGCAGCAAGGAGCACGGGGAGAACGACGTCCAAAAGAACGTTCAGACGAGCCCATACCCGAGCCAACGAAAGCTTCAAGGACTGCAACTATTGGAAGTATGGAGCCAGAGGTCATATCTCACCCGATTGCCCCCAGAATCGTGAGATACAAATGTACGAAGCCACGGAAGATATTGTGGAAGCGGTCTACCATGGAAAGCCGGTACCAATCTATCAGTTTGAAGACATCCCCTCGGATGAAAGCATCTACGATGAAGAATTAAAAAGTGACTCGGAATCATATTCAGATGGATCTTCAACCGAGTCTGACTGAAGAAGACATGATTCAAACCACTGAAAACCTGTCTGGATTCTTTTCAATGATGACGATCTCGAATCGAACCATGGAAAGAATAATGCGACAAGATTCCAACCTCAGCCCATATGACGGATTCAGAATTGGCGGGATTGGACAAGTTCTTAACCAGATGGGACTCAACCAGAGAAGACATAACATCATCTACAAGGTAGGTGCAGGTGAGTTTGCAATTCCTATGGAACTTACTTGTAATGTTATGGATATGCAATTAATTCCTAAAGAAGAAATTTTTGAGGAATTAAACATAATGAAGGAGGAAATCGCCATTACTATGAAATGGATCCACATAGGAGCCATTGAAGTAGTAATTAAGGCAACCTTCAAAGAAGAAATTGATTCTGAATTACATCTATCAGTCACTGATAGAAGAATCAATAACCTTAGAGATGGTCTTATTGGAACTATGGTAGAAAATTTATATGCTGGGAAGTTAATGTTTGACATACATCCCAGAATTTTCTATAACATAGCTGGCCAAGATTTTAGTAGAGTTCTAACCCTTCATCAGGATTTTAAAAGAAAAGATATGATGAAAGAAGGGAACATATTCTATAACTTATAAAATCTCTTATGTACTTTCCAATAGTCATCATTCTGACTTATTTCTCAGGAAAGAATATATAGAAATTCCTAGAATTTTCAAAGAATTTGCTAAAGTCATGACTCCAAATCCTACCCTGTAACACCCCGATTTTTGGTCACCCAGGTCGGGATGTCACCGCCACATCCCCCTAGTAAGACACGGTTTCTCCGAGCTTACGAAAGGGATGCAAGGCTAGGTATTGCAGTATTTAAAACATTTAAATCATTCAAAATAGCCCATACAATATAGTTCGAAAATAATATTAACATAGCGCAGCGGAAATAATAGTTTTAGGATAGTATCGCAGCGGAAAATATAAATAGGGCCGACATGGCCAAAACACGGGTTAAACAGGCCCGTTCATAATATAGTCTAAAGTATGAATTTAAAACCAAAATAATGTTTCCCAAAATCCCATGCATGAATCGTGCTCACACATGCTCATTCCACATATTCTGTAAGAAAAGGAATAAAAACGGTTTTGGTCAGCAAACTTGCTGAGTAAGTTAACACATGCATGATCGTAGGGTTTAAAAGCCATTAACTTTAATAATTTAATAAAAGCATGATAATAACATAATATTTAATTTAATCTAACCGATAGCATAATTTATTTCAGGGCTCTATTTAACAACACATTTCGCATGACTTAGAATAATAGTCATAATAAAAATAAAGCATTTAAACAATTTAATTGGACATCAAGCATAATTTAATTCAATTTAATTTAATTTAATTTAATTTAATTTAATATCCCCATTACATCCCCGATTTGGTATTTCAAAGTTTCACGATAGCATCGCGATGTCAACAAGTTTAGCCGGTAGCCCGGCGGCCGCAACCGTATCAGCCATACACAGTACCACTCCGGAGCCTCGGGAAACCCATGCGGATATTCACGAGAGTGTAGGCTCTATATTTCGCCGTTTAGGCAATATCACATTTCAAGTTTAGCGCGCGGGGTCACCATCGTCCATTAAGGCACGAAGTGAAGCAGTTAGGGGGCACCCTGTAGAGCACTCACCCCTAATTTTAATGTATCAAGTTTGTAAGGGGATTTAATTTTAAAAATCTGACTTTAATTGTATTCATTTAAAAATAATATCTCAACTCATTTCAACTCTAAAGGTTAATTCCATGTTTCAACAAGATTTCAAGATTTTGTTTTCGGTAAACCACAGTTTACTCTAAAATTCGTCTAAAATCAGATTTAATTCCAAAAATTCCAAAATTTCACGCCTGACTCAGAAACGTCGAGTCTACAACTTTCGTGTTTTAACTTTTTCAATCCGAGATACCTAAATAGGTCAAAATCACCAATTTTCGCAGAAGAATAATTCTGTCCGAATTAAATGTATCACAGTTCAAAGATTTCGAATTCTACCATAGCAATTCAACTCCAAATTTGATGAAATTTTACAGAGATCATCTTAAGACAATTATCTACGACTTTCATGTTCGGCCAAAGATCTAAAACAGTCTAGATCCTATGTCAAAAACGTGATCAAGATCATTCCTAAGTTCTGTCAAGAATTTCAAGATCTAGATTCAAACAGTTCGGTTTCGGTTGGTTTTCACCTATCAAATCGTCTCTAAAAATTCTCAAAAATTTACAGTAGATAGATCTAAGCCTTAGGAACGTTTTTCGTGTTTTAAGTTTTTCCGTTTGAAGTCGTTTTAAGGTTGGGAAAAATTCATCAAATCTGTTGCGTCGGTAGAAAGTATAAATTGACAGATTTTCGATTTCTTGTTAATCTTTTAGTTTTGAATGTTTTAATTCATCCCAAAACCATGTAAGAGTTAACTTACAGAGTTTGTGAACGTCCGGGATCGTCTATTTAGGAATGGCAATGGGTCGGTTTTGGGGCGGGGAGTAGCATCCCCATCCCCAAAACCGATAGGATTTTTAATCCCCAAAACCGGCCCAATCCCCGTCGGGGACCTTATCGGGGATCCCCATCGGGGACCATAATTTCCCCGATCCCCATCGGGGACCTTATCGGGGATTCACTTACACCCAACTTTTAATTTTTTTTTCGGCAATTGGAATGGTCGGAGTTTTATTATTCGAGTCAACTTTCTTTTTTTCTGAAAGATAGACAACTTTCAATAAAAATAATATATCAAAACACACATATAAATTATTTAACAATAAACCATAATTAAAATTAAAAGTTCATAATAGTTTCCAATATATAATTAACACACCAAACTAATGGGCTTTAATCAATTATAATATAGAAAATATTAATTATAATATATAAAAATATAAAAATAATATAAAAATCATATCGGGGATGGGCCGGGGCGGGGACTACTTCCCCCATCCCCATCCCCGTCCCCGATAAAATCCCCAATAAGATCCCCAATCCCCGGCCCATCCCCGATAGTAGTCCCCCAAAACCGAACTGAAAATTCGGTTTTCGGTTTTCACCATTGGGTATGGGCTTTTTTGCCATCCCTACGTCTATTTCGAAGGCGTGGCTTCCCGTCCACCGTTTCTCCTCTCCGTTCGTCGGGTTCTACGATCTAGATCCAATACGAGGTGTAGAAGAGAAAAGAAGAAGATTAGGATTCGTTTTCGAATCTTTTATTGAACAAGGATTGGATCGAGACTTACCACGACTATGGAGATCTTAGAATTTTCGTCCAACAGCGTTCGTCTTGGTTTCGTGCCTCCGACGACTCCGGATTTAGGGTTTCGAATGTGTAGAAAGTTGTAGGGTTTTGTAAAAGTATTCAGAGCTCCTAGGAGGTCTTATTTATAGATAACTAAGACCTAGGGCATCCAAAATCTGACCCCAAGGGTCTTGGGTCGAGAGACGTTCAACCGAAAGTCGAAAAATCCGCGTTCGGGCGAGAGATTCACGCAAAGGGTGAATCTGTCGCGTGGCGCGGTCGTGGCGCGCCCTATGCCTCTTGACCGCGCGGCCACCGCGCCGACTTCGCCTGGACTTCGGTCCAGGCGGGTCGTGCGATCCGTCGTGCCTTTCCGCCTCTCTTTCGGGTTCCTATCCCTCTATGCTCCCGAATTCCGATTTCCGGGGTATCTTCGGGTTTCTACTTTCTCTCTAAATTTTTACTCGGGTCTAATTGGATGTTTGGACTCGAATCCTCGAGTTCATTAGTCGGGTTTCGGTGTATAATTTATTTACCTTTAATCCATCATTTTATTTAATTAAATTCCTTTAATTCCTTTTTAAGTTAAATCTCATTTCTCATTTCCTTATCTTTATTTATTTATTTATCTGCTGGATTTATCTATTTATTTATGGTATTTATTTTATTTATTATTTATTTATTTAATTATTGTTTTATTTTATGATGGAAAATTCTCGGGTATTGCAGTCTACTCTCTTTAAGAATCAACTTCGTCCTCGAAGTTGTGTTTCGGCTTTTCTTGTGCTAAGGTCTTGTGTTTGTTTTATTATGTTGTGACTGAACTTAGAATTAAAACTTCTAAGCTGCCTACGTACCCGGTAAAGGGATCAAGCCATAACGTAGTTCAAAAGTTTACCAAAATGCACGAAAAATAGGTGGTATGACATCCTCTCCCCCTTAAGATTGCAGTTATGTCCCCATAACTGTGTCGGTGTCGGTTTGGAACAATGTCGGGTAGCGTTCTCTCATGTCGGATTCTACTTCCCAAGTTGCCGTCTCACTTTCGTGGTTTGACCAAAGAACCTTGATCATTTTGACGGTTTTGTTCCTCGTTACTCGTTCCTTAGTGTCAAGAATACGCACTGGGACTTCTTCGTAAGTCAAGTCTTCATCGAGCTCAATTATCTCCGGTTGAAGTACATGTGTCGGGTCCGGCACATACTTCTTTAGTTGCGAAACATGGAAGATATTATGAACTCTATCTAAGTGTGGCGGTAAAGCCAATCGGTAGGCTAGAGTTCCGACTCGTTCTAGAATTTCGTAAGGTCCTATATATCGAGGACTTAACTTCCCTCGTTTGCCAAAGCGCATCACCCCCTTCATGGGTGATATCTTTAGCATGACTCTATCTCCCACTTGAAATTCTAGGTCTCGTCGTCTCACGTCGGCATAACTCTTTTGACGGTCTTGTGCGGCTTTCATCTTCCCTTAAATCACTTTGATTTGTTGAGCCATGTCTTCGATAAGTTGTGGTCCCACTACCACGGACTTATCGTTTTCTTCCCAGCTCAATGGGCTTCGGCACTTTCGTCCATACAACGCCTCGAAAGGTGTCATGCCGATGCTAGCATGGTAGCTATTATTATAGGAAAACTCAATCAAGGGTAAATGAGATTCCCAATCTCCTTTGAATTCCAACACACATGCTCTCAGCATGTCTTCTAGTGTTTGGATTGTTCTCTCGGTTTGTCCATCCGTCATCGGGTGGAATGCGGTGCTCATTTTGATTTGAGTACCGAGAGCTTTTTGTAACTCCGTCCAGAAATGAGAGACAAATCTACTGTCTCTATCGGAAATGATATCATGTGGTACTCCATGTCGTCGTACCACATTATCAATGTAGGCTCGCGCCAATTGGTCCATAGTCCACGTGTCTTTCATTGGGATAAATATGGCTGTCTTCGTTAGCCTATCCACAATCACCCAAATCTTGTTCATGCCTTTAGGTGATCGGGGTAATCCCGAGACAAAGTCCATTGAGATGCTATCCCACTTCCAATTTGGAATCTCTAGTGGTTGCATCAATCCTAAGGGTTTATGTCGCACTGCCTTAACCCTTTGGCAGGTGAGACATCTTGCCACGAAGTTCGCCACTTCCTTCTTCATTCCCGGCCACCAATAGATCTTCTTCAGATCTTTGTATAGCTTGTCACCTCCGGGATGTACGGAATATGGCGTGTTGTGCCCTTCCTCCATCATCCTTTGCTTCAACTCGGCACATTTAAGGGGCACACACCATCTCCCTTTAAAACGGATGCTTCCATCCTCGTGGACAGCAAATCCTATTGCCTTTCCTTCGGCAATATACCCTTTTATCTTCTCGAGTTTCGGGTCGCCCGGTTGAGCGAGTCGAATCTCGTCCAATATTGGAGTTTCTACGACCATGGCATTGACCGTTTCTCTCACTGTGCCAGGATGCACAAGTTCTAGCTCCAATCTTGCCAATTCCATGTACAATGCCGGCGGAATTACCAACGAGTTTGTTACGTGTTGGGTTTTCCGACTTAGGGCATCGGCTACCACATTCGCCTTCCCCTCGTGGTATGCTATCTCTAAATCGTAGTCTTTAATAAGTTCCAACCACCTTCGCTGTCTCAAATTCAACTCCTTCTGAGTGAATATATATTTCAAGCTCTTGTGGTCGGTGAACATTCGACACTTCCGCCCATAAAGATAATGTCTCCATATCTTTAGAGCGAAAACGACCGCTGCCAACTCCAGGTCGTGGGTCGGATAATTCCCCTCATGGGGTTTTAGTTGGCGTGATGCATAGGCTACGACTCTCGAGTCTTACATCAAGACACAACCTAAACCTTCCTTCGAAGCATCGCTGTAAACTTCGAAGTCACCATTCTCTGATGGTAGTGTTAATACGGGTGTGGTTGTGAGTCGTTTCTTCAGCTCTTGGAACGCAGTCTCACACGCTTCGGTCCACTCGTATTTTGCTCCTTTCTTCAGTAGCTGGGTCAAAGGACGTGCAATCCTTGAAAAGTCCTTCACAAATCGTCTATAATACCCGGCTAATCCAAGGAAACTCCTTATTTCCATTGGACTCTTCGGAGTTGCCCACTCCGTCACGGCAGAAACCTTTGCCGGATCCACTGATACTCCATCAGCGGATACTATGTGTCCGAGGAATGCCACTTCTTTCAACCAGAAATTGCATTTCGACAGCTTGCCATATAGTTGATTTCTTCGCAAGATTTCTAACACTTGATGTAAGTGTTTTGCATGCTCTTCCTCGCTCTTTGAGTAGATCAGAATGTCGTCGATGAACACTACGATGCACTGATCTAACAATTCTCGGAACACGTTGTTCCTGAGATTCATGAACATGGCCGGAGCATTTGTTAACCCGAAGGATAACACTGTGAACTCGTAATGGCCATATCGCGTTCGAAATGCCGTCTTCGGAATGTCCTTCTCGGCGATCCTCAATTGATGATACCCAGATCGCAAATCGATCTTCGAGAATACTGAAGCTCCCTTCAGTTGATCAAACAGATCCTCTATTCTCGGTAGGGGGTATTTATTCTTGATAGTCACTTGGTTTAGTCCTCGGTAATCTATGCAAAGACGTAGTCCTCCGTCTTTCTTCTTGACAAATAAAACCGGTGCTCCCCAAGGGGACGTACTCGGTCTTATGTAACCTTTTCCTAATAGTTCCTCGAGTTGTTCCTTTAACTCCTTTATTTCCAGTGGTGCCATCCGGTACGGAGCTTTTGAGACAGGCTCTGTTCCCGGAATGAGATCTATAGTGAATTCAAGATCTCTCTCAGGTGGCATGCCCGGAACGTCCTCAGGGAACACGTTCGGGTATTCTCTTACCACTGGTATGCTATCAACCTTGTTTTCTTCCGCCTCAAGGTTGTGAACATAGCACGCATATAGTTCATACCCCTTACGCATCAAGTTACTTAATTTGAGTGCACTAACGATTTTATTACTTTTCTTAAGGGGGGCTGAGAGTAAAAGATAACTCTCTTTCCCCTACTTTTTGACAAGGTGATCTTTTGCTTTTGGCATTCGATCACCGCCTTATATCTGGATAACCAATCCATCCCCCGTATGATGTCAAAGTCTCTTAAGTTAAATTATACCAAGTTCGCGAAGAATTCTACGTTCTTTATCACTATAGGAATTCCGTTATATCGTTTAGAGCAAGACACTACTTCTTCAGAAGGCAATTGAATTCCTAAGCTAATTCTCTCGCACTTAGGTAGATCTAACTCAGGCACTATCCTTGATGCTATAATTGAGCAACTAGCTCCAGAATCAAATAGAATTCTAAGGGGCGTATTCAACACATAAAATGTACCTGCCATCACTTCTCCTTGCGCAGGCACGTCCGCTTGGTTTACCACGTTCAGCCTCCCCATAGGGCGTCCCTGATTGCCCTGCTGATTCGCATTCGGCTGCTGATTTTGTTGTTGGTTTTGATTCTGAGGGGGCGGAGGTCGTTGGTTCTGGTTCTGGTTTTGCGGCCTATTTTGAGGGGGTCTGTACCCTTGGTTATTCCCGTTTCGCCCGTTTTGATTTTGAGGCTGTTCTTGCCCCGCGACCAAATCGCCCCTTCTCATTATGTTCTCGAGCCTAGTCCGGCAATCCCGTCGAACGTGACTGATAATGGCCAAAATTGACCATTATTTTCAATCTATTTCCGTGTCTAAGACAGACATTTTGATCGAAATCCCATCTTATTTCAATAAGAAAGCAGTTGAATTTAACAGATTTATGCAATTTTATATAAATAATAAATTGGTATTGAAAAATACAAAAATATTGTTATTCTATTAAATTTTATATTAAAAATCCCAAAACATGATAAAAACATTAAAAATTCCACATTTGATAATTATTGTTTGGTAGTATCTGTTCGGTGGAACACAGATCCATTAAACGGAACACAAACAAAATTTCAAGTGGAGCAAATATCCTTATTTATTATATTTTTATATTTTATATTTTGATGTATATATTTTTAGTTTTTATGTTTCTATTTTTATTTATGTTTTCTGCTATAATTTAAACAAAAATTAGTTCACTAATCACTTTTAACTTTAATTAATTGCAGGTGATTTAATTAAAGTTGGTCCAAGTGTTCTAGTCCAATCAGTACAATTGTACAAGCCCAGTAAAATTCAGCCCAACAACACCAATCTAATTAATTGATCCAGTCCAGC
This sequence comes from Hygrophila difformis, assembly GCA_030278955.1. Taxonomy (NCBI): domain Eukaryota; kingdom Viridiplantae; phylum Streptophyta; class Magnoliopsida; order Lamiales; family Acanthaceae; genus Hygrophila; species Hygrophila difformis. The sequence goes on along the minus strand of JAOANR010000008.1, from coordinate 20,256,936 downwards.
AAGTTTTCAGTCCAATAATCCATTGGCCCACTCCCACCTCCAGCCCAACATTGGCCCAAACCAACCCAAGCCCAACCCTAGTCCTAACCTAACCCTAACCCTCACCCTGCGCCGGCGGCGGCGCCGCCGCCGGCCACCACCCAAATCCGACCAAAACAGCCCCTCACCGCACCACCACCATCATTCCCATCCCCCCTTCTCCGGCGCTCCTCCACCAACCTCAACCCCCATCTCCACCATTTTCATTTTCGCCCTCCATATTCCGACCAAGCTCCACCACAGCCTCTTCGACCACCCTCGCCATCTCCACCATTTCCAACCTCCTGTCACCACCACTCCGCCGCCTCTGTCGCGCATCTCCACCTCCCCAACCGAGCCGAAACCCTCTCCGTCACCCCCCAGTTCCATGTCTCCCTCCGCCTCAGACCGAGCAACCTTGGACAGCCCTTTCGACCACCACCGCCGGACGCCCTCACCCATCTCCACCACTCTCGACAGCCGCACCGCCGCCCTCCGCCTTCACACCCACCACCATCCGCAAGCACCAATTTCAGAAAACTAGCAAGAAATAAATGAAAGGAAAAAGAAACTGGAAGAAGAAAGAAAACAGAAAACTGGAAACGAAAAAGAAAACTGGAAAACAAAGAAATTTGGGAAGAAGAAGGAAATTGGTTGAGGAAGAAGAAGCTGCAGAAGAAGAAACAAACATAGGGAAATGGAGGAAAGAGAAAACAAAGAAGAAGAAGAAAAGAAATGGGAGAGAGAAAATAAAAGTGGAGGAAAGAGAAAAGAAAAAGAAAAAGAGATAAAATTTATCAGGTGTGATTAGAATCTTCGGGTGTGACATGGGGGAGTGATAGCAGTACTTGACACTTCAACTAATGATTTGTCAGGTGTTTATCCACCACAGATAAATAACACACCATTGCAAGGGTAGTTATACGTCTGTGGTATCTTAGAATTTATTTTCTTAAGAGCATGTAAACTCTTACTGTAAGTACCTGTTTGTTAAAGGGAACATGGTATAGAGAGCATGAGAATTAGCTAACTGAATGGATTATCCCAAGCAAAGATCTGTGTAACAAATGGAAGTTTAATTGTGTCTCGTCTGAATCTTGTCCAATCTTTATTATTTCCTTCCTGTCCTCTCTGTCTCATTTTAAATCTGCTTTCTTAGAATAATTCTAACCGCTTTCTTAGAGTAATTTTATTGCTTTCTTAGATTAAATTTAATTCGCTTTCTAGAATAATTTTATCTGCTTTATTTTTAATTGCTTTCGTAGCTTAGATTTAAATTCTGTCAAGTAGTTGATAATCAAACACAAACTTGAATCGAGTAACCGAGTGGAAAATCTTAGTAAACGACGTGGGCCCTGCTTCCATCGCACATCCTCCAGTGAACGATCCGGTACTTACTATAAATACTGCAATTTTTGACTCTGTGCGCTTTCGGGGGCACAGTTTCGTAACACGAGTAATAAAAACGTGACAACCTATAAATATATCCCTAATCCCAACTCCGCCATCATAAATTGGTTTCACTAAATAAAATTGAAAACCAGGATTATGATTTTTCATAAAATACTCATGTAGTGGGAACTTGTCAAAAGTTTCATGGCAAGGATCTTCAAGGCAGGAAATTGTAAAAAGTTTCATGCCGGGGAGGTCCACAATGCCGTTTGAAATCAAAGTTTCCCACATGAGTAATAAAAAGTGAAATATATCCTTAAACCTCTTCCCATGAATCATAACTCTCTTCATTTAATAAATTTAACCTGGGATATTTTAGAAATACTCGTGTGACGAAATTGTCTAAAGTTTCATAGCGCCGTTGCCGGGGAGGATGCAGCGTCGTTTATTAAGAGAATTACACTCCTGATTACTCATAGTTAGTTTAGTGTTAGTTTAGTGTATTTATTTCAGAACAGAGAAGTACCCTCAAATCAATTAAACATTTAGAGTACTAAGACTCTAAATGTGAGGATGTTGATTTGAAGGGAAAACCTAACCAAATTGGATAATTTTGCTTGCAGAAATCATGGAGCCACCGGAATTGGTGTAAGGAGTTAAATGTGGAAGTGTAGCATTGGGGCTACACTAATTTGCAATTGTGAATTGCAAAACACGTGAGACTCACGTGTTTGTCATCTCCACCATCTCCGCACCACGAAGCTCCACCGCTGCCCCATCGCCCATCCACCTCATTACCACCACTGCGCTGAGGAAACCCTCATCACTGGTGAAACGACAAATGGAGCAGCAGACCTTCGGACTACAGGTTCTCGGTTGGATTAGTTCTGTAATTGCCCGAAGATTATATCCGGAATTTAAAGAAATTTAAAATCCGGAATAATTTTCACAAGCACAGAATTAGTCCAACCCAAATTTTTGCAAGTCAAAATCATATATATATAAACCTCTTGTGCATATTATATTAAATGATTCGGGTATTAATCAATTAACTCACATTTAGAGTACTAACACTCTAAATGTGAGGATGTTGATATTTTTGAGAAAACCCGATAACTTCTTCTGTGCTTGCTTTGCAGGAATTTGTGGAACTACCAAAAAGAAAATTAAAGCTCCAAAACAGGTTCCCGGTTGGATCGATTCTGTGATTAATTGAAAGTATTCTTGGAATTTAAAGCAATTTAAAATCCGGAATAACTTTTATAAGAACAGAATTAATCCGACCTAATTTATGCAAGTAAATATAGTAGATTAAATTTTATAAAATTCAAAAATGTGATCGAACAATTTTGATGAAAATCAGAATTTTTCTTAAGTATTGGGTATCGAACAATCGCCTTGTTCGATGAACCAAACGATCACACATAGCTAAAATCATCGAACACTTAATTGGTTTGACGAAAAAGGCTATCGGAATTATTTTTCTAGCTTTTGCGTAAATATTTTTCCCCTCCCTCCCTCCTCTTCTATTTTGTTTTGACTTCAATAATTTGTTTAAGTAGGAATTGATTGACTCACATTTCGAGCAAGGCTCAAAATGTGAGGATGTTGATTCTTAACTTAAATATTATTTTATTGTTTTTAAACCCAGCATAAAGCATGCATAACTCTGTTAGTTTAAATTCACATATTCGATTTTGGTTTATGATTAAATTTTCAAACTTTTAAATTGGGATAATATAATTGAAGACATGCATGATATGAATTTTTGAGGTTTTGAGCTATAAAAATTTAATGATATCATCATCTTGTTGGGTAATAAGTCCTCATGTTGAGAATTTAATTGAATAGATTGTAAGAATTATTCAAAGATTATATTTAAGAATATTGTATGACATGAATGAACCATTCCATGTGAGATTTGAGCCATGAGTCATTTTCACTCATTCTTTTCTTTGATGTGTGAAAATCATTTTGATTAAAGGAAACTAGAACTTGCGATTGGGACCGATTCAAGATCATGCCATATTCCAAAAATCAAGAATATGATCGAGGTACCTAGAAACCAAAATTTTGGCCTTCTTTTGAATCCAAACCCAAAAATATTTTCCCTTTAGGATTAACCACTTTGAGCCTTAAGCCTAATTTTTCTTTGAAACCCTCTATAATTTTCCAAGCCTTCAAAAAGACCAAGAAATTTAGACCCAAGTGTGCAAGAATAAATTTTATCAAGGCATTACAATTTATGATCATCAATTCATCAAATCGGTATTCAAAAAAAAAATCCGATCAAAAAAAAAGAAAAAAAAAGTGTTGAGTCCCATTCAACAGAATTAAATTGCAAATGACAAAGCAAATTAGAATTAGTCTAATGTCATGCAATATGAAAAAAAGAAAGAAAAATAATGATGATCATAAGTTTTAAATAAAAATAGTGCCATGTTATGATAATATTAATTCTTGCCACTTCTTAGCCCAATAAATTCCATTCCCTACCAAATGTTATAACCGTATGCCCCGTTATAATCCTTAAATAAGACCTCATGATCTCGATTTAAAGAAATGAGCCGGTGGCGAATTGGTCCAATTGCAAGCATATGGGATAATTTAATTAAACTTGATTATGAGTGTTCAATGATGAAACCCAACTTGAGAGTGAGTGAAATTTCCGTTTTTACTATATGTGAGGCTATGTTTTTAATTTATATTCATGTCATGCTTAAATTCTAGAATTAAATCAATGATCAATTCTAAACATGATATTCATGAAGAATTATCAATAATGACTGATTTGTAGGCCTGATTAAGTGAGAAGTATCATTTCATTAAACACTGCAATCAAGAGAATTTAATACTTGTAGTTTTTGATTGTCTTATCCCAATCTAAAAAGAATGATATTTTTGAAGCCACGAAAATAGATTGAATATGCAGCGTCTATGCTCTTATGAGCACTGACTCTGACTGCTCGGGGACGATCAGTATTAAATGTGAGGATATTGATAATGACCAAAATTGACCATTATTTTCAATCTATTTCCGTGTCTAAGACGGACATTTTGATCGAAATCCCATCTTATTTCAATAAGAAAGCAGTTGAATTTAACAGATTTATGCAATTTTGTATAAATAATAAACTGGTATTGAAAAATACAAAATATTGTTATTTTATTAAATTTTATATTAAAAATCCAAAAACATGATAAAAACATTAAAAATTCCACATTTGATAATTATTGTTTGGTAGTATCTGTTCGGTGGAACACAGATCCATTAAACGGAACACAAACAAAATTTCAAGTGGAGCAAATATCCTTATTTATTATATTTTTATATTTTATATTTTGATGTATATATTTTTAGTTTTTATGTTTCTATTTTTATTGATGTTTTCTGCTATAATTTAAACAAAAATTAGTTCACTAATCACTTTTAACTTTAATTAATTGCAGGTGATTTAATTAAAATTGGTCCAAGTGTTCTAGTCCAATCAGTACAATTGTACAAGCCCAGTAAAATTCAGCCCAACAACACCAATCCAATTAATTGATCCAGTCCAGCAAGTTTTCAGTCCAATAATCCATTGGCCCACTCCCACCTCCAGCCCAACATTGGCCCAAACCAACCCAAGCCCAACCCTAGTCCTAACCTAACCCTAACCCTCACCCTGCGCCGGTGGCGCCGCCGCCGCCGGCCACCACCCAAATCCGACCAAAACAGCCCCTCACCGCACCACCACCATCATTCCCATCCCCCCTTCTCCGGCGCTCCTCCACCAACCTCAACCCCCATCTCCACCATTTTCATTTTCGCCCTCCATATTCCGACCAAGCTTCACCACAGCCTCTCCGACCACCCTCGCCATCTCCACCATTTCCAACCTCCTGTCACCACCACTCCGCCGCCTCTGTCGCGCATCTCCACCTCCCCAACCGAGCCGAAACCCTCTCCGTCACCCCCTAGTTCCATGCCTCCCTCCGCCTCAGACCGAGCAACCTTAGACAGCCCCTTTCGACCACCACCGCCGGACGCCCTCACCCATCTCCACCACTCTCGACAGCCGCACCGCCGCCCTCCGCCTTCACACCCACCACCATCCGCAAGCACCAATTTCAGAAAACTAGCAAGAAATAAATGAAAGAAAAAAGAAACAGGAAGAAGAAAGAAAACAGAAAACTGGAAACGAAAAAGAAAACTGGAAAACAAAGAAATTTGGGAAGAAGAAGGAAATTGGTTGAGGAAGAAGAAGCTGCAGAAGAAGAAACGAACATAGGGAAATGGAGGAAAGAGAAAACAAAGAAGAAGAAGAAAAGAAATGGGAGAGAGAAAATAAAAGTGGAGGAAAGAGAAAAGAAAAAGAAAAAGATATAAAATTTATCCGGACCTCGGGACCCCGGTGGCGCTAAACAAAACCCCTGTCGCGAAGCTATGTTCCGCGACAGATGCCTCGCGACTGGAAAAATTGCTTAAGGACTGGGGATGTTTAGAGACACAAAATCCCTGTCGCGAGGCCACGCTTAGCGACAGGAGCCTAGGGACAGGGAATTTGCTGAAGAACTGGTGATCCTTAAGGACAGACTGAGAGTGAGTATCAAGACAGAGACCCAGTCGCTAGGCCATGCCTAGCGACTGGGAGAGCAGTCTCGCGCCAGACACAGCTTCCGCGACAGGAGACAGAGAATTAGAGCAGTCACATGCCGAGTCACGTGACCACCCCATTTCCAATTTCAAATTTACCCATGTGCTCTATTACTTGGAAGGTTCCGGGATCTCAGCTCCCACAGAACAAAGATTTTTGTCTTTTCCCCTGGACCTCGAGCTCCCGCCCCCTCCTGCGCGTCATCCTGGAGCTAAAAAGTGTGTCCTGAACCATATTTTGTTCCGCGACAGGCATAATTGTTTAGCGACTGGGTGGGCCTTGAATGGGCCTAGGGCTTAATTCTTCTCATCTATAAATATATCATCCTACCCCCTTGAACAGTAACCTAGCTACACTCTAGTTTTTCTTACTCTTGGAGGCACCACTGTGCTCTCCAAGAATTTATTAGAATAGGTAGTTTAGTCTATTTTAATTTTATGCAATGTAGGAATAGACTCTAGCTTAGTGTTAATTTATGTTTTGTAATAAATAAGTGTAGCTAGTGTTCAATTTATTTTCCCAGTTTATATTTTTGGATTTTGGGTTTGAAACACTTAATTAATGGGTGTGTTTAAACCATTTTTGGTCTTCTATGTTATATGAGAAAATGTTCCATAAAAATGTGTTATGGATCTCCCATAATATTTATTGCTTTATTTTTACATTTTTGGTCATTTGACCATTTTTATTATTTTTAGTTAGGTTTAATGCTTTATTTAGATCTAATAAATGCATAAACACTTTATATTCATCCTTTAATAGATTAGTGTAGGTTTTATTTTTTTGGTTAGTCAGCATGTTTGGATTTGATGTTGCTGCCTGTTGCTAGTTTTTTTAATTATTATTTATATTTAGTATCATGTTCTTGTTTTGTTTAGTTATAGCATAGTATCCTGTTTTGTTTAAGTTTTAGGAAGTCTAGTTTATTTAATATGCTGTTTTTGTTTCATTACTATTATTTTATTTTAGTTTTAGTTTTAATACACTAGATCTTATATTGGATGATGTTTGAGTGTTTGTGCATATTTATTTAAAATTGCATCTCCTATTTGTATTACATCACGTTGTAACCCCACGGGTTGCAACGTAATTTTCCCGTTGTGATCCCACGGAACACAACGCACTCCCATGCATGCAAGTTAAGGCGTTATGCTGCCCAAATTTTTATAAAATTTTTAAAATCCCTCTGTCGCTAAACCCCTGTCGCGGACCCACGGTCCGCGACACACTCCTTGATTAGCGACAGAGGACCCAAATACTTGTAATTTTATTCTGGAAGGGCTCTGTCGCGAAACCCCTGTCGCGGACCCACGGTCCGCGACACACTCCTTGTTCCGCGACAGGAATTATGCCCTTATTGGATTTTTGACCCCTGTGTCGCTAAACCCCTGTCGCGGGGCCACGCCTAGCAACACGGATTTTTGTTTAGCGACACAACAACCCTAATTTTCAAAATATTCCTTTTCTCTTATTACCCACCTCTCTGTCGCGAAACCCCTGTCGCGGACCCACGGTCCGCGACACAAACTCTGTCCCGCGACAGGCTTGGCACCTTTTTGCCAAATATTTATTCTCCATCTCACCCCATTAATTAATTGAACCTTTATATTAATATTTTGAGGTTGAAATCCAATGATCTCAACCCATGATTAATTTGATATAAAGAACTTTGTTCAATTTTCCATTAAAAGATTCTTCTACATAAATTAAACTCTAATGATCTAAGTGTATAATCTGGACTGTAATTAATTAATTATGGAATGAGAGATTATTTAGACCATAAAGAGTAATTATGGATTAATTTCCATACCCTTGCATGAGAAACCAATGTCTCTCATGCAAGATGGACCAAAAATATTTTCTTAATTTATTTTGGTATTTTCCGTGTTGTGTGAAACAGCTAGTAAGAGATATAACAGACTAATGTTGGCGGGTATTCCCACACGGATAAACTAGCTCATGATCTGTATATTAATTACTAGATGTTATTTTGCATGGTCCGGGCAGTGGTCGGTGGACGCCTTGGCGGTTCGTCCATCCGGGATTATAATAGCTGCTCAGCTGACCCCTATCCGGATACAGTTTCTTTTTCTTTATCTTAATTTCAAACCTGAATTCCGAGTTGTAGTAATGTTAGATGATATTTGCCAATATCGTCTAATAATTTCTGCAGTAAAAGAGCATGTGGGTTTTTACTTCCAATTTCACGGATAGTGGAGGTCTAAGTGACAGTGGCAACTGACATATAAGGCCATCCCGCTATCTAAAAATCATTCCATCCAAATGAGAGGGAAATTGGAAAGCAGATGTTTGCAGTCCACCCAATCGTTTTGCCATCTTTTCAGCCAAAATAAATTCTTCTCATCTCCGGCTATTTCATCTCTGTGTTTCAACTTCTGTCTAAACCCACCTTATATTTTGAGTTATTTAATTTTACACTTCTCTATAAATTTATGCATGATATTATTATGTAGATATTGTGGTCTAATTATTTTGGGATCCTTCCGTTGGACATAGAAGTCTTGATTTTAAACAGATGTCTCACAATAAATTTCCAACAAAAATTCATTTATAAAATCCGGATCTGAGTAAGGGATAAATTCCTGAGTTATGACTAATTCATATCCGACTGGGGGTTGATTTTGGGAAATTAGAAGCAGAGTCAGCGATTAGGTCTCACCTAGACTGAAAGGATCTGTGTTTTAATTGAGAGTCTAGTACCTGTTTAGGGAATGATTTTCAAATCTATTATTTTCAAAAATTGCTTTGTGTTGGAAATCTGGTATTAAATATCACACTGAGATGGGGTCCACTTGGATTCAAATACGGTGTGATAGATAATTCTAGAGGAACAATACATAGGCCTTGGTTATTTTCTAAGATAGGGTTGAGTTCCTTTCAACTGCTATCCTCTTCTGCCAATGCCTATTTTTGAGTCTTGAGTGAGTGCATCCGGAACGAATTAATCTATTAGTTCGTTTCATTAGTTTGCATCTCATAACCACCCGGAAGGAAGTGAACACTGCGAGCGGTTCACCGAGATCCGGGAATTCTTGATCCACACCCGGTCATTCTGACTGGGGGCTTTCTTTTACTACCAGGGTCAGACTTTCAAAAACCTCCGTGTGATAGGATTTTAAATGCTTTCTTTACCGCTTTCTTTTACCGCTTTCTTTTACCGCTTTCTGTTAACTGCTTTCTCTAGAGGTCACTCGGTTGTATTGAGAGTTGCGTAACTGCTACTAGAACTGAGAGTTAAGGGATAGTTCAGGGCTTGATTAGAATCTTCGGGTGTGACATGGGGGAATGATAGCAGTACTTGACACTTCAACTAATGATTTGTCAGGTGTTGCTTATCCACCACAGATAAATAACACACCATCGCAAGGGTAGTTATGCGTCTGTGGTATCTTAGAATTTATTTTCTTAAGAGCATGTAAACTCTTACTGTAAGTACCTGTCTGTTAAAGGGAACATGGTATAGAGAGCATGAGAATTAGCTAACTGAATGGATTATCCCAAGCAAAGATCTGTGTAACAAATGGAAGTTTAATTGTGTCTCGTCTGAATCTTGTCCAATCTTTATTATTTCCTTCATGTCCTCTCTGTCTCATTTTAAATCTGCTTTCTTAGAATAATTCTAACCGCTTTCTTAGAGTAATTTTATTGCTTTCTTAGATTAAATTTAATTCGCTTTCTAGAATAATTTTATCTGCTTTATTTTTAATCGCTTTCATAGCTTAGATTTAAATTCTGTCAAGTAGTTGATAATCAAACACAAACTTGAATCGAGTAACCGAGTGGAAAATCTTAGTAAACGACGTGGGCCCTGCTTCCATCGCACATCCTCAGTGAACGTTCCGGTACTTACTATAAATACTGCAATTTTTGACTCCCTGCGCTTTCGGGGGCATAGTTTCGTAACACGAGTAATAAAAACGTGACAACCTATAAATATATCCCTAATCCCAACTCCGCCATCATAAATTGGTTTCATTAAATAAAATTGAAAACCAGGATTATGATTTTTCAGAAAATACTCATGTAGTGGGAACTTGTCAAAATTTTCATGGTAAGGATCTTCAAGGCAGGAAATTGTAAAAAGTTTCATGCCGGGGAGGTCCACAATGCCGTTTGAAATCAAAGTTTCCCACATGAGTAATAAAAAGTGAAATATATCCTTAAACCTCTTCCCATGAATCATAACTCTCTTCATTTAATAAATTTAACCTGGGATATTTTAGAAATACTCTTGTGACGAAATTGTCAAAAGTTTCAGTGATCCATTCGACCGCATCGGTAACAGGCACCTTGTTGCGGGCATCCCCTTGCCAGATGGGGTCGTCCACATCTCGGGCAAGGTGGTACCGGATCTTCTTGGTTGAACCTCCTCCCAGTGTTGTTTTGTTGGGGCCTATTCGACCCTCTGCGCTGCTCGTTCATTCCAGTGTTGTTCTCGTTTCTTGAGTCTCGGCTTCTCTTGTCTTGGGGACCCCTGCTGGACTCCCCACTCACCCTCCTTTTTAGCTGCTGCACACGTGCTACCGCCACAGCGCGGTCATACACAGCTTGCAAATCGGGGTAGTGTACCCCCGCGATCACCTCGCGCACAGACAGGTTCAGTCCCATCTCGAACTTCTGTGCCTTTTCTGCATCAGTAGGCACTAGCCTTGGTGCGAACCTCACCAGCTCCTTGAAGCGTGTGTAGTATTCCTGCACCGTTTGGCCTCCTTGCTTCAGCGACAGGAACTCCTCGTACATGGCAGCTTTAGTACTCAAGGGATAGAATCGATCCCTGAGTAGTTCCATCATCTCCATCCACGAGTAGGGCTCGTCATCTTCCGTCAGTTTGGCTTGCGTCGCCTGCCACCAGTCGTCAGCTTCGCCTCCCAAGTAGTATGAGGCGACATGCACTCTTTCTCCTTCCGGACACTTAACTGCTCCCAGCAGCTTGTCGAAGGTCCGGATCCACTCTTCCAGTTTAGCTGGATCCTCCTCACCAGCATAGTGGGGCGGCTGGTAAGGATTTACCATCGCCAGGTAGTTAGGGCGAGCTTGGGGCGAAGGTATCGCCGCAGCTTGACCCTGGTTGACTTGCGCGTTTCCGAGCGCAATCAACACTTCCTCTATCGTCCTAAGACGATCGCCCACATTGTTCGGTGCGGGGGCGTCCTGCGCACCTTGGGGTTGTTCCATCTCAGGTTGAATCGGTTCAGTGACGTTTGGTGGTGTTTCCGTGGGTGTTTCAGTGGTGGTTTGGGGAGCGGGTTGAGTTCTTCCTCTTCCTCTTCCTCTGGGTGCCATTCTGGTACAAATGGGATAGATTAGGACTGGTGAATTTAGCATATAGTCTAAGCAATGTATATGTGTTTTGTGATTTAGCACGTGGTGCTCGATCGAATTAAGAAGCGTCGTATGCTTCGGAGTTTTATTTTAATTTGTTCTTTTTTCGAATTTTTTTTTCGATTTATTACAAATAAATCGGGCATTTTATTTCCTCAAAAGAAATTTTAGTACAAAGGTAGAAATATTTTCCTAGCAAAATAGTATCTAACAATAGAATCTCTAGTGTCTCATGACGTCCTCCGGCGGGGTAGCAGGATCTTCCTCCGGATCTTCCTCCTCCGAACTCGGCGGCAGTAGCTCGTCAAAGATAGTGTTTAAGTCTTGCCCGTGGGCATCGATGTATTCTTTTAGTATTAAGTTTTGTGTAGTGAGGGTTTGGACTTGGCGTTCGAGTTGGTTTATGCGGTGATGATCCGTCTCTCTCAAGTTGCCCATGTGATGTAAATTGGCCTCCAATTGAGCCATACGGTACTTCATTTGCTCTAGGGTTTGGTGGGAATCGAGATGAACGCTCATCATCCTGACCATCAACTGCATCATGTCTTGACTAGCCATCTAGCGCAAGCAAGAGATCTAAGTTAATATTCGCCAAGATTCTAAGTTCAATTCGCCAAGATTCTAGGTTCGAATTTCGCCAAGATTCTAGGTTCAAATTCGCCAAGATTCTAAGTTCATAGGAGAGATGTAATATGCAAATGCAAATGATGATCCCCCCCCCAAAAAATAATTTAATGCAATATATATATATTTTTTTTTCCATGGGTTTTAAAATAAAAATTTTCCATGGAAATAATACTTTAAATTTTAAAATAATAGTCAAAATACTAATAATAGTTTAAAAATAATAATGGTTTAAAAATAGTAGTTTTAAAAATAGCCGGGCTCTGATACCAACTTGTAACACCCCGGTTTTTGGTCACCCAGGTCGGGATGTCACCGCCACATCCCCCTAGTAAGACACGGTTTCTCCGAGCTTACGAAAGGGATGCAAGGCTAGGTATTGCAGTATTTAAAACATTTAAATCATTTAAAATAGCCCATACAATATAGTTCGAAAATAATATTAACATAGCGCAGCGGAAATAATAGTTTTAGTATAGTATCGCATCGGAAAATATAAATAGGGCCGACATGGCCAAAACACGGGTTAAACAGGCCCGTTCATAATATAGTCTAAAGTATGAATTTAAAACCAAAATAATGTTTCCCAAAATCCCATGCATGAATCGTGCTCACACATGCTCATTCCACATATTCTGTAAGAAAAGGAATAAAAAAGGTTTTGGTCAGCAAACTTGCTGAGTAAGTTAACACATGCATGATCGTAGGGTTTAAAAGCCATTAACTTTAATAATTTAATAAAAGCATGATAATAACATAATATTTAATTTAATCTAACCGATAGCATAATTTATTTCAGGGCTCTATTTAACAACACATTTCGCATGACTTAGAATAATAGTCATAATAAAAATAAAGCATTTAAACAATTTAATTGGACATCAAGCATAATTTAATTCAATTTAATTTAATTTAATTTAATTTAATTTAATATCCCCATTACATCCCCGATTTGGTATTTCAAAGTTTCACGATAGCATCGCGATGTCAACAAGTTTAGCCGGTAGCCCGGCGGCCGCAACCGTATCAGCCATACACAGTACCACTCCGGAGCCTCGGGAAACCCATGCGGATATTCACGAGAGTGTAGGCTCTATATTTCACCGTTTAGGCAATATCACATTTCAAGTTTAGCGCGCGGGGTCACCATCGTCCATTAAGGCACGAAGTGAAGCAGTTAGGGGGCACCCTGCAGAGCACTCACCCCTAATTTTAATGTATCAAGTTTGTAAGGGGATTTAATTTTAAAAATCTGACTTTAATTGTATTCATTTAAAAATAATATCTCAACTCATTTCAACTCTAAAGGTTAATTCCATGTTTCAACAAGATTTCAAGATTTTGTTTTCGGTAAACCACAGTTTACTCTAAAATTCGTCTAAAATCAGATTTAATTCCAAAAATTCCAAAATTTCACGCCTGACTCAGAAACATCGAGATCTACAACTTTCGTGTTTTAACTTTTTCAATCCGAGATACCTAAATAGGTCAAAATCACAAATTTTCGCAGAAGAATAATTCTGTCCGAATTAAATGTATCACAGTTCAAAGATTTCGAATTCTACCATAGCAATTCAACTCCAAATTTGATGAAATTTTACAGAGATCATCTTAAGACAATTATCTACGACTTTCATGTTCGGCCAAAGATCTAAAACAGTCTAGATCCTATGTCAAAAACGTGATCAAGATCATTCCTAAGTTCTGTCAAGAATTTCAAGATCTAGATTCAAACAGTTCGGTTTCGGTTGGTTTTCACCTAGCAAATCGTCTCTAAAAATTCTCAAAAATTTACAGTAGATAGATCGAAGCCTTAGGAACGTTTTGTGTGTTTTAAGTTTTTCCGTTTGAAGTCGTTTTAAGGTTCGGAAAAATTCATCAAATCTGTTGCGTCGGTAGAAAGTATAAATTGACAGATTTTCGATTTCTTGTTAATCTTTTAGTTTTGAATGTTTTAATTCATCCCAAAACCATGTAAGAGTTAACTTACAGAGTTTGTGAACGTCCGGGATCGTCTATTTCGAAGGCGTGGCTTCCCGTCCACCGTTTCTCCTCTCCGTTCGTCGGGTTCTACGATCTAGATCCAATACGAGGTGTAGAAGAGAAAAGAAGAAGATTAGGATTCGTTTTCGAATCGTTTATTGAACAAGGATTGGATCGAGACTTACCACGACTATGGAGATCTTAGAATTTTCGTCCAACAGCGTTCGTCTTGGTTTCGTGCCTCCGACGACTCCGGATTTAGGGTTTCGAATGTGTAGAAAGTTGTAGGGTTTTGTAAAAGTATTCGGAGCTCCTAGGAGGTCTTATTTATAGATAACTAAGACCTAGGGCGTCCAAAATCTGACCCCAAGTGTCTTGGGTCGAGAGACGTTCAACCGAAAGTCGAAAAATCCGCGTTCGGGCGAGAGATTCACGCAAAGGGTGAATCTGTCGCTTGGCGCGGTGGTGGCGCGCCCTATGCCTCTTGACCGCGCGGCCACCGCGCCGACTTCGCCTGGACTTCGGTCCAGGCGGGTCGTGCGATCCGTCGTGCCTTTCCGCCTCTCTTTCGGGTTCCTATCCCTCTATGCTCTCGAATTCCGATTTCCGGGGTATCTTCGGGTTTCTACTTTCTCTCTAAATTTTTACTCGGGTCTAATTGGATGTTTGGACTCGAATCCTCGAGTTCATTAGTCGGGTTTCGGTGTATAATTTATTTACCTTTAATCCATCCTTTTATTTAATTAAATTCCTTTAATTCCTTTTTAAGTTAAATCTCATTTCTCATTTCCTTATCTTTATTTATTTATTTATCTGCTGGATTTATCTATTTATTTATGGTATTTATTTTATTTATTATTTATTTATTTAATTATTGTTTTATTTTATGATGGAAAATTCTCGGGTATTGCAGTCTACTCTCTTTAAGAATCAACTTCGTCCTCGAAGTTGTGTTTCGGCTTTTCTTGTGCTAAGGTCTTGTGTTTGTTTTATTATGTTGTGACTGAACTTAGAATTAAAACTTCTAAGCTGCCTACGTACCCGGTAAAGGGATCAAGCCATAAGGTAGTTCAAAAGTTTACCAAAATGCACGAAAAATAGGTGGTATGACATCCTCTCCCCCTTAAGATTGCAGTTATGTCCCCATAACTGTGTCGGTGTCGGTTTGGAACAATGTCGGGTAGCGTTCTCTCATGTCGGATTCTACTTCCCAAGTTGCCGTCTCACTTTCATGGTTTGACCAAAGAACCTTGATCATTTTGACGGTTTTGTTCCTCGGTACTCGTTCCTTAGTGTCAAGAATACGCACTGGGACTTCGTCCTAAGTCAAGTCTTCATCGAGCTCAATTATCTCCGGTTGAAGTACATGTGTCGGGTCCGGCACATACTTCTTTAGTTGCGAGACATGGAAGACATTATGAACTCTATCTAAGTGTGGCGGTAAAGCCAATCGGTAGGCTAGAGTTCCGACTCGTTCTAGAATTTCGTAAGGTCCTATATATCGAGGACTTAACTTCCCTCGTTTGCCAAAGCGCATCACCCCCTTCATGGGTGATATCTTTAGCATGACTCTATCTCCCACTTGAAATTCTAGGTCTCGTCGTCTCACGTCGGCATAACTCTTTTGACGGTCTTGTGCGGCTTTCATCTTCCCTTGAATCACTTTGATTTGTTGAGCCATGTCTTCGATAAGTTGTGGTCCCACTACCACGGACGTATCGTTTTTTTCCCAGCTCAATGGGCTTCGGCACTTTCGTCCATACAACGCCTCGAAAGGTGCCATGCCGATGCTAGCATGGTAGCTATTATTATAGGAAAACTCAATCAAGGGTAAATGAGATTCCCAATTTCCTTTGAATTCCAACACACATGCTCTCAGCATGTGTTCTAGTGTTTGGATTATTCTCTCGGTTTGTCCATCCGTCATCGGGTGGAATGCGGTGCTCATTTTGATTTGAGTACCGAGAGCTTTGTGTAACTCCGTCCAGAAATGAGAGACAAATCTACTGTCTCTATCGGAAATGACATCATGTGGTACTCCATGTCGTCGTACCACATTATCAATGTAAGCTCGGGCCAATTGGTCCATAGTCCACGTGTCTTTCATTGGGATAAATATGGCTGTCTTCATTAGCCTATCCACAATCACCCAAATCTTGTTCATGCCTTTAGGTGATCGGGGTAATCCCGAGACAAAGTCCATTGAGATGTTATCCCACTTCCAATTTGGAATCTCTAGTGGTTGCATCAATCCTAAGGGTTTATGTCGCACTGCCTTAACCCTTTGGCAGGTGAGACATCTTGCCACGAAGTTCGCCACTTCCTTCTTCATTCCCGGCCACCAATAGATCTTCTTCAGATCTTTGTATAGCTTGTCACCTCCGGGATGTACGGAATATGGCGTGTTGTGCCCTTCCTCCATCAACCTTTGCTTCAACTCGGCACATTTAAGGGGCACACACCATCTCCCTTTAAAACGGATGCTTCCATCCTCGTGGACAGCAAATCCTATTGCCTTTCCTTCGGCAATATACCCTTTTATCTTCTCGAGTTTCGGGTCGCCCGGTTGAGCGAGTCGAATCTCGTCCAATATTGGAGTTTCTACGACCATGGCATTGACCGGTTCTCTCACTGTGCCAGGATGCACAAATTCTAGCTCCAATCATGCCAATTCCATGTACAATGCCGACTGAATTACCAACGAGTTTGTTACGTGTTGGGTTTTCCGACTTAGGGCATCGGCTACCACATTCGCCTTCCCCTCGTGGTATGCTATCTCTAAATCGTAGTCTTTAATAAGTTCCAACCACCTTCGCTGTCTCAAATTCAACTCCTTGTGAGTGAATATATATTTCAAGCTCTTGTGGTCGGTGAACATTCGACACTTCCGCCCATAAAGATAATGTCTCCATATCTTTAGAGCGAAAACGACCGCTGCCAACTCCAGGTCGTGGGTCGGATAATTCCCCTCGTGGGGTTTTAGTTGGCGTGATGCATAGGCTACGACTCTCGAGTCTTACATCAAGACACAACCTAAACCTTCCTTCGAAGCATCGCTGTAAACTTCGAAGTCACCATTCTCTGATGGTAGTGTTAATACGGGTGCGGTTGTGAGTCGTTTCTTCAGCTCTTGGAACGCAGTCTCACACGCTTCGGTCCACTCATATTTTGCTCCTTTCTTCAGTAGCTGGGTCAAAGGATGTGCAATCCTTGAAAAGTCCTTCACAAATCGTCTATAATACCCGGCTAATCCAAGGAAACTCCTTATTTCCGTTGGACTCTTCGGAGTTGCCCACTCCGTCACGGCAGAAACCTTTGCCGGATCCACTGATACTCCATCAGCGGATACTATGTGTCCGAGGAATGCCACTTCTTTCAACCAGAAATCGCATTTCGACAGCTTTCCATATAGCTGATTTCTTCGCAAGATTTCTAACACTTGATGTAAGTGTTTTGCATGCTCTTCCTCGCTCTTTGAGTAGATCAGGATGTTGTCGATGAACACTACGACGCACTGATCTAACAATTCTCGGAACACGTTGTTCATGAGATTCATGAACATGGCCGGAGCATTTGTTAACCCGAAGGATAACACTGTGAACTCGTAATGGCCATATCGCGTTCGAAATGCCGTCTTCGGAATGTCCTTCTCGGCGATCCTCAATTGATGATACCCAGATCGCAAATCGATCTTCGAGAATACTGAAGCTCCCTTCAGTTGATCAAACAGATCCTCTATTCTCGGTAGGGGGTATTTATTCTTGATGGTCACTTGGTTTAGTCCTCGGTAATCTATGCAAAGACGTAGTCCTCCGTCTTTCTTCTTGACAAATAAAACCGGTGCTCCCCAAGGGGACGTACTCGGTCTTATGTAACCTTTTCCTAATAGTTCCTCGAGTTGTTCCTTTAACTCCTTCATTTCCAGTGGTGCCATCCGGTATGGAGCTTTTGAGACAGGCTCTGTTCCCGGAATGAGATCTATAGTGAATTCAAGATCTCTCTCAGGTGGCATGCCCGGAACGTCCTCAGGGAACACGTCCGGGTATTCTCTTACCACTGGTATGCTATTAACATTGTTTTCTTCCGCCTCAAGGTTGTGCACATAGCACGCATATAGTTCATACCCCTTACGCATCAAGTTACTTAATTTGAGTGCACTAACGATTTTATTACTTTTCTTAAGGGGGGCTGAGAGTAAAAGATAACTCTCTTTCCCCTACTTTTTGACAAGG
Organism: Hygrophila difformis; assembly: GCA_030278955.1. Lineage (NCBI taxonomy): Eukaryota > Viridiplantae > Streptophyta > Magnoliopsida > Lamiales > Acanthaceae > Hygrophila > Hygrophila difformis. The sequence goes on along the minus strand of JAOANR010000008.1, from coordinate 20,238,707 downwards.
TGATCTTTTGCTTTTGGCATTCGATCACTGCCTTATACTGGGATAACCAATCCATCCCCAGTATGATGTCAAAGTCTCTTAAGTTAAATTCTACCAAGTTCGCGAAGAATTCTACGTTCTTTATCACTATAGGAATTCCGTTATATCGTTTAGAGCAAGACACTACTTCTCCAGAAGGCAATTGAATTCCTAAGCTAATTCTCTCGCACTTAGGTAGATCTAACTCAGGCACTATCCTTGATGCTATAATTGAGCAACTAGCTCCAGAATCAAATAGAATTCTAAGGGGCGTATTCAACACATAAAATGTACCTGCCATCACTTCTCCTTGTGCAGGCACGTCCGCTTGGTTTACCACGTTCAGCCCCCCCATAGGGCATCCCTGATTGCCCTGCTGATTCGCATTCGGCTGCTGATTTTGTTGTTGGTTTTGATTCTGAGGGGGCGGAGGTCGTTGGTTCTGGTTCTGGTTTTGCGGCCTATTTTGAGGGGGTCTGTACCCTTGGTTATTCCCGTTTCGCCCGTTTTGATTTTGAGGCTGTTCTTGCCCCGCGACCAAATCGTCCCTTCTCGTTATATTCTCGAGCCTAGTCCGGCAATCCCGTCGAACGTGACTGATAATGGCCAAAATCGACCATTATTTTCAATCTATTTCCGTGTCTAAGACGGACATTTTGATCGAAATCCCATCTTATCTCAATAAGAAAGCAGTTGAATTTAACAGATTTATGCAATTTTATATAAATAATAAACTGGTATTGAAAAATACAAAAATATTGTTATTCTATTAAATTTTATATTAAAAATCCAAAAACATGATAAAAACATTAAAAATTCCACATTTGATAATTATTGTTTGGTAGTATGTGTTCGGTGGAACACGGATCCATTAAACGGAACATAAACAAAATTTCAAGTGGAGCAAATATCCTTATTTATTATATTTTTATATTTTATATTTTGATGTATATATTTTTAGTTTTTATGTTTCTATTTTTATTTATGTTTTCTGCTATAATTTAAACAAAAATTAGTTCACTAATCACTTTTAACTTTAATTAATTGCAGGTGATTTAATTAAAGTTGGTCCAAGTGTTCTAGTCCAATCAGTACAATTGTACAAGCCCAGTAAAATTCAGCCCAACAACACCAATCCAATTAATTGATCCAGTCCAGCAAGTTTTCAGTCCAATAATCCATTGGCCCACTCCCACCTCCAGCCCAACATTGGCCCAAACCAACCCAAGCCCAACCCTAGTCCTAACCTAACCCTAACCCTCACCCTGCGCCGGCGGCGCCGCCGCCGCCGGCCACCACCCAAATCCGACCAAAACAGCCCCTCACCGCACCACCACCATCATTCCCATCCCCCCTTCTCCGGCGCTCCTCCACCAACCTCAACCCCCATCTCCACCATTTTCATTTTCGCCCTCCATATTCCGACCAAGCTCCACCACAGCCTCTCCGACCACCCTCGCCATCTCCACCATTTCCAACCTCCTGTCATCACCACTCCGCCGCCTCTGTCGCGCATCTCCACCTCCCCAACCGAGCCGAAACCATCTCCGTCACCCCCCAGTTGCATGCCTCCCTCCGCCTCAGACCGAGCAACCTTAGACAGCCCCCTTCGACCACCACCGCCGGACGCCCTCACCCATCTCCACCACTCTCGACAGCCGCACCGCCGCCCTCCGCCTTCACACCCACCACCATCCGCAAGCACCAATTTCAGAAAACTAGCAAGAAATAAATGAAAGGAAAAAGAAACAGGAAGAAGAAAGAAAACAGAAAACTGGAAACGAAAAAGAAAACTGGAAAACAAAGAAATTTGGGAAGATGAAGGAAATCGGTTGAGGAAGAAGAAGCTGCAGAAGAAGAAACGAACATAGGGAAATGGAGGAAAGAGAAAACAAAGAAGAAGAAGAAAAGAAATGGGAGAGAGAAAATAAAAGTGGAGGAAAGAGAAAAGAAAAAGAAAAAGAGATAAAATTTATCCGGACCTCGGGACCCCGGTGGCGCTAAACAAAACCCCTGTCGCGAAGCTATGTTCCGCGACAGATGCCTCGCGACTGGAAAAATTGCTTAAGAACTGGGGATGTTTAGAGACACAAAATCCCTGTCGCGAGGCCACGCTTAGCGACAGGAGCCTAGGGACAGGGAATTTGCTTAAGGACTGGGGATCCTTAAGGACAGACTGAGAGTGAGTATCAAGACAGAGACCCAGTCGCATGCCTAGCGACTGGGAGAGCAGTCTCGCGCCAGACACAGCTTCCGCGACAGGAGACAGAGAATTAGAGCAGTCACATGCCGAGTCACGTGACCACCCCATTTCCAATTTCAAATTTACCCATGTGCTCTATTACTTGGAAGGTTCCGGGATCTCAGCTCCCACAGAACAAAGATTTTTGTCTTTTCCCCTGGACCTCGAGCTCCCGCCCCCTCCTGCGCGTCATCCTGGAGCTAAAAAGTGTGTCCTGAACCAGATTTTGTTCCGCGACAGGCATAATTGTTTAGCGACTGGGTGGGCCTTGAATGGGCCTAGGGCTTAATTCTTCTCATCTATAAATATATCATCCTACCCCATTGAACAGTAACCTAGCTACACTCTAGTTTTTCTTACTCTTGGAGGCACCACTGTGCTCTCCAAGAATTTATTAGAATAGGTAGTTTAGTCTATTTTAATTTTATGCAATGTAGGAATAGACTCTAGCTTAGTGTTAATTTATATTTTGTAATAAATAAGTGTAGCTAGTGTTCAATTTATTTTCCCAGTTTATATTTTTGGATTTTGGGTTTGAAACACTTAATTAATGAGTGTGTTTAAACCATTTTTGGTCTTCTATGTTATATGAGAAAATGTTCCATAAAAATGTGTTATGGATCTCCCATAATATTTATTGCTTTATTTTACATTTTTGGTCATTTGACCATTTTTATTATTTTTAGTTAGGTTTAATGCTTTATTTAGATCTAATAAATGCATACACTTTATATTCATCCTTCAATAGATTAGTGTAGGTTTTATTTTTAGTTGGTTAGTCAGCATGTTTGGGTTTGATGTTGCTGCCTTCTGCTAGTTTTTTTTTTATTATTTATATTTAGTATCATGTTCTTGTTTTGTTTAGTTATAGCATAGTATCCTGTTTTGTTTAAGTTTTAGGAAGTCTAGTTTATTTAATATGCTGTTTTTGTTTCATTACTATTATTTTATTTTAGTTTTAGTTTTAATACACTAGATCTTATATTGGATGATGTTTGAGTGTTTGTGCATATTTATTTAAAATTGCATCTCCTATATTGTATTGCATCACGTTGTAACCCCACGGGTTGCAACGTAATTTTCCCGTTGTGATCCCACGGATCACAACGCACTCCCATGCATGCAAGTTAAGGCGTTATGCTGCCCAAATTTTTATAAAATTTTTAAAATCCCTCTGTCGCTAAACCCCTGTCGCGGACCCACGGTCCGCGACACACTCCTTGATTAGCGACAGAGGACCCAAATACTTGTAATTTTATTCTGGAAGGGCTCTGTCGCGGACCCACGCTCCGCGACACACTCCTTGTTCCGCGACAGGAATTATACCATTATTGGATTTTTGACCCCTGTGTCGCTAAACCCCTGTCGCGGGGCCACGCCTAGCGACACGGATTTTTGTTTAGCGACACAACAACCCTAATTTTCAAAATATTCCTTTTCTCTTATTACCCACCTCTCTGTCGCGAAACCCCTGTCGCGGACCCACGGTCCGCGACACAAACTCTGTCCCGCGACAGGCTTGGCACCTTTTTGCCAAATATTTATTCTCCATCTCACCCCATTAATTAATTGAACCTTTATATTAATATTTTGAGGTTGAAATCCAATGATCTCAACCCATGATTAATTTGATATAAAGAACTTTGTTCAATTTTCCATTAAAAGATTCTTCTACATAAATTAAACTCTAATGATCTAAGTATATAATCCGGACTGTAATTAATTAATTATGGAATGAGAGATTATTTAGACCATAAAGAGTAATTATGGATTAATTTCCATACCCTTGCATGAGAAACCAATGTCTCTCATGCAAGATGGACCAAAAATATTTTCTTAATTTATTTTGGTATTTTCCGTGTTGTGTGAAACAACTAGTAAGAGATATAACAGAATAATGTTGGCGGGTATTCCCACACGGATAAACTAGCTCGTGATCTGTATATTAATTACTAGATGTTATTTTGCATGGTCCGGGCAGTGGTCGGTGGAAGCCTTGGCGGTTCGTCCATCCGGGATTATAATAGCTGCTCAGCTGACCCTATCCGGATACAGTTTCTTTTTCTTTATCTTAATTTCAAACCTGAATTCCGAGTTGTAGTAATGTTAGATGATATTTGCCAATATCGTCTAATAATTTCTGCAGTAAAAGAGCATGTGGGTTTTTACTTCCAATTTCACGGATAGTGGAGGTCTAAGTGACAGTGGCAACTGACATATAAGGCCATCCCGCTATCTAAAAATCATTCCATCCAAATAAGAGGGAAATTGGAAAGCAGATGTTTGCAGTCCACCCAATCATTTTGCCATCTTTTCAGCCAAAATAAATTTTTCTCATCTCCGGCTATTTCATCTCTGTGTTTCAACTTCTGTCTAAACCCACCTTATATTTTGGGTTATTTAATTTTACACTTCTCTATAAATTTATGCATGATATTATTATGTAGATATTGTGGTCTAATTATTTTGGGATCCTTCCCTTGGACATAGAAGTCTTGATTTTAAACAGATGTCTCACAATAAATTTCCAACAAAAATTCATTTATAAAATCCGGATCTGAGTAAGGGATAGATTCCTTAGTTATGACTAATTCATATCCGACTGGGGGTTGATTTTGGGAAATTAGAAGCAGAGTCAGCGATTAGGTCTCACCTAGACTGAAAGGATCTGTGTTTTAATTGAGAGTCTAGTACCTGTTTAGGGAATGATTTTCAAATCTATTATTTTCCAAAATTACTTTGTGTTGGAAATCTGGTATTAAATATCACACTGAGATGGGGTCCACTTGGATTTAAATACGGTGTGATAGATAATTCTAGAGGAACAATACATAGGCCTTGGTTATTTTCTAAGATAGGGTTGAGTTCCTTTCAACTGCTATCCTCTTCTGCCAATCCCTATTTTTGAGTCCTGAGTGAGTGCATCCGGAATGAATTAATCTATTAGTTCGTTTCATTAGTTTGCATCTCATAACCACCCGGAAGGAAGTGAACACTGCGAGCGGTTCACCGAGATCCGGGAATTCTTGATCCCCACCCGGTCATTCTGACTGGGGGCTTTTTTTACTACCAGGGTCAGACTTTCAAAAACCTCCGAGTGATAGGATTTTAAATGCTTTCTTTACCGCTTTCTTATACCGCTTTCTTTTACCGCTTTCTGTTAACTGCTTTCTCTAGAGGTCACTCGGTTGTATTGAAAGTTGCGTAACTGCTACTAGAACTGAGAGTTAAGGGATAGTTCAGGGCTTGATTAGAATCTTCGGGTGTGACATGGGGGAATGATAGCAGTACTTGACACTTCAACTAATGATTTGTCAGGTGTTGCTTATCCACCACAGATAAATAACACACCATTGCAAGGGTAGTTATGCGTCTGTGGTATCTTAGAATTTATTTTCTTAAGAGCATGTAAACTCTTACTGTAAGTACCTGTCTGTTAAAGGGAACATGGTATAGAGAGCATGAGAATTAGCTAACTGAATGGATTATCCCAAGCAAAGATCTGTGTAACAAATGGAAGTTTAATTGTGTCTCGTCTGAATCTTGTCCAATCTTTATTATTTCCTTCCTGTCCTCTCTGTCTCATTTAAATCTGCTTTCTTAGAATAATTCTAACCGCTTTCTTAGAGTAATTTTATTGCTTTCTTAGATTAAATTTAATTCGCTTTCTAGAATAATTTTATCTGCTTTATTTTTAATCGCTTTCATAGCTTAGATTTAAATTCTGTCAAGTAGTTGATAATCAAACACAAACTTGAATCGAGTAACCGAGTGGAAAATCTTAGTAAACGACGTGGGCCCTGCTTCCATCGCACATCCTCCAGTGAACGATCCGGTACTTACTATAAATACTGCAATTTTTGACTCCGTGCGCTTTCGGGGGCACAGTTTCGTAACACGAGTAATAAAAACGTGACAACCTATAAATATATCCCTAATCCCAACTCCGCCATCATAAATTGGTTTCATTAAATAAAATTGAAAACCAGGATTATGATTTTTCAGAAAATACTCATGTAGTGGGAACTTGTCAAAAGTTTCATGGCAAGGATCTTCAAGGCAGGAAATTGTAAAAAGTTTCATGCCGGGGAGGTCCACAATGCCGTTTGAAATCAAAGTTTCCCACATGAGTAATAAAAAGTGAAATATATCCTTAAACCTCTTCCCATGAATCATAACTCTCTTCATTTAATAAATTTAACCTGGGATATTTTAGAAATACTCGTGTGACGAAATTGTCAAAAGTTTCATGGCGCCGTTGCCGGGGAGGATGCAGCGTCGTTTATTAAGAGAATTACACTCCTGATTACTCATAGTTAGTTTAATGTTAGTTTAGTGTATTTATTTCAGAACAGAGAAGTACCCTCAAATCAATTAAACATTTAGAGTACTAAGACTCTAAATGTGAGGATGTTGATTTGAAGGGAAAACCTAACCAAATTGGGTAATTTTGCTTGCAGAAATCATGGAGCCACCGGAATTGGTGTAAGGAGTTAAATGTGGAAGTGTAGCATTGGGGCTACACTAATTTGCAATTGTGAATTGCAAAACACGTGAGACTCACGTGTTTGTCATCTCCACCATCTCCGCACCACGAAGCTCCACCGCTGCCCCATCGCCCATCCACCTCATTACCACCACTGCTGAGGAAACCCTCATCACTGGTGAAACGACAAATGGAGCAGCAGACCTTCGGACTACAGGTCCCGGTTGGATTAGTTCTGTAATTGCCCGAAGATTATATCCGGAATTTAAAGAAATTTAAAATCCGGAATAATTTTCACAAGCACAGAATTAGTCGAACCCAAATTTTTGCAAGTCAAAATCATATATATATACTAGTCAAACACCTGTGCGATGCACAGTGTAAAAGGGATATACAACTACCTATGAAGCCTGAATGATTACATATAAAGCAGCAGACAAATTCCAATTAAAAACCAAATTCTTTATACTTGGCAAACAGAACATCCCATTAACTTAGAATAGATGGATAGGATACCAATAAGAGAATGCAAATGCACCAAATTCTTTAGCAAACATGCACTGGCAATTGTGGGAAAACAGAAAGAAATTCATTTGATAGCCAAAAAAGGTTTTCCATACTTGTTAGTGTCCCATACATTCTCAGCACAGGTCCATGTGGAAGAAAGAAGAGCATCTGCAGGCACTTTACGCCACTTAAAACAGTCCTCACACTGCAGCCACTGGATCTTTTCACTTAGAAATGGAATATCTTCATGTTAGCATTCCTGCGCGCAGCATGGTTATAATAAAATATAAGAGAGAGGAAAGGAGAGCTACAAAGACCATGAAAACAATGCATCTCACCCAAAATGATCTAGGGCAGGAATAGTAGGCCTCCCAATAACAGGTGAAGCTTCCTGAAAGAAAGAGATCGGGAAGCTCAGGATGCGGAAAGAAAGAAATTAAGTAAAAATGTTTGAATATAACAAAGTATTGATTATAATCATGATAGGACACCCTCAACTAAACAAGCTATTGTCACGGACTGCTAGTATTGCTAAACCAGCACAAATAGTGACTTTATAATATATAGCAGTCAATGAGCATGCCTGAGCTCGCCACATTTAGGTAAGGAAAATGAATCCAGGAATCGAGGATATAAAGGATAATCATCACAACAAACATAATAGCAGACAAAGAAGAACCTTCTATCACTATGGTGGATGAATTACACAAAGGATCCAAACTTGGTAACAAGTATAGTGGCTGCAAAAAGTTCTTTATATGGTGGATGAATTACACAGAGGATCCAAACTTTTCAATTACCTTCTATCACTAATTTCATTCAAGAAACAGAGAGAGATACTTCCAACTAAAAAAATGCCCAAATAAAATGCTTTAGAATTTAATAAAGCAAAATGAAGCCACAATGCATGGTGAAAAAGAAAGTCAAGCCGTATGCAATATTGAAGTGTGATGTTGGATATTAGTGTAGGCGTATGCTTAAAGATAGTCAAGTTTTGGTCACAAAAATGAAAAAAGGTTGTTGAAGCATCACCACAAGAGAACCAATGAAAGCCACAATCAAGATGAAATAAAGTGTACCTACAATGCAATTAAAGTTCAAAAGAAAAAACAAAAAGATGATGCATGATCCGATTAAAATATATTTATGCTCCTTAATCTATATATTTTTTGCTCAAAAATCATGACCCTTAGAAGGTGATACCAATTGTGTAATTCTCTACCTGAAAATGCACAATCGTTGATTTGACAAATCTGGTGTTGAATTGAAAATCATAGAAGTTCTGGCCTTTCTCCACTTCTTTGTACTCCTATAATAAAGAATAAAAATAAAAACATGGAAAGAGAGAATTTTATTGTTAGCTCAACCAAAAATAGTTGGGGTGTTGATTGTCGACTCCGTCCGATGCAGGATTGCGTGCCGCATATCGTCAAGGCTCTGCTTTGTGTGCTTGCACAAAAAAAATGAGAACTAAGTCATCAGCGCCGTGAGAAAGCGAGACACATCTGAGATGGAAAGGATTAAAGGATTAGGGTTCGACAAACCACATTCTAGACGAACCCTAAAGCTCAGCTGTAGCCTAATCTTTAATTTTAACAACACTAACAAGAGAATGAACATTTCTTAGTGTCTCAGGAAAAAAATTACATGCTTTTTAGCAGCAACAAGTGACATAGGCAGAATGCTTGCGTAAGGTCTTCATACATGTTCTATTAGACAAGCCATTCCATACCTAATATTTTCACCAAATACAAGAAGAAATCAGTAAGTGGAAACAATAGATATATGTGTCAGGAATAAACAAAGAATACAAACATTCACTGTGGTATCCGATGAGCAAGAAACTAATGTGTTTCCACCTATAAGAACAGAATCAATAACCTGCCTCGGCATGATAGATGCCTGAGAAGAACGTACCACACAGAGTAAGGCTTAAACACCAAGAATGCACAAGATACACACTGTGATCTAAATATGAAATCCCATTATCCCAATACAAAATAGTAAAATGGGTTTGTAGTGTATTAGGATTTTACTATTTTGTATTGGGATAATCATATAAAAGAAGATTGTCTTGTTTGTTTCATTTCTTTTATATGATTATACACCCCCAAATGGCACTCTAGGAAGCTCCATGGCATATAGTTACCATAATTGGACTTACCACTAAATAGCTGTTTTAAGAGGCACATATACACAGCTAAAAATAAGAAATGATATGACATGTAATTGTAAATAAGAAGGGCATATAGTTGGTTATCATTAGCTCATATGTATACCAATTCATATTGTGTATAACCGTGTATGAATTAATTCATTTATAACCGGTTAATAAGAATTCATTATTATCCATATCTTCTTATGCTGATATTTATTAAATTAAATACTTTGAATACATGTTGTAATTGGAACTGTATAGACAGTTCATCATACATTTATAGGCCAATGATAACCGGTTAATAAGAACCGGTTCCTGTAAGATGGGCCCTAACTCTACATATATGTGTTATTTAGATAACAGTCTTACAACATATGACAGGATGGTACCCAATTATTCTAACACAACTGGTTGTATAGAGTTTATGTACAGCTACAGTCTTCCGGGGATTCCTGAAATGGTACACCTGACATATGCTATGTTGATTAATTTGTTAAAGTATCGAGTCAGCAAAAGGAACGCTTCTGGGTCGTTTTATAGGGGTGCAATTTTTGAACTTTAAAAGTAAATGAAGTCTAATGTTTAGAAAGGAAACTTAAATTTAGAAACCAAAAAACACATGAAAACATAAACTCAAGGTTTCCAATACTCGCCTTCCGAAAACCTCATCTGTATTTTATCCAGTTTAAACCCTAAAAACAGCTCAAAGACGACTCTTGATTTCAATAAAGTAGTCCAAGTAAGGAAAATCAAAATTGACTGAATTGGGAAAAGTCCGTACCTCCGTGGATCCATTTAATACCTTGAGACTTGAGTAGGATGTAAGCTGGAGCAAATTGATGAGACCACTCGAGAGCCCACACGACGCCAAAAAGATGCGAAGGCAGAAGCTCATGGGGTGGGGGAGAAAGAAGACGCAGAGCCAAGTCAATGACAATGACAGCAAACCACATAACAGAACAGTATCAGTTTGGTAATGTACAGACTGTGAAGCATGGAGTATAGCTCACAGCAAGTGTCAAAGGAATTTCAATAACTGTGTCGTTGAATATAAATCCCAGCCACAAGATGTATGCTATTCCAAAAGCAATGCCAAGACCTACACTGCACTATGATCAAAACGCAGAAGCTTTAGATTTCAAGTAAAAATGTGTACTGAAAGAATATGATACACACACGCCCAGAGAGAGTTGAGTGAAAAACTTTATTACAGCTCCCGGGTAGAGGTCCAGCCAACCACCATTCGATAAAATAAATGTCCTGAAATCACAAATGGAAGATATCAACAACAGGAATAGAGCGGAAAGTACAAAAGGATTCAGATGAAACCAAATCCAAGCTGACAGACTCTGTTTCCCAGAGTATTTGAGTAATATCACTTTTAGACAGTTGAAATAGAAAGGCATCAAAGCATCTATTAACAATCATACGTATCATTTATCAAGACCATATTCCCCTAATTCTCAATTAATTAAAGTCCACAAAAATTAGTAATTTTATATTTTTATTGAAGGACCTGTCCTACAATCAAATCAGGGATATTCTTTTCAGAGTTTTGGAGAAGGACACACATGATATCCAGAAAATGGTTCGCTAATTCACAAGTCTGCTAATTAGTACATGGTTACCCCAAGAGGATAAGAGAAAAAGAACAGTGCCAACCTTCTAGTAGGTATTGAGGGGCAACACAAGACAAGGTTCATGAAAGCTTAATACTATCATTTTTGTCCTGGAATCCATGAACCACAACAAGGCCAAAATCTGACAGCTGAAGAACAGAATACAACAAATATTATAAATACAGGTGAAACATTTAAAGTACAAAATTAAAATACAGCAAATATGAGGTCTTTGCAGAATTAAAGAATAAATAGAAGTTAATCTGGCCTAGATCAAAGGAGCCGCCATTGAAGACATCCACATACTCATTAAAGCCCTAAAAGAAATAAACATAAACAAAAGAACAACTATGTTGAAGAAAAAGAACAAAATCTAACATGGTGTATCGAAGAAAGTCTTGAAACAGAACCAAATAACCAAACCCGAGTGGCCGATCCAATCGATGCTTTCAAATAAATGTTAATCACAGAATAAATGATGCACCCTTCAAAAGCAAAGCAAGAAAATGATGCAAACACGACACAGAATAAAGAACAAGAAAGGCTAAAGAAAATAAATAAACTCAAACAAGGAAGAGCTATTCGGAGGTATAGGGTTGAGGGCTGCCAGCGAGACAGATCGATCTCCAATGGCGGCAGAGACATGGAACAACCGCGCAAGAAATTGAAGCAGGAATAAGAAATCGAGCAAGGAGGAAAATCAAATCTATTCTTAAACAAAATTGCAATGAGATTCTCTGGAAACAATTCTTATACCCAAGGGTAGGGAGGTCGAATCGGAATTGTGCAAAGCAAAGGAAAAAAGAAAAAACTGACCGTTGAATACAGGAAGCGGCGACAGACTTCCTCCTCCGCTGGCTAAATATAACAGGAGCAACCCTACTCAATTAGGTGGTATTGTGCTTGGCAAAATAACATTTCATACTCATCTATTTGCTGCATATTTTAAAGGAAGAAATCAATAGCACTATTCTGAATGCACAAACCAATAGCATTATTCAAGTATCATAAAGGTTATACGAAACGACTTAGAGCTATGGGTTCTGTGTAAATATAGGAACTTGGTATTCTCGTCTATATTTAAATATGCAAAACAATGGCAGAAACAAAACAAAGAATGCAACACATTCCCCACAAAACGGTAATCTTCACTTGTATATTTTGATTGTGAAACTCATTCTCATGATGTGTAGAAAGATAGTAGTATGAAATAAATTTGAGTTACCTCCATCGATATCAACACCAAGCATGCTCCGGCAACCAAACCTTTTTGCTGAAAACAATGGGAGAAAAACGTATTGAAATTGATGCCCAGTAAAGTGTGAACTGAGACGAGACATGCACATAGGGACCAGATACTAAACTAATACCAAGTAAAATGAAAATTCTAGAAAACACTTTTAGCTATCTTGAAGCTGGGATTTGCTTATGAACTAAGTTCTTACCTATGGCTATAGTGACCAAGCCACTGTTGCAGCCAATGTGAAGACAATCCTTCCTCTCAAACCATTCCCTCTTCATCATTTTTATTCTAGGATCTTCGTCCAAGTCCTGGCCAACCTAAGAACACCACAAAACTGACAAAACTCTAAATTTAGTGCATCAAATATACATGTTAATTATGAAGATTAATCAACTTTATTAGTCAGCTTTTCAGTTATAGAATTTATCTAAAAATACAAGAGTGAATTTTCTCAGTAATGCACAAGAATAGAACAAAGGAGAACAGATTCAGTAGCTAATATTATATAACCATGGTACACCTACATCGCCACATATCTTCCTTCCCCTAAAAAAGGTCACTTCCAATTGTATGCATGCAATCTTACATGGCTTTCAATGTAATTTTACCTAGTCTAGCAAACATTGTTCCGCATACAAAACAGAAATTAACTCAAAATTGCAGGGGAAATCATAACATTATAAAATTTAAAATGAAATTCCTGAAAGAAAACGGGGATAAAAATGAAAACCCCTATTGAATGGCGTAAGAACTTGCACTTGTAGGATGTAAAGGAAATAATACAGTAAAACAAATTAGATAACCAGCAGCACTAACATATGCAAGAGCCCAAGACCTCAGCCACATGTACAAAATTAAATAAGATCACCAGCAGCACTAACATATGCAAGAAGAGAACAACCCATCATATCCCAGACATATGGAAAGTGAGAAAGGTTAACAAGTAACTCCGATATATAACAGAACAAGTACATATGAACAAAATCTGGAATATAAAAATCCACATGTAAATACATAATATAAAAGGGGTTTGTGGAAAAAAAGCTTATGCAGTTTCAAGTAAAGAGGAAAACACATAACAAACATGGGATTTCAACAAGGGCAGTGAATGTAACCAAATATAAGGTAGGATATGTACATGCATCAAGGAAAATCATTTCCATAACTATCTTCTTTTAATGTATAATTACGTATCAATTTATGATGCTATAATATGACCCCCACCAAACATCAATTCAACGGTAGAACACAAGCAATATGCATATAAACCACAAATTGTTTTAGCAATTTTTAAGTTTTTATCCACTAACAAATATAATAAGACTCCCAAAGCAAATATATGCTTAAAACACTGAATCAATGAAGATTTGTTCCTCTACCATCTAAGTCCCTGAGGGATTTTCTCAACATAAATTAAACCATGTTCAAGTCAACAAGTGAAGGATCTCTTACCCTTAGAACACAGACAAATTAAATAAGTGTTGATAAAGTGAAAACAACACTTACACTGGAGCTAAAGGTGATGCTCATTTTCTCAATTACATCAACAAATATTTCCTCCCTCCTCCTACCAGCAGGTTCATTTGCTACAACCGATTTAGTAACAGCTGTCCCAGGCATTTATTTATTTCCTTGCTGCTAGAAATAAATTTGTGGGTAGTTTTCAGGAACTCAGGATAAGCAGTACTTAAATCTAGCAAGATAAGCCAAATCAGAGGGCATATAGACCCATACCAATGAGGTATAACACAAAAATAAAGTTTATTAGCATCTGACTTTACAATTAAATAACTTAATAGTTAATACCATAAATAACGCTGCAGGACCAAGAGAAGGCAATCGAGCAGCATCAATCACTATTGGTTCATTGAATATATAAGACTTCAAAACTTCAGTACAGTCGTTTGAACATATCCAAAATCCTACAATCAGAAGAGTTCATATTACAACATAAACCACCAAAACGGAAAAAAGAAAAACCGCTGCCAGCTATTATTCTAATAGAAATCATAAGCCAAATCATTAGATATCACGAGAGAAAGTTCAAATGTCACAATAGTCATATTTTCCATAAGGGAGCCAAAGATTCTACATTGCATATGATTGCCTCTGTTGCTACACATACACAGCACTTATTATATATCTCAATAAGTCCTTCCATTAGATGCACAAGCCAATAGCCCTCATCGAAAACAACCAGGGGCTACAGCGCTTTGGGCATTCAGGCAGCTTCAACATTTACATAAACTACTCTGTAACTAATTTCAATGATCAGACAGTGTAGCTTGAGATGTTTGCAAGAGATATTTTCCTATATCTCGCTCCTCAACATTTACATAAACTACTCTGTAACTAAAACAAACTGAATCATTATAACAGGACACAGAACTTCAGTGAAACAGTCCATAAATCTGTCACATGCAATATGGAGCTGACAAATTTAAGGCAAAAAATGTAAATCATACTATGTTTTAAGAAATTACCTTGACATTATAATCATCTCTTTCTGTGACTTGCTGCAAGAGTTGCTGATTATGAGTCTGCATGTCATCGTATGCCTGCCCAATGGTCTGCAGAGGCAAAGGCTGAATATTTAATCGAATGCAAGATGCATAACAAATATGTTTAGACAACAAGAGAATACAAACCTCTATCTCCGATAGATAGGCCTCAGTTTCTTCATGTTTAGAGTTGAGGGCATCCGAGAGTTTTGTCTTTTCCCTACAATAATTGGGAAATGATACGAAGTTAATAAGAAAATAACTTTTCTAGATAAGACAATATTCATTTGCAGGTTGCGAGTAATACAAATGAATCACGGATCATTGAAAACTTTCATATCATGTCAGCCATGATACTAAATTTCAGTAGCCCTGGACGTGCATCCGTTAGCTTCTTCTTGTTTTCGATGAACCGCCAAATGGTGGCCAATAGTTCCCGCCAACTCACTACCAATAAAAAGGCCGAAACGCCGAGCTCGCGACCCTGGCGGAGGACATAGAAAACCGAATGAGCCGATGAGGGTGTACACGAAGGTCCTAATGAATCAGTAACTAAAATGATCCAAAAATCAATCAATTTAACAAAAACCAAAACCCTAACCACAAGATCCAAACCCAGAGCAAAAAGAAGTTCATTCATGATTGATTAAAATCACCATCCCTCACCTTCCTGCACTTCTTCGCCAGCCGTTCTCTCGCCGAACACTTGAGAAAATTTCCACTCCAGCGGCGCATGTGGGCCCGCCCCAGTTGAAGCCACCTCCGCGCCATCAGCACTGTCCATTATTCTCGACAACAGCAACATCAGAAAAAAAAGGCAAGGCAAAAAACAAAACCTCCCCAAAAGAAACAACACAACAACAATAACAAAACTGATTCCTTTTTTCCTCCGAGTCCCTCCCAAATCCCACTTGAGCAACCAAAAAAGAAAACCCCTGAAATGGTTTTTCTCGTCTACCTACCAGCATAAAATAACCAACAAATTTTTCATTGCCATTCAAACTTACTTTTAACTTCAAGCAGTCTTCGGCTTTGGCTTAATGCTCTTCACTTTCGAATACAAGAACACTCCGGCAAGGGCAATTCCAGTACCTGAACATAAAGCCAACAGGAACTTAGATTTTTCTTTTTCTTTTTTCAATTCACATTTATATGTTGAAGTTGCAAAAGCGATGAATCGGGTATTGTTACCTAGAGAGTTGATAGGTGAAACAGGTGTGCGGAAGAAGAGGACTGATGTTACAATCACCACCACTCGCTTGACACAGTTGCCCACAGAATGGGTGACAGGAGATACACGCTGCAGTATCATGTAAGAAACCTGCAGAAACAAATCCAATCAATATTCTGACACAAGTGTGACGTGACTAAGAACTGGACACTCAGACAGTCTGCTCATGGTTCATGTATGGACTATGGAATGAATAACAGAGAATGAGAATTGCAAGCAACAGGTTAGCTAGAGGGTCCTCAAGGGGAAACTTCCTATTTATGCATCACTTGAATTAGCAAAAGCTACTACTCATTATTCCTGTATGAGAATTAATGAATCATATCCAATCCTAATTCCAGAGCACAAAGAGCCAATACAAGAACTATAAAAGAATACAGAATTCAGGAAGTTCTAAATGTAGAATCAGTTCATCCTGTCAGCAAGAAACAAAACACTTTAGTGAAAGCCAAGTTTACTGGTCTCTTTGATTTGAATGTGTAGAAACTAAATAGACCTTAAAATGCAACCATGATATTAGTGTCCTAAACACGGGACAAATACAGGAATTTTGAAGTGCATTGAAAATAACAGATCTAACACTGCCTGCACGTGTCACAAGGAGTGTAAGTAGAAAAAAACCTCCAACAGAACGGCATCAGAAATAAGCAAATTGGAAGACTGATCCAAAACAATCGCCCAAAACAAAATTTCAATTAAACCAAACAAATAAATTCGAATCAATTCACAACAAAAACAAAGAAATTTTACCACTCTGCTTGACGGACTCCTTAGCATCGAACCCTAGGCGCCAATGCCGAATAGGAAGCGCCCAAAAAAGAGCAAAAAGAAAAGCGGCAACACCGAAAAACAAAATAGCCACGCACGGCGAAAATCTGGTTTCGCGACTGAAAACGCGACAAACACGAACGCTCGAAACCACGGGCGATTGACTCTGCGAACTGGAACAGATTCGGAAAGGAATTGGGGAGACTCCCTAGTGAGAGACAGATGGCGAGGGGAAGAAGAAGGGAAGTGGGAATGAGAGACAGATGGCGAGAGCAAGAAGAAGAGAAGCGCGAATCAGAGACAGCTGGCGAGGCGAAGGAGAAAGAAAGTGGGAAATGAACGGCCAGGATCTCAAATTGGAGACTGATCCAACGGACAGGAGTAAAATTCAGATTTGGCAAAAAACTTCTTCTCCCGTTTATATAGTAGTAAATAGATATATAAACCTCTTGTGCATATTATATTAAATGATTCGGGTATTAATCAATTAACTCACATTTAGAGTACTAAGACTCTAAATGTGAGGATGTTGATATTTTTGAGAAAACCCGATAACTTCTTCTGTGCTTGCTTTGCAGGAATTTGTGGAACTACCAAAAAGAAAATTAAAGCTCCAAAACAGGTTCCCGGTTGGATCGATTCTGTGATTAATTGAAAGTATTCTTGGAATTTAAAGCAATTTAAAATCCGGAATAACTTTTAGAAGAACAGAATTAATCCGACCTAATTTATGCAAGTAAATATAGTAGATTAAATTTTATAAAATTCAAAAATGTGATCGAACAATTTTGATGAAAATCAGAATTTTTCTTAAGTATTGGGTATCGAACAATCGCCTTGTTCGATGAACCAAACGATCACACATAGCTAAAATCATCGAACACTTAATTGGTTTGACGAAAAAGGCTATCGGAATTATTTTTCTAGCTTTTGCGTAAATATTTTTCCCCTCCCTCCCTCCTCTTCTATTTTGTTTTGACTTCAATAATTTGTTTAAGTAGGAATAGATTGACTCACATTTCGAGCAAGGCTCAAAATGTGAGGATGTTGATTCTTAACTTAAATATTATTTTATTGTTTTTAAACCCAGCATAAAGCATGCATAACTCTGTTAGTTTAAATTCACATATTCGATTTTGGTTTATGATTAAATTTTCAAACTTTTAAATTGGGATAATATAATTGAAGACATGCATGATATGAATTTTTTAGGTTTTGAGCTATAAAAATTTAATGATATCATCATCTTGTTGGGTAATAAGTCCTCATGTTGAGAATTTAATTGAATAGATTGTAAGAATTATTCAAAGATTATATTTAAGAATATTGTATGACATGAATGAACCATTCCATGTGAGATTTGAGCCATGAGTCATTTTCACTCATTCTTTTCTTTGATGTGTGAAAATCATTTTGATTAAAGGAAACTAGAACTTGCGATTGGGACTGATTCAAGATCATGCCCTATTCCAAAAATCAAGAATATGATCGAGGCACCTAGAAACCAAAATTTTGGCCTTCTTTTGAATCCAAACCCAAAAATATTTTCCCTTTAGGATTAACCACTTTGAGCCTTAAGCCTAATTTTTCTTTGGAACCCTCTATAATTTTCCAAGCCTTCAAAAAGACCAAGAAATTTAGACCCAAGTGTGCAAGAATAAATTTTATCAAGGCATTACAATTTATGATCATCAATTCATCAAATCGGTATTCAAAAAAAAATCCGATAAAAAAAAAGAAAAAAAAGTGTTGAGTCCCATTCAACAGAAATAAATTGCAAATGACAAAGCAAATTAGACATAGTCTAATGTCATGCAATATGAAAAGAAAGAAAGAAAAATAATGATGATCATAAATTTTAAATAAAAATAATGCCATGTTATGATAATATTAATTCTTGCCACTTCTTAGCCCAATAAATTCCATTCCCTACCAAATGTTACAACCGTATGCCCCGTTATAACCCTTAAATAAGACCTCATGATCTCGATTTAAAGAAATGAGCCGGTGGCGAATTGGTCCAATTGCAAGCATATGGGATAATTTAATTAAACTTGATTATGAGTGTTCAATGATGAAACCCAACTTGAGAGTGAGTGAAATTTCCGTTTTTACTATATGTGAGGCTCTGTTTTTAATTTATATTCATGTCATGCTTAAATTCTAGAATTAAATCAATGATCAATTCTAAACATGATATTCATGAAGAATTATCAATAATGACTGATTTGTAGGCCTGATTAAATGAGAAGTATCATTTCATTAAACACTGCAATCAAGAGAATTTAATACTTGTAGTTTTTGATTGTCTTATCCCAATCTAAAAAGAATGATATTTTTGAAGCCACGAAAATAGATTTAATATGCAGCGTCTATGCTCTTATGAGCACTGACTCTGACTGCTCGGGGACGATCAGTATTAAATGTAAGGATGTTGATAATGGCCAAAATTGACCATTATTTTCAATCTATTTCCGTGTCTAAGACGGACATTTTGATCGAAATCCCATCTTATTTCAATAAGAAAGCAGTTGAATTTAACAGATTTATGCAATTTTGTATAAATAATAAACTGGTATTGAAAAATACAAAAATATTGTTATTCTATTAAATTTTATATTAAAAATCCAAAAACATGATAAAAACATTAAAAATTCCACATTTGATAATTATTGTTTGGTAGTATCTGTTCGGTGGAACACGGATCCATTAAACGGAACACAAACAAAATTTCAAGTGGAGCAAATATCCTTATTTATTATATTTTTATATTTTATATTTTGATGTATATATTTTTAGTTTTTATGTTTCTATTTTTATTTATGTTTTCTGCTATAATTTAAACAAAAATTAGTTCACTAATCACTTTTAACTTTAATTAATTGCAGGTGATTTAATTAAAGTTGGTCCAAGTGTTCTAGTCCAATCAGTACAATTGTACAAGCCCAGTAAAATTCAGCCCAACAACACCAATCCAATTAATTGATCCAGTCCAGCAAGTTTTCAGTCCAATAATCCATTGGCCCACTCCCACCTCCAGCCCAACATTGGCCCAAACCAACCCAAGCCCAACCCTAGTCCTAACCTAACCCTAACCCTCACCCTGCGCCGCCGCCGCCGCCGCCGGCCACCACCCAAATCCGACCAAAACAGCCCCTCACCGCACCACCACCATCATTCCCATCCCCCCTTCTCCGGCGCTCCTCCACCAACCTCGACCCCCATCTCCACCATTTTCATTTTCACCCTCCATATTCCGACCAAGCTTCACCACAGCCTCTCCGACCACCCTCGCCATCTCCACCATTTCCAACCTCCTGTCACCACCACTCCGCCACCTCTGTCGCGCATCTCCACCTCCCCAACCGAGCCGAAACCCTCTCCGTCACCCCCCAGTTCCATGCCTCCCTCCGCCTCAGACCGAGCAACCTTAGACAGCCCCTTTCGACCACCACCGCCGGACGCCCTCACCCATCTCCACCACTCTCGACAGCCGCACCGCCGCCCTCCGCCTTCACACCCACCACCATCCGCAAGCACCAATTTCAGAAAACTAGCAAGAAATAAATGAAAGGAAAAAGAAACAGGAAGAAGAAAGAAAATAGAAAACTGGAAACGAAAAAGAAAAGTGGAAAACAAAGAAATTTGGGAAGAAGAAGGAAATTGGTTGAGGAAGAAGAAGCTGCAGAAGAAGAAACGAACATAGGGAAATGGAGGAAAGAGAAAACAAAGAAGAAGAAGAAAAGAAATGGGAGAGAGAAAATAAAAGTGGAGGAAAGAGAAAAGAAAAAGAAAAAGAGATAAAATTTATCCGGACCTCGGGACCCCGGTGGCGCTAAACAAAACCCCTGTCGTGAAGCTATGTTCCACGACAGATGCCTCGCGACTGGAAAAATTGCTTAAGGACTGGGGATGTTTAGAGACACAAAATCCCTGTCGCGAGGCCACGCTTAGCGACAGGAGCCTAGGGACAGGGAATTTGCTTAAGAACTGGGGATCCTTAAGGAGACTGAGAGTGAGTATCAAGACAGAGACCCAGTCGCTAGGCCATGCCTAGCGACTGGGAGAGCAGTCTCGCGCCAGACACAGCTTCCGCGACAGGAGACAGAGAATTAGAGCAGTCACATGCCGAGTCACGTGACCACCCCATTTCCAATTTCAAATTTACCCATGTGCTCTATTACTTGGAAGGTTCCGGGATCTCAGCTCCCACAGAACCAAGATTTTTGTCTTTTCCCCTGGACCTCGAGCTCCCGCCCCCTCCTGCGCGTCATCCTGGAGCTAAAAAGTGTGTCCTGAACCAGATTTTGTTCCGCGACAGGCATAATTGTTTAGCGACTGGGTGGGCCTTGAATGGGCCTAGGGCTTAATTCTTCTCATCTATAAATATATCATCCTACCCCCTTGAACAGTAACCTAGCTACACTCTAGTTTTTCTTACTCTTGGAGGCACCACTGTGCTCTCCAAGAATTTATTAGAATAGGTAGTTTAGTCTATTTTAATTTTATGCAATGTAGGAATAGACTCTAGCTTAGTGTTAATTTATGTTTTGTAATAAATAAGTGTAGCTAGTGTTCAATTTATTTTCCCAGTTTATATTTTTGGATTTTGGGTTTGAAACACTTAATTAATGGGTGTGTTTAAACCATTTTTGGTCTTCTATGTTATATGAGAAAATGTTCCATAAAAATGTGTTATGGATCTCCCATAATATTTATTGCTTTATTTTTACATTTTTGGTCATTTGACCATTTTTATTATTTTTAGTTAGGTTTAATGCTTTATTTAGATCTAATAAATGCATAAACACTTTATATTCATCCTTTAATAGATTAGTGTAGGTTTTATTTTTAGTTGGTTAGTCAGCATGTTTGGATTTGATGTTGCTGCCTGTTGCTAGTTTTTTTTTTATTATTATTATTTATATTTAGTATCATGTTCTTGTTTTGTTTAGTTATAGCATAGTATCCTGTTTTGTTTAAGTTTTAGGAAGTCTAGTTTATTTAATATGTTGTTTTTGTTTCATTACTATTATTTTATTTTAGTTTTAGTTTTAATACACTAGATCTTATATTGGATGATGTTTGAGTGTTTGTGTATATTTATTTAAAATTGCATCTCCTATATTGTATTGCATCACGTTGTAACCCCACGGGTTGCAACGTAATTTTCCCGTTGTGATCCCACGGATCACAACGCACTCCCATGCATGCAAGTCAAGGCGTTATGCTGCCCAAATTTTTATAAAATTTTTAAAATCCCTCTGTCGCTAAACCCCTGTCGCGGACCCACGGTCCGCGACACACTCCTTGATTAGCGACAGAGGACCCAAATACTTGTAATTTTATTCTGGAAGGGCTCTGTCGCGGACCCACGGTCCGCGACACACTCCTTGTTCCGCGACAGGAATTATGCCATTATTGGATTTTTGACCCCTGTGTCGCTAAACCCCTGTCGCGGGGCCACGCCTAGCGACACGGATTTTTGTTTAGCGACACAACAACCCTAATTTTCAAAATATTCCTTTTCTCTTATTACCCACCTCTCTGTCGCGAAACCCCTGTCGCGGACCCACGGTCCGCGACACAAACTCTGTCCCGCGACAGGCTTGGCACCTTTTTGCCAAATATTTATTCTCCATCTCACCCCATTAATTAATTGAACCTTTATATTAATATTTTGAGGTTGAAATCCAATGATCTCAACCCATGATTAATTTGATATAAAGAACTTTGTTCAATTTTCCATTAAAAGATTCTTCTACATAAATTAAACTCTAATGATCTAAGTATATAATCCGGACTGTAATTAATTAATTATGGAATGAGAGATTATTTAGACCATAAAGAGTAATTATGGATTAATTTCCATACCCTTGCATGAGAAACCAATGTCTCTCATGCAAGATGGACCAAAAATATTTTCTTAATTTATTTTGGTATTTTCCGTGTTGTGTGAAACAGCTAGTAAGAGATATAACAGAATAATGTTGGCGGGTATTCCCACACGGATAAACTAGCTCGTGATCTGTATATTAACTACTAGATGTTATTTTGCATGGTCCGGGCAGGGGTCGGTGGAAGCCTTGGCGGTTCGTCCATCCGGGATTATAATAGCTGCTCAGCTGACCCCTATCCGGATACAGTTTCTTTTTCTTTATCTTAATTTCAAACCTGAATTCCGAGTTGTAGTAATGTTAGATGATATTTGCCAATATCGTCTAATAATTTCTGCAGTGAAAGAGCATGTGGGTTTTTACTTCCAATTTCACGGATAGTGGAGGTCTAAGTGACAGTGGCAACTGACATATAAGGTCATCCCGCTATCTAAAAATCATTCCATCCAAATGAGAGGGAAATTGGAAAGCAGATGTTTGCAGTCCACCCAATCGTTTTGCCATATTTTCAGCCAAAATAAATTCTTCTCATCTCCGGCTATTTCATCTCTGTGTTTCAACTTCTGTCTAAACCCACCATATATTTTGGGTTATTTAATTTTACACTTCTCTATAAATTTATGCATGATATTATTATGTAGATATTGTGGTCTAATTATTTTGGAATCCTTCCCTTGGACATAGAAGTCTTGATTTTAAACAAATGTCTCACAATAAATTTCCAACAAAAATTCATTTATAAAATCCGGATCTGAGTAAGGGATAGATTCCTTAGTTATGACTAATTCATATCCGACTGGGGGTTGATTTTGGGAAATTAGAAGCAGAGTCAGCGATTAGGTCTCACCTAGACTGAAAGGATCTGTGTTTTAATTGAGAGTCTAGTACCTGTTTAGGGAATGATTTTCAAATCTATTATTTTCCAAAATTGCTTTGTGTTGGAAATCTGGTATTAAATATCACACTGAGATGGGGTCCACTTGGATTCAAATACGGTGTGATAGATAATTCTAGAGGAACAATACATAGGCCTTGGTTATTTTCTAAGATAGGGTTGAGTTCCTTTCAACTGCTATCCTCTTCTGCCAATGCCTATTTTTGAGTCCTGAGTGAGTGCATCCGGAACGAATTAATCTATTAGTTCGTTTCATTAGTTTGCATCTCATAACCACCCGGAAGGAAGTAAACACTGCGAGCGGTTCACCGAGATCCGGGAATTCTTGATCCACACCCGGTCATTCTGACTGGGGGCTTTCTTTTACTACCAGGGTCAGACTTTCAAAAACCTCCGAGTGATAGGATTTTAAATGCTTTCTTTACCGCTTTCTTTTACCGCTTTCTTTTACCGCTTTCTGTTAACTGCTTTCTCTAGAGGTCACTCGGTTGTATTGAGAGTTGCGTAACTGCTACTAGAACTAAGAGTTAAGGGATAGTTTAGGGCTTGATTAGAATCTTCGGG
This sequence comes from Hygrophila difformis, assembly GCA_030278955.1. Classification (NCBI taxonomy): domain Eukaryota; kingdom Viridiplantae; phylum Streptophyta; class Magnoliopsida; order Lamiales; family Acanthaceae; genus Hygrophila; species Hygrophila difformis. Next base: position 20,214,578 of record JAOANR010000008.1, on the reverse strand, counting down.
TGTGACATGGGGGAATGATAGCAGTACTTGACACTTCAACTAATGATTTGTCAGGTGTTGCTTATCCACCACAGATAAATAACACACCATTGCAAGGGTAGTTATGCGTCTGTGGTATCTTAGAATTTATTTTCTTAAGAGCATGTAAACTCTTACTGTAAGTACCTGTCTGTTAAAGGGAAGAACATGATATAGAGAGCATGAGAATTAGCTAACTGAATGGATTATCCCAAGCAAAGATCTGTGTAACAAATGGAAGTTTAATTGTGTCTCGTCTGAATCTTGTCCAATCTTTATTATTTCCTTCTTGTCCTCTCTGTCTCATTTAAATCTGCTTTCTTAGAATAATTCTAACCGCTTTCTTAGAGTAATTTTATTGCTTTCTTAGATTAAATTTAATTCGCTTTCTAGAATAATTTTATCTGCTTTATTTTTAATCGCTTTCATAGCTTAGATTTAAATTCTGTCAAGTAGTTGATAATCAAACACAAACTTGAATCGAGTAACCGAGTGGAAAATCTTAGTAAACGACGTGGGCCCTGCTTCCATCGCACATCCTCCAGTGAACGATCCGGTACTTACTATAAATACTGCAATTTTTTACTCCGTGCGCTTTCAGGGGCACAGTTTCGTAACACGAGTAATAAAAACGTGACAACCTATAAATATATCCCTAATCCCAACTCCGCCATCATAAATTGGTTTCATTAAATAAAATTGAAAACCAGGATTATGATTTTTCAGAAAATACTCATGTAGTGGGAACTTGTCAAAAGTTTCATGGCAAGGATCTTCAAGGCAGGAAATTGTAAAAAGTTTCATGCCGGGGAGGTCCACAATGCCGTTTGAAATCAAAGTTTCCCACATGAGTAATAAAAAGTGAAATATATCCTTAAACCTCTTCCCATGAATCATAACTCTCTTCATTTAATAAATTTAACCAGGGATATTTTAGAAATACTCGTGTGATGAAATTGTCAAAAGTTTCAGTGACCCATTCGACCGCATCGGTAACAGGCACCTTGTTGCGGGCATCCCCTTGCCAGATGGGGTCGTCCACATCTCGGGCAAGGTGGTACCGGATCTTCTTGGTTGAACCTCCTCCCAGTGTTGTTTTGTTGGGGCCTATTCGACCCTCTGCGCTGCTCGTTCCTTCCAGTGTTGTTCTCGTTTCTTGAGTCTCGGCTTCTCTTGTCTTGGGGACCCCTGCTGGACTCCCCACTCACCCTCCTTTTTAGCTGCTGCACACGTGCTACCGCCACAGCGCGGTCATACACAGCTTGCAAATCGGGGTAGTGTACCCCCGCGATCACCTCACGCACAGACAGGTTCAGTCCCATCTCGAACTTCTGTGCCTTTTCTGCATCAGTAGGCACTAGCCTTGGTGCGAACCTCACCAGCTCCTTGAAGCGTGTGTAGTATTCCTGCACCGTTTGGCCTCCTTGCTTCAGCGACAGGAACTCCTCGTACATGGCAGCTTTAGTACTCAAGGGATAGAATCGATCCCTGAGTAGTTCCATCATCTCCATCCACGAGTAGGGCTCGTCATCTTCCGTCAGTTTGGCTTGCGTCGCCTGCCACCAGTCGTCAGCTTCGCCTCCCAAGTAGTATGAGGCGACATGCACTCTTTCTCCTTCCGGACACTTAACTGCTCCCAGCAGCTTGTCGAAGGTCCGGATCCACTCTTCCAGTTTAGCTGGATCCTCCTCACCAGCATAGTGGGGCGGCTGGTAAGGATTTACCATCGCCAGGTAGTTAGGGCGAGCTTGGGGCGGAGGTATCGCCGCAGCTTGACCCTGGTTGACTTGCGCGTTTCCGAGCGCAATCAACACTTCCTCTATCGTCCTAAGACGATCGCCCACATTGTTCGGTGCGGGGGCGTCCTGCGCACCTTGGGGTTGTTCCATCTCAGGTTGAATCGGTTCAGTGACGTTTGGTGGTGTTTCCGTGGGTGTTTCAGTGGTGGTTTGGGGAGCGGGTTGAGTTCTTCCTCTTCCTCTTCCTCTGGGTGCCATTCTGGTACAAATGGGATAGATTAGGACTGGTGAATTTAGCATATAGTCTAAGCAATGTATATGTGTTTTGTAATTTAGCACGTGGTGCTCGATCGAATTAAGAAGCGTCGTATGCTTCGGGGTTTTATTTTAATTTGTTCTTATTTCGAATTTTTTTTTCCTCGGCTGTACAGACAGATCTGTCCATTTTTTTTTTTCGATTTATTACAAATAAATCGGGCATTTTATTTCCTCAAAAGAAATTTTAGTACAAAGGTAGAAATATTTTCCTAGCAAAATAGTATCTAACAATAGAATCTCTAGTGTCTCATGACGTCCTCCGGCGGGGTAGCAGGATCTTCCTCCGGATCTTCCTCCTCCGAACTCGGCGGCAGTAGCTCGTCAAAGATAGTGTTTAAGTCTTGCCCGTGGGCATCGATGTATTCCTTTAGTATTAAGTTTTGTGTAGTGAGGGTTTGGACTTGGCGTTCGAGTTGGTTTATGCGGTGATGATCCGCCTCTCTCAAGTTGCCCATGTGATGTAAATTGGCCTCCAATTGAGCCATACGGTACTTCATTTGCTCTAGGGTTTGGTGGGAATCGAGATGAACGCTCATCATCCTGACCATCAACTGCATCATGTCTTGACTAGCCATCTAGCGCAAGCAAGAGATCTAAGTTAATATTCGCCAAGATTCTAAGTTCAATTCGCCAAGATTCTAGGTTCGAATTTCGCCAAGATTCTAGGTTCAAATTCGCCAAGATTCTAAGTTCATAGGAGAGATGCAATATGCAAATGCAAATGATGATCCCCCCCCCCCCCCCAAAAAAATAATTTAATGCAATATATATATTTTTTTTCCATGGGTTTTAAAATAAAAATTTTCCATGGAAATAATACTTTAAAATTTAAAATAATAGTCAAAATACTAATAATAGTTTAAAAATAATAATGGTTTAAAAATAGTAGTTTTAAAAATAGCCGGGCTCTGATACCAACTTGTAACACCCCGGTTTTTGGTCACCCAGGTCGGGATGTCACCGCCACATCCCCCTAGTAAGACACGGTTTCTCCGAGCTTACGAAAGGGATGCAAGGCTAGGTATTACAGTATTTAAAACATTTAAATCATTCAAAATAGCCCATACAATATAGTTCGAAAATAATATTAACATAGCGCAGCGGAAATAATAGTTTTAGTATAGTATCGCAGCGGAAAATATAAATAGGGCCGACATGGCCAAAACACGGGTTAAACAGGCCCGTTCATAATATAGTCTAAAGTATGAATTTAAAAGCAAAATAATGTTTCCCAAAATCCCATGCATGAATCGTGCTCACACATGCTCATTCCACATATTCTGTAAGAAAAGGAATAAAAACGGTTTTGGTCAGCAAACTTGCTGAGTAAGTTAACACATGCATGATCGTAGGGTTTAAAAGCCATTAACTTTAATAATTTAATAAAAGCATGATAATAACATAATATTTAATTTAATCTAAACGATAGCATAATTTATTTCAGGGCTCTATTTAACAACACATTTCGCATGACTTAGAATAATAGTCATAATAAAAATAAAGCATTTAAACAATTTAATGGGACATCAAGCATAATTTAATTCAATTTAATTTAATTTAATTTAATTTAATTTAATATCCCCATTACATCCCCGATTTGGTATTTCAAAGTTTCACGATAGCATCGCGATGTCAACAAGTTTAGCCGGTAGCCCGGCGGCCGCAACCGTATCAGCCATACCCAGTACCACTCCGGAGCCTCGGGAAACCCATGCGGATATTCACGAGAGTGTAGGCTCTATATTTCGCCGTTTAGGCAATATCACATTTCAAGTTTAGCGCGCGGGGTCACCATCGTCCATTAAGGAACGAAGTGAAGCAGTTAGGGGGCACCCTGCAGAGCACTCACCCCTAATTTTAATGTAGTAGTATCAAGTTTGTAAGGGGATTTAATTTTAAAAATCTGACTTTAATTGTATTCATTTAAAAATAATATCTCAACTCATTTCAACCCTAAAGGTTAATTCCATGTTTCAACAAGATTTCAAGATTTTGTTTCCGGTAAACCACAGTTTAGTCTAAAATTCGTCTAAAATCAGATTTAATTCCAAAAATTCCAAAATTTCACGCCTGACTCAGAAACGTCGAGATCTACAACTTTCATGTTTTAACTTTTTTAATCCGAGATATCTAAATAGGTCAAAATCACCAATTTTCGCAGAAGAATAATTCTGTCCGAATTAAATGTATCACAGTTCAAAGATTTCGAATTCTACCATAGCAATTCAACTCCAAATTTGATGAAATTTTACAGAGATCATCTTAAGACAATTGTCTACGACTTTCATTTTCGGCCAAAGATCTAAAACAGTCTAGATCCTATGTCAAAAACGTGATCAAGATCATTCCTAAGTTCTGTCAAGAATTTCAAGATCTAGATTCAAACAGTTCGGTTTCGGTTGGTTTTCACCTATCAAATCGTCTCTAAAAATTCTAAAAAATTTACAGTAGATAGATCTAAGCCTTAGGAACGTTTTTCGTGTTTTAAGTTTTCCCGTTTGAAGTCGTTTTAAGGTTCGGAAAAATTCATCAAATCTGTTGCGTCGGTAGAAAGTATAAATTGACAGATTTTCGATTTCTTGTTAATCTTTTAGTTTTGAATGTTTTAATTCATCCCAAAACCATGCAAGAGTTAACTTACAGAGTTTGTGAACGTCCGGGATCGTCTATTTCGAAGGCGTGGCTTCCCGTCCACCGTTTCTCCTCTCCGTTCGTCGGGTTCTACGATCTAGATCCAATACGAGGTGTAGAAGAGTAAAGAAGAAGATTAGGATTTGTTTTCGAATCGTTTATTGAACAAGGATTGGATCGAGACTTACCACGACTATGGCGATCTTAGAATTTTCGTCCAACAGCGTTCGTCTTGGTTTCGTGCCTCCGACGACTCCGGATTTAGGGTTTCGAATGTGTAGAAAGTTGTAGGGCTTTGTAAAAGTATTCGGAGCTCCTAGGAGGTCTTATTTATAGATAACTAAGACCTAGGGCATCCAAAATCTGACCCCAAGGGTCTTGGGTCGAGAGACGTTCAACCGAAAGTCGAAAAATCCGCGTTCGGGCGAGAGATTCACGCAAAGGGTGAATCTGTCGCGTGGCGCGCCCTATGCCTCTTGACCGCGCGGCCACCGCGCCGACTTCGCCTGGACTTCGGTCCGGGCGGGTCGTGCGATCCGTCGTGCCTTTCCGCCTCTCTTTCGGGTTCCTATCCCTCTATGCTCCCGATTTCCGATTTCCGGGGTATCTTCGGGTTTCTACTTTCTCTCTAAATTTTTACTCGGGTCTAATTGGATGTTTGGACTTGAATCCTCGAGTTCATTAGTCGGGTTTCGATGTATAATTTATTTACCTTCATCATTTTATTTAATTAAATTCCTTTAATTCCTTTTTAAGTTAAATATCATTTCTCATTTCCTTATCTTTATTTATTTATTTATCTGCTGGATTTATATATTTATTTATGGTATTTATTTTATTTATTATTTATTTATTTAATTATTGTTTTATTTTATGATGGAAAATTCTCGGGTATTACAGTCTACCCTCCTTAAGAATCAACTTCGTCCTCGAAGTTGTGTTTCGGCTTTTCTTGTGCTAAGGTCTTGTGTTTGTTTTATTATGTTGTGACTGAACTTAGAATTAAAACTTCTAAGCTGCCTACGTACCCGGTAAAGGGATCAAGCCATAACGTAGTTCAAAAGTTTACCAAAATGCACGAAAAATAGGTGGTATGACATACCCAGATTCCAAGGTTAGGAGGAGTAGACATACAGATAAGAGATCATCCAATTCTAGACAGATCAACGAGTGCTAGAATTGAGTACGCAAGCCATATGTCTTTTTCGGAAGATAGAATTATGGCATATAAAGGGAAGGAGTTCATCAAAGATCTAACTCCTCAATCCATTTTGGTAGATAATATAAAGATTAAATGCCCTGAAGGATGGAAAGAAATACGAGTAATATTTGACATCACTAAAAAGATTAACCGTTTTCCATATGATGACTTATACTACTTGCAGCAGCCATCAATTGGAACCTATGAAGGAACAATTGAAATTGCAGGACACGAGATCAGAGTCTTAGGCACCGCCGGAAAAGACAATCGGGTTATGATTTTGGGATTAAGTTTTCTCGAAAACCATAAACTATGGGTAAGAAAGGATAATGGTATAGAATTTAATCTGAATGGTCACACCAACAGAATTAAATGACAAGTCCATTCTCCATTTATATCTCAGTAGGGATAATATATGAACAATATAAGTCAGAATATTTTGCAGCTTATATTGATCAGGTATTTGCAATGCAAAACCAGGAGTTTTCCCTAGCGAAGCTATGGAATCATTGCCCATTATTGCAGGAAGAGATTTTCCCCAAAAAATCTTAGTACTAAATAAGGGTATTCGACATGCCAATATCATGATTGGAGGAGCATTTGGTACACCTTGGTATAATGTAAAAACGCCTCCTATTTACTTTCATGACACAAGAGCGGATATTTTGTTAGGGAATAATGTCAGAATATTTTGCAGCTTATATTGATCAGGTATTTGCACTGCAAAACCAGGAGTTTTCCCTAGCGAAGCTATGGAATCATTACCCATTATTGCAGGAAGAGATTTTTCCCAAAAAATCTTAGTACTAAATAAGGGTATTCGACATGCCAATATCATGATTGGAGGAGCATTTGGTACACCTTGGTATAATGTAAAAATGCCTCCTATTTACTTTCATGACATAAGAGCGGATATTTTGTTAGGGAATAATTTCATACAATCTTTTACAAAATATGTTCAAGATAACAAAAGAAATTTGTTAATATTTACCACAAGTTGTAGAAATGAGATACGGGTGTTGCGCAGAGAAAAGACATTCAACAGGTTAATGCCTATATTATTTCGCAGCAAACGTGGTGATAATGATGCTAAACTAACCCATCCAAAAATGCAGGATAAAAGAAAGTTTGGTAAGGCTTTGTTGTCTTTTAGACAGCAAGGATTCGATGAAACTTCTATTGAGGAAACTATAAACCTCAAAGAAGCAATGCAGGAAATGAAGTCATTAAATATAACTTCATTAGACATTGATTGGGAAACTAAACTGTCCCTCGAAAATGTCAAAAGACTTATCCAAAGAAACTTTAACGAGGATCCTCTGGCATGGTGGGATAAAAACAAGATCGAAGCTACTCTACAGGTAAAAGAAAAATATAAATATGAGTATGTTCGATACAAACCCATCTTAATGAATATGCAGGATAAGAAAGATATGCAGCAAATTATCAAGGAGCATATCGATCTTAAACTCATCGAGCCTGGAGTCTCAGCTTATAGTAGCCCTTTATTCTTGGTAAGAAACCATGGTGAAATAAAAAGAGGTAAACCCAGGTTGGTAATAAACTATCAAGGTATTAATAAAATAATACAATTTGATGGTTATTACATTCTGAGTAGAGAACACTTAATTGATTGAATCAAAGGTGCTAAAGTGTTTTCTAAATTTGATTGCAATCTGGTTTCTATCAGATTAAGATGGAAAATGAGTCGAAGAAATTCACAGCATTCTCCACCCCACAAGGGCAATATATTTGGAATGTTATGCCAATGGGGCTTTCTAATGCCCCTCAGATATTCCAAAGAAATATGGATAATCTATTTAAGGATTATCTAGAGTTCATGTTCGTCTACATAGATGATATTCTGATTGCATCTCGAACTATTAAAGAACATATTAAACATCTTGAAATATTTTCAGATGCATGTCACATGGAAGGTCTTGTTCTCTGTGAGAAAAAGGCTACTATCGCTGCTAATAAAATTGAATTCTTAGGAGTTCAAATTGATGAAGCATGGATAGAGTTACAGGAACACATTGTGGAGAAAATCCGTAATTTTTCTGACATATTAAAAGACAAGAAACAACTTCAGAGTTTCTTGGGAGTTGTAAAGTTTGCAGGCATGTTTATAAAAGACCTTGCAAAATATAGAAAGGATTTTAGACCACTCCTGAAAGAGACTGAAAGCTCGAGATGGAAATGGGAAGAAATCCATACCAAGAGAATTCGCGAACTAAAGCAAGTCTGCAATAGCTTTCCAAAACTCGCGATACCTCAAGATGAGGTTGAACCGGTAGTCTAAACAGACGCCAATGATTTTCGATGGGCAGGAGTGCTCATGAGAAAAACAACTACGGGTCAAGAACATTGTAGATACACAGGAGGGTTGTTCACTGAACAACAAGCCAAACTTTGGCATATTAACGAAAAGGAACTCTATGCAGTATGGAAAACATTTAAAAAATGGCCTTTATACTTACTTGCAAAGAAATTTGTATTAAAAGTTGATAATACTAATGTTAGGGTTTTTTTAAAAAATAAACTTGAACCAAAAATTGAAAAAGCTCGTATTATCAGATGGCAAGCTGAATGTCAATATTATACTTATGATATTGATGTTATAAAATCTCATGAAAATGTTCTTGTAGATTTCTTGACGAGAGATGGAAGCATTTGAAGCTGATTCCATCATTACGAGATTCAATCACCTCAGAGAAAACCTAGAGGAGCTATCAAAGCATTTTGGACAGCTCGAGATCAATGCACGAGTAGCTGGCTGGCCAAATACAACAGAGCGATGTGGACATGGTCCGCAACAATATACGAGCCTCCCATATAGCAATGAGAGCACTATCGGAAACAGTATTAGAGCCAATCAGGAAAGCTTCAGCTTCCCTGGTAAACAAAGAGAAAGGTGCTCAAAAAGCTAAAGTGGTCACATATGAAGAAGCAGATTCAAGCACTGCTTCAAAGGAACCATTGTCGGATACCGACAAAAATGTTGAGCAAGAGGATAGTCACATTTCCAAAAGTTCAAGTCAACCCACTGCCTCTGGGGTAAAAGAGGAAGAAATTAACCTTAGGCCAATGACAGGTACCTCTAAGGTTAATTCAGACGAGAAGGTCCTATCTACAGTCTTGCTGGACTATCAAAGAAAATGGGAACAGCTGGTTTCCAAAAGGGGAATTAACCCGAGCAAAACAGTAATCGAGACACCCGGGAGATACAACAGGGTATGGATGCTCGAAGGATCGAAGCCAGAAGAGGTTCGAAAGTGGTATGACTTTGGAGCATTAGCATCGGTTCATACTACATCACCAGGGTTTCTGGAAATTGAAAACTTCCGGGATGGATAAGTAGCGCAGTGCACGAATCATGGCAGAACAACCCGTACCTGCAAAGAGGAGATATTCTGGAGCTTAAGTTCATTTCAGCAGCACCAGAAATAGTCGGGAAAGGTTCTTATCCGATCTTTCATTTTATTAAATTACAAAGACCTGATATGATTGCCTTCAACAGAGTTAAGTCTATGGATGAGAAGGCACCATTGGTATCTTCAATCAGCGACGATGAAATCTCCACCCGACGTGCATGGGGATTCTGGGTCTGTCTCACCGAGATGGAAAAGGTTAAATATTCGTTTAAAATATTCTCAAATAATTTAAATGGATCGTTCCTAGTTAATTCTTTAACAGGGAAAAGCACAGAGTTTGCGGAAACCTCTTTCGAAAAGAAGAGGTTACTCATCTGGGAAAACAAGTTGCCAGCAACCGAGTTTACCAGAAAGAAGGCATGCAACATGATGCATGTTGGCCAATGGGATAACCACATATGCCCATATTGTGCAGAACAGGAAAAAACCCTATTTGGTACAAAGATCTGGGTAACCCAGAAAAAATCCGGACCTGAACAGGACAAGGGAAAGAAACGTCCAAAAAACTTTCACAAGCCAAAGTAAGATTAGCTGGATGTAAAAGAAAAATAGGTGTCGGCAACACCCATAATTAAAAGCCGACAAAGAAGGGTAGAATAGTTGGCAGTAAGTGACCGATCAGAGAATGTGGAAAAGTTGACAAAGAAGCCACCTAACGCAATAATTCCAAAAGGACAATAATGTAGCCAGTGGAAGTTAAGGCCAAGTGACGAACGCAGTGACGTCACAAGGATTTAGAGGAAGATTGGAATTCGGAATTGAAGTCTGCGGGCGCCTATAAATAAACGAGTTTGAAGTAGATGGAAGGCATCGAAAATCCTCCGAACTCTTCAAAACATTTGTAATATTTCTCTTTCTGCAAATTTTCTTTGTGTTTGTAATAGTATGGGGTGCATCCCCAAGAGTCTTGCTTCCTCCATGAGGAGCTAAGTGTCTGTCTTCTCCATTAGGGGAAATTATGTTTGAATAATATTTTAAATATTTCTTCAATAAAATCCAGGCTTCCAAATATTCCAAATACTCCGATATATAGTTAAAACCCTTTGCCCCAAACCTTGATACATCCTAAGGTAGGAAACGAAATAGGATTGTGCTGTTTGCTGCTGAAGGAGACAAGAATCGGTGAACCATCGGTCGCGGCTGCGTGGTTGGAAGAAGTCCGTAAAATCCCGGAGCTTGAGAAACCCGACAGCAAGGCGGTCAAACCCAAGGTATGGAGTTTAGTACTTAATTTTATTATCGGAAGCATGATGGACTGTTATTGGACTAAAGATAATGAAGAAAATAAAATTTGGGGTCAAAGTGTAATAAAGCAAAAGTTGGTAGGGTTAATTGAAGTTTGAAAAAGTCAACATAGTCTAAATGGCCTTAATTTGGTCAAAAATGATTTCTAATGGCCTAAAATTGGAAATTAATTTTATCATGGCCCAAATGTGAAAATTGTATCTTGTAATGGCATAAAATATTAATTACCTCTTATATAATTACGAGATCTAAAATTCATCACAAATATTAGCAAAAAGTCAAAAACAACTCTATTAACTGACAGGATGAGTAATTTTGTAAGGATAATAAAGCTTTCCACAATTTATTTTATCATTCTTTTTAGTAAATAAATATTACATTATTATTATATAGTAGTAGTATTTTTTAAGATGCTTCAATTTTTCTTAAAAGCTTGTGTTCCCTCATATCTTTGTCGAGACATGATGTCAATGTTTAACCAAAAATTTTTTTAAAAAAAAATCTTCTTACTATTACTGAAGTAAGGATAAGGAAAGTATGTATTGTAAAAAGTTTTAGAAGTATTTGGAAGTAAAATTATGATTTTTGATAAATTAGAGTTGGTTTTATATAAATTGTTTAAAAAATATAATTTGAGCATAAAAAGTTGAGGGACTTGAGGGCAGCTTCCAAGTTCATCTTTGTTAGCAACCTCACAAAGGCCAAAGCACAATACAACGTAGCTAGGAAAAACAATATTCTAATAAATGAAATTGGGAAAATGGTGAAAAAGAAGCAGCAGTAAAGAAATAAATGTTGCAGTATTTATTAATGAATGCTAACTGGGGTAATTTGTTGGATGCTCTTTTTTCTTACTATTCATTTTCCTTTCTACATCTATTACATTGTCCCTTTCAGACATTACGCCCTCCGATTTTTTTTTTTATATATATATTATTTTAATAATTAATATTTTAAATTATATATTATTAAAAAAATATATAAATACATAGTTTAAAATTACTTCAGGCATAGAGTACCTTAGTAATCCCCCCGTTCGGGAGAACTTGCTAATGACATTGTTGGTCTTTACTATTCGTGTTTTTGCTTGAATAATTGGTTTCGGCCCATCATTTTCTTCGAAAAAATAATTTTTTCAGACGAATCCAATAAAATTTTACTTATTATTTTTTACCTATTTATTTTTGGTCCCACAACTTATTCTCTTAACTACATTTGATTTTTTTGATTTTCTTTTTTTTTAGCATTGACACTCATGTGTCGCCAAAGGTGCGTGGGAGTCCAAGCCAATAATTTTCATTTTTTTTAATCTTATTAAATAATTATTTGTTTCAATTTTAGTCCATTGGTCAATATTTTTTTAAAAAAAATGTTTATAACTGGTCAATGTACAATGTTCATAAATTCATTTATTTATAAAATGCTCATAATTTAATTAATAATACATAACTAATTGAATTACATTCAAATTTATTTATTTATTTGTAGCAAATTAAATAATACTATTATTTATAAATAAACTAGAAGAATAATATTTATTGAATAATGATAATTAAATTATGTGGCTGGTTTTTTTTTTTTTTCAAATAATCATATGGTATGATTCATTCAATTGGTTATTTAACAATGCGAAATAGTGAGCTCTAGTCTCTTAAATATCGTTTTTTTTTTTGTGACACAGCCTGAGAAGGCGAGCAAAGATAAAAAGAAAAGAAAAAGAAAACAAAGCACCACAAAACAAAATAATCAAAAACTCAATCTCCCTAACGTCGCAAAAAACTCATCCCCTCAGCATCCCGATCCACGCACGCCTTTACTTCATCGGAAGGAAAAGCCCACGTGGTGTAGAATTCTTCTAGGTCCGCAGCTCGACGAGCCAAAGCGTCAGCAACTTGATTGCCCTCCCTGAACACATGTCGCACCGGGCAGTCCCCCATGGCGTGCAACCCGACCCTGATATCATGAATAATTGGCCATAAATGGTGTTGAGACCGAACACCTCCCATGACCAACCTCACCACCTCCAAACAATCCACATAGCAACAATGAAGAGAAAACCCCATTCTGTTCGCCATCTCCACCCCAAACTTGAGTGCAAGAAGCTCCACCTCCAATATCCCCCTTCCAGTTAACTTACCACCACATCCCGATTGCCATATGCCCTCCGAACTCCTGATGACAGCGCCGTATCCGCCAACCCCATCCTCCGCTCGCAAGCACCCATCCGAATGCAACAGCCACCCTGCATCATCCAGCTGCTTCCACCGCACAGCTCTCACCAACCTCTGCGGCGCCCCCTGTATCGATCCCCTCTCCAGGCACGCTTGAAGATGGCGAGCCCCATGCAAGATCCGATCAGGAGGCAGCATTGTACCTCGGAAGATACGATCGTTTCTTTCCTTCCATATAGTCCATAAGATGGCCAAAAACCCAGCCCCTTTCGTCCTGTATGCCCACTCCAACCAATGCCTTGTATCCTCATCCATAACATGGTCGACGGAACTGACATGAATAACCCCACTTCGACGCCATATCTCCCCAGCCCAAGGACAGGAGAATAGCGCATGCCGCCAATTATCCACCTCCATTCCGCAAATAGTACACAATGGGGAAGTTGCCATTCGACGTTTGAATCTCAAATCATTACATGGAAGAGCCCCATGTCCCAACACCATAGGAGGAATCCAATCTTTTCCGGTATCCCAGCCCTCCACATCCAACACCACCCCTTCCCCTGAGCAGTAGTGTTAGACAACCATCTAAATCCTGATTTCACCGAATAAACCCCACTCAAATCCCCTCTCCAATGGATGACATCCGCTGCATGCCGAGATAGAATAGGTGCAGGAGACTGACTTAGTTCAACCCTCAAATCATTAGGCAACCATGAATAAACATTGTCGAGCTTCCACTTTCCTTCTTGAATCACATCTTTAATTTTTAGCTGGATGTCATTATAATGCACGAAAGGCACCTTATCCGCCAACAACTCGCCTTTCCACCAAGGCACATACCAGAGGGAACTTCCACCATCCCCTATGCGAACCCCATAGCCAGTCTTAACCATTTCGCCCACCTTATGCAACATTTTCCATACCTTAGTACCCCTATAATGCTCTTGTGGCAACAAGCCTGCCTGATGGTCATACTTATTCGACAGAACCCTTACCCATAATTTATTCGGCTGGAAAAGAAAATCCCATATCAATCGGCCAAGCAGGGCAACATTCATAATGCGCGCCGGCCGCAATCCTAACCCACCAGCCTGTCTCTCAGTGGCAAATCTCTCCCAGTTCACAAGATGAATTCCGCGGCCCGTATCTCCTTTCCAAATCCAACGGCGAATCACTTGATCAATTTTATTACAAGTGCTCACCGGCAAGAGATGGATTTGCATGCAATAGACTGGCAGCGCTGCTAACACCGCCCGAGCCTTAGTCACTCGCCCCGCCTTATTTAAGAGAAACCCCGACCAGGACTGCAGTCTATCCTCCAACTTTTTAATCAAAGAGTCAAAGTGCGCCACCTTCACCCGCCCCTTTATGATGGGGAAACCAAGATATTTTCCAAGCTCTCCCTCTACCCGGATCCCCATATGTTGCTCAAGCCATCCCTTTTCTTCTAGTGTCGCTGTAGGGGACACCACTGCTACCGACTTAGAAGGATTCATTTTCAACCCCGACCGAGAGGCAAACCGCTCCAACACCCCAGCCATGCAGACCACACTATTCTCATGTAATTCTGAACAAAAAATCAGATCATCTGCAAACATGAGATGAGACACTCCCACCCCTCCATCTTTCAACCGCACAGGCCGCCACCTCCCCACCTCCACTTCCTTCAAGATTGCTTTAGATAATTTCTCCATCACTATTACAAACAAATAGGGAGAAAGCGGATCACCTTGCCTCAATCCTCGCCCAACTTGTATGTGTCCAATAGGCGAGCCATTCCAAAGCACTGAGAAACTAGCCGAGGTGACACACTCCATAATCAATTCTCTGCATGCTCCTGGAAGCTCCATTTCCTCCAAACATTGGGCCAAAAAATCCCATCGCACGGTATCATACGCCTTAGCAAGATCAATTTCAAAATGGCTGACCTACTCCTCAAGCGCGGCTGCTCCATCGACGCCACTAATTCCTGGAGTAACAATCCATTATCCGCTGTCCCTCGGCCCGGAAGGAACGCAGACTGATATGGGCTAATGACATCACAAAGAATGGATCTCAAGCGCTGCACCAAGACCTTTGTAATAATCTTGAAACTAACGTTGCAAAGCATCAATGGCCTAAATTGTTGTATAGAGCTTGGCACTTCCACTTTAGGAATTAAACACATATAGGCATGCGTTAACTCCGGTGGCAATTTCCTCATGAACATCATTCGTAGCACAAACTCCACAACAGGCTGTCTCAATTTATCCCAATACATCTTGTAGAAACCTGCTGGAAAACCATCCGGCCAGGGTGCCGAATATGATCGCATAGAATTAAGGGCAGCCGCTACCTCCTCCTCGTCTACATTCCTCTCAAGCGCCTGCTGGTGTTGCGCCAACAGTGGAGTTAGCCGAGGAAGCTCCTGACCGACCCCGTCCTCCCTATGCTCCGCAAACATATTAGTGAAATATTCCACAACATGTTCTTGTAAGGTTGCCTGTTGCAAAACCCATTCCCCATTAACTTGCAGTCCATAAACCCTACCTCGACGACGATGTACCTGGGTTTTTGCATGGAAATATCTAGTGTTTCTGTCCCCCATCCTCACCCATTTGTCCCGAGATTTCTGGTACCACAACCATTCTTCTTGCGCCAGAATATTATCTAATTCCGCTTTAAGTTCACCCTCCAATCTCAACAACCAGGCCGAATCCAGCAAAGCCAGCCGCTTTTGGATTCCCATAATGCGGTTCTTGAGCTTCCTTTTCCTATCCCTGATGTTGCCAAACACCTGATTATTAAACTCCACCGAGTCCTGCCTGATCTTCTCAAGTGCCCCTAGTAGTTCAGTCCCGCCCTGCTCACAACTATTTGCCATAATATCTTTATAGCCCTCATGTAAGCTCCACGCCGCCTCCCATCTAAAAGGACGAGCCCCATGCACCCTCACCCGATCACCACAGATGAGCTGTAATGGGCAGTGGTCGGACCCCATCCTAGGCAAGTGAACTATTCGTCCCTCCTCAAACATATTCATCCACCCAAGAGTAGCCATCCCTCGATCCAACCTTTTACTAATCCGACGTCCATCTCCCGCCATACGTGACCAGGTAAACGTCGGACCAACTGTAGGGATCCCCAAGAGATGACAAGCATCCATAACCTCCCTTAATTCCGCCGCCCTATCCGCCAAGAAAACTCCACCCTGTACCTCCTCCTCCGACTGAATCTCATTCCAGTCACCCATAATAATCCATGGCCCATCCACCACAGATTTCAAATTAATCAAGTCAGTCCACGTCTCCTTACGCCTTTGATAATTCGGGTATGCATAAATGGCCGTTGCCAGCCATCTTGCCATACCCTTACTAATTTCAATCGTTATCATGCGATCACGAATGTCAAAAACAGCTATGTGGCAATCAATTGACATTTTCTTAAGCACCCAAAGGCCACCACCCATCCCCTGGGCCTCCTGTATGACTACCGAGGCATACCCAGCTCGAGTAAAGAAGCCCCGCAGCCTATGAAACAAACCTCTCGGCTCCAACACACACATAACATCATGTTTGTGGTCTCTAAGTAATTCCCCCATCCATCGTTGTGCCGTTCGACTCATTAACCCACACACATTCCAAACAATTAATGAATAGTCTTTAAACTCCATATATAACAGGATTTATAGACAAACCTTTTAGGGTTTATTGCAACCCTCCATCCACCGCATCCGCCCAGCTTTCGCCATCCCGAGAGTGGCTGTCCTCCCTGTGCGAGCCAGACTCCTCTTCTCGCCACCCTAACAATGCAAATTTATTACTCTCCAAAACGTCCAGGTGAGAGCCCTTAGACGATTCCCCTACCACATCAACCCGCGGTCGCTTATGCCCATGATTCGTCACCTGTGTCCGGCATGCACTGCCCACATATGGCATGATTGCCAAGTCCTGCCCCTCAGGCTCCTTATCTAGCTTTGTCATCGTCCCTTCCCCAGCAGCAGCTACTGCCACCGCCTTTCCCTTTTCAGTTCGGTTGGGACTCCTGTCGACAGCCTTTTCCTCCACTACAGAATGCACCTCCTGTCCCTTCCAAGGTGGCTGTTTTCCTTTCTTTTTGGCCCTCCGGACGACCATAAGCCAATCTCCAAATTCTTGTTCCTTGCATGGATCACGCACTCCATCCCCCTCCCTCGCCTTACTTTCAACATCCTTCATCCCAAGGTCCCCCTGTGCATCCGCCACAAGTTCCACATCCCCCTCCTCCAAAGCCTCCTGTTCCTCCTCAACCTTGTTATTACTATCATCATTCAGATTGGAGTCCACATTGCAAGCAAAACTACAATCCCTATCGAAGTGCCCATACCGACCACACTTGGTGCACAACAGGTGTAGTCCTTCATAGGACACCGTAATCCACTCATCATTGACCAACATCTTCCCTGTCACAGGTTTAGTAAGGTCCAGCGCAACACAAACACGCGCATACATCCCCCTCGAAGTGGTCTGTGTGCAAGCATCGAACTTTATTACCTCCCCAATTCCTGACGCCAAACCCCAAAGGATGTCCTCGCGAAATCTATGCATTGGCAATCCATTCATTCTAGCCCATACGAGCGTTTTGTTGACTTGCGTTGTCCGAGGGTTGAATTCCCGCGACCAAGGCATGATCGCTAAATAATGGTCAAAGAGCATCCAAGGCCCCCCATTCACGACAGTCTCGCGATCCGCTAGCAAGTCAAACCTTACGATGAAACACCCATGCCCGACGTCAATTAGTGTCATGGTTCCCTGGATTTTCCACATCTTCTTCAACCTTTCTTGTAACGTCATGTAACCAACGTGAGCCCCAAGTAACTTAACAACCAAAGCTTCTTCCCATTCCTTCCCCGCATCACGATCCACTTCCTCATCAATGACAAACTTCGGTATCGAAAGATTGTTTCCCACATAACTTTTTGTGATAAGTTTTTCCGCAATCAAGTCTCTCCTCTGGACAACCGGCCGCGGTGGTAGATGTTCCCCCCGCAGTATATCCACAAACGACCTGGTAGTGCCTCCTGGATCTTGGGGAGAATGCTCCTGTTCACTTGCCGCCGCTGCTTGCCATGCCGGAGACGTCGCCCGATTAGGCGAGGAAACCCTAGGAGAGGAAACCCTAGACGCCGCCATTATCTATGAACTGTTGAATTAAATATCGTTTTTGGATTCGAACATTGTAGATCCTTTAATATTTATTTATTTATTTATTTTATTTAGATCTTTGGGCGGAGAGCCAAAACTAATACAATAGCTCAAGGTTACTTGAGAATTCTCTTCCTAATTAAGAAATGCATATAACTGCAAACTAATTTAATGTTTGTACGCATCATTTAGTAACTCACATTCAATCACTTAAAAGAAAATTTCAAACTTCAAAATTCTTATACAAACCCAATTGGGTTTTATTTATTGGGTGAATTTTTTTAATGCATTTTATATATAACCATTGCTGAATTGTTAATTGATTGTTGAATTGTGAAGGATCGGCATCATCCGAATTGGATTTATTTTTATGGCATTCATTATTAGTAAGTACAGCGTATGTAGAAGAAGTATATTGCAACTGGCGAATTTGGGTGCCAAGTGTTTAATTAGTCCATATATATGACAATGTAGCTATTGAGTCATAATTAATATCTTATCAATCATAGTTAGACCTGTTTCCACATCATATCCTCATGCTGTATTGCTGTGTATTATTTGTACTATTTGGAGACACTGTTTGTCTGAGTCTGTCTATACACATTAACACTGTCAATTCTGACCGTCGTGGCACCACAGAAAACCTCGTGGTAGCCATGGTGATGCCTTTCATGGGCAGAGTTCACCTGCAGGACGTACATGAGAGAGGCAAATTAAAACACTGTCGCAACCTTGCTCGTTTTCTAGCTTTCGTGAGAATGGAGCTGCAAATGGTTCATGAGCTCCTACTGTGTAATTATATACCACACGCCAACTTGGACCAACTCTGCACCCGATCCTTCAATACTACAGGTCAGGTCAGGTCAGGTTATGAAACCGGATCGGCCGGATGAGATTTGCCCCGCCGGGTGATGGTTGTTATGAGGGCCTTCATTCCAATCTCTCATAGTGATGGTGGTAGGGTTACGTACCCTACCAGACCACACC
Organism: Hygrophila difformis; assembly: GCA_030278955.1. Classification (NCBI taxonomy): domain Eukaryota; kingdom Viridiplantae; phylum Streptophyta; class Magnoliopsida; order Lamiales; family Acanthaceae; genus Hygrophila; species Hygrophila difformis. Next base: position 20,195,669 of record JAOANR010000008.1, on the reverse strand, counting down.
ATAATATCATGATGGTTGTTATTAAGTGAAATCTTGTAAGATTCGTCTATTCACGTAGTTTTAGAATATCAAATTATTATTATTTTTACTTGTATATAATTTGAGTTATTACTCATTAGAAATGTTTATTGGATTGCGTGAAATGCAAAAATTATGCAGTTATTTAAGAACAAAGGTAGTATTACATACATGCATGGGTTGGTTTGATTATTACTTAATTTGTGTGGTGAGGAGGGAATTACAAAAAAGTTGAATTACAAACTTCACGAGTCGAGTATAAGGAATGAATTGAATTGATGGAAGCCATGACAAGTATGTATACCAACAACAATTGGAATTGATCCATCCAGCTGATCTCAAAAAGGTAAACATAATTATTACCTTCAGTTAGTTCCATGAAGGATCATTCCCTTAATTGATAGATTAATTTTTGGAAGTTTTATGTAGTAGTAGTATATGTAACGGCTTTAATTACAAGATCACATGTGATACTGCTGCATGGTAGTTGAGTTGTCCATCTCTTACAACCTCAACAAAATCCCACGTTGGCTTAACCTTCAAATCACAGTATCAGCTTGCTGCTGCTGCTGCTCTCACCTCACCCCCACATTCTACAATACTGCATTAGTATAATACTACTATATGATAGTAGTAGCTAGGATATCCCAACTTCACCCCCTTTCATCTATATATGCCCCAATTTTGCCTTTTAAGCAAAGAAAAAACTAACCCCCCCCCAACCCAAAAACCCCAACTCTATATTTACATTGTCCCCATATATACATCATTCATTTCAATACTCAAAATTAAACCACAACCTTCCCCCAGCCCATTATGGAAGAACAACCCCAGCCTCCCGATGACGGCGGCCACCAGAATTACCGCTCCAACGTCGACACGTCACGGCCTTTCCGTTCGGTCAAGGAGGCCGTGGCCATATTCGGGGACCGTATCCTCCTGCCGGAAGTCCACAACCCCAAACCCTTCACCTTTCCAAGAAAGGAAACCCCATATTATTCACCAAGCCAAACACTAGATGACAAGGATACTATCATTATTCATCCACATTCCAACTATTCGAGCCCCGGTGGCTCCACTTACAGCAACCACGAGAAGCTCACGGACACGGTGAAGAAGCTGGAGGCCGAGCTGGAGGACACAAAAGCCGAGCTCAAACAGCTCAAGGAAAGGGAGACCGAGACCGAGGTGGCCTTGGCCTCCCTCAATGCTCAGCTCCACAAGAACATGTCCAAGCTGGCGCTAGCGGAGGCGGCTGTGGCAAAGAAGGCGGCAAGCCTGGGAGATGCAATAAGAGAGGAAGAGAGGAAAAGGGATGCATATTTGAGGATGGAGAGCAGCAGCGGCCCGTCTTCGCGGAATTTGGCGCAGATTTTGAGCATTGGGGAGAAGGAAGTAGGGGCGGTGTTTGATGGGAAGAAAAGGGAAAGGAAAGCAATGAAGAAAAAGCCGATTATACCGCTTGTTGGAGAGCTGTTTTCCAGGAAAAAGGGAGCAGCTTCAGCGGCTGCAGGGGCGCTGCATAACCCTCTTTATGCATCTTCACATTTACAGTGGAATTGATTGTATTATTATGATTTATGACCTTAATTGTTTGTACACGTACAACTGTACGAGTTTCTTTTTTGTTTGGATATGATTGTATGCATGTCGTGCCATCATTTGGTTGTAGAGATTCAACATTTGGGTGTGATTTTTGTTTTTTATTTGAAAGAAAAGCATTTAACACACAACCAATTGCAAATTGGCATGGGCTCCCACATCCCTTTCCCAGACCTTCAATGGCTCCTAAAAAAAAAACCACTTGCAAATTGCAAACCATAGCTGAATTTCCGATTGTTGGTATAGAGATTTAAAATACTTACTACCATTCAATGGAGCCCTTGTAGTGTGTCCAGGAGTTTTCTTCTTTTATAATGCCTGCATGAAAACAAAATGTTTTAAGAGAAGAACCTATAGTCACATACACAGCATTATAGTAACAAAGTTCTATTGTGTAATGAAAACACCACAAGAGCAAAGAACCTTTAACTTGTTGACCATTGACATTAACCGGTGAAACAACTGAAATGAATTTTAGTATAGAAGTTGAAGGGTTCTTAGAAATTGAAGGATCAACTTCGATCTTAATGGAATCTTGGTTTTCTGAGTTTCAGGGTTCGATTCATACCTTCATATGTTCACATTTTCTACTGAATCCATAATTTCGCTTGCAGCTTTTCCTTTAAATCTCCAATATAGGTACAATATTGATCCTGCCATTAACATCACAAATGCAACCAAAATCTGACCTTTTCCTTAAAATATCCATCTTTTGCCCCAGACACATTGGATTCTTCCAGGACATTTCCAGCCTATAATGCCTATATATAATGGAAGTCCAATTTATGTGTGGACTGTGGAGGGAAAATTGCAGGAGTTGCCAACAAAAAGGCTTCCACTTTATCATACCAAGCCAATTCAAGAAAGCTATGAACCCAATTCTGCAAACCTTTGTCTCAAAATTGAGGCAAGCTCCAATTCGCCAATTCGAACCAATCCCTCCACCAATCTTTGCCTCAATTTTATGTATGGTATAAATTTTCTTTCAGTCATTTTTACTGCAAACTTTCCAGCCACAACAAACTGACGATTCTCTACACAGCACTCAACAACCATTTCATAAGCCTCAAAATCAATATGCACACCGTTGGTTTCTAAAAACTCAATCATGCTTGCTGCTCTCCACATGTCTCTGTTAGCCCGCATTGCACGCAGTGCTTTCAGAATTGTTTCCTTCCTTGGATTCAGTCCATGCCTTGCCACCATTTCCTTCACCATCTCGACAACCTCACCAGTCTTTCTATGCTCAGACATGTCACTTATTACGATATCATAACTATCCAAATCAGGAATACATGCCTTGCCCATTCCGTGCAATACTTTCACTGCTTCTTCAAATTGATCAATCTTGCAGAGTGACTGAATAAGGTAATTGCAGGTCCCACAGTCTGGAGCATATCCAATTGAATCCATTTCTAGAAGGATACTAAGAACACCCTGGGATCTTTGTCGACGCTCAAGCCAGGCTTTGGAAAGTAAGAGATGTGTCTGTGGGGCAGGTAGACAGCCAGATCTAAGGATTCGTTGTATGATGGCAAGTGCAAGGGGAAGAGGACTTCTGGTTCCAAGAAAATGTGAAAGAAGACAGGAATAAACAACATATGGCCGAGAACGTGGTCGAACAGGAATAAGAGACTGTAAAATCTCATCAGCCATATGGATTTGTTGTTTCTCTGATAATGAGGAGAGAAACGAGAATGGATTTGGATTTCTCCAAATCTCTTTTGAGGTAGCGAGGAGGTCAGGTAGTTTCTGATAATTCTTCTCTTCAATTGCTGCTTGTATGGAATCTTTAAGAGACCCCTGTGAAGTGCTAGAATGATACTGTGAACACTGAAGAAAAAAAATCAAGGGAAGGACCAAAGATTGAGCAATAAAATGTTTGAACCGTATCTTCACCAAGAACAATAACTACTAGAGAAAAGAACTTTCCATTTCACCGAAATATAAGTAAAGGAATGTTCATACCATCATCATGAAGAAAAATTATGAGCAAAACAACAATCTGATTTCAGTATACTGTTAGTTTTACAGGATATGTATGCTCTTACGATAAAACTATGCTCAATATCTACAAAGATCACAGTAACAATTACTCCAATGCAACTGTCAAGTGGCATTTAACTACTAAAAATAAAACTAAGCTTTCCTTAGGCTCTCTAGCGATTAAAAATGTTACTGTAAAATACAGAAAAGGAGAAGCATCACTTTCATGTGTTATCACTTATCAAACCACTTTTGCTTTCTTTTCTTATTGGCAAAATAAGAATTACTTACAATTGCCCTCCACGGCTCCACCTTTCACAAGAAGAAAAGGAAAGGTAAAACCAGAATGGTAAACTGATCAAGCCATTTACTGCCTTCGAAATGTTCGAAATCAAATGATCAATTAATGTATCAATGCAAGAGTCAGGTTATATGCAAATGGCCTAACTTCAACATAGAAAGGCATAAATAAAAGCGACAAAAGATCCGTGCAAATTTATCATCAGAAAACGCCACACATGATAAGACTATGCAACAAATTCACCAAAGCCAAAGAGAATCCATCCACGGCCCAAAATCCAGAACAACGCATAAAGCAATAGTAATCAAAGGACTGGAAATCTCATTACCAGTTGAGATTTAGTCGGGCGAGCAGCCCTAGAAGGGGCGTCGGAAACTCCAATAGGCAAACTCTCCTGTCGCCGTTTCGCATAAGCCAAATGGAAAAGCTGGGGTTTTGTAATTGGATCCGCAGTGGAGAGAACGGAGGAACCCATTTCTGCCAAAGAAGAGCAAGACCTGAGAATGGAAGGATGGCTGCTGCTAGCCCCACTTTTACCGGCATTTCGAATTGTCCCATCGAGCCCCCAATAGCGATCATGGTTCAGTGAGCAGCGGCGCCACTGATTGATGCCGGACCGCTGAGGGTGGTGGTGCAGCGGCGGGTAGTCGATGGAAGTGGCAGAAGAAAAGCTACGGTGGAATTTGAGAGGGGCGAGAAAGTGTGGGGTAGGGAAGGAGCAGAGCCTGTTGCTGGCGGGGGAGACCAGTGCTCTGAATACTACGAGTTTTACCATAGGAAGAGAGTTTTTTTGCATCTGCCTGTCAATGAGGAGGGTTGCAAGATTGGCGTTCGGGTTCGGAGCGGTACTGAGTTCAATTCCGTCGCGGGAGAATGGAATGTTGAAGTGCAAATGCCGAAATGCGCATCTGATGAGTCCAAGACCAGGCCCCATTACATGTCTCTTTAAATTATACAGTAATAATATTTCGTGGATCACATTCTTATTTTTTGGGTTAATGAAGGTCGTTTGTTTGGACAGATGATTTTCAGCAAACGTGAGAAAGCCCCACTTCATCAAAACCTCCTCCTATTTTGTCCCACCCCTTAGAAAACTTTCTCCCTTGTACTCTACAATATCACAATCAAAATTATATGCTAGTATACAAGTTATAACCACCTAATACCTTAAATGAAAATAATGAAAAATTAGAGAAATGCGTATTTTAGGAAAAATTCCAGATCAGAAACATGGAAGGCATTTTTTTTGTATATTACTAAGTGCTAAGTCTACCAGCTGGTGCAAGTCGAATGTGTCTCTATTCCCCTTGTCATGTGAGTGAGTGAGTCCGTTGCTGCATTTCTTGTTCGAATTTCAGGTTTCCCATGGGAAGTATAAAGCTCTGTGATTTTGTTGGGGGATTTCTCATTTTACAGTAGTATTGGGTGCAAGATTTTAAGAGAAGCAGACAAGAAAAGCAAACAACCATGTTTGAAGTACTATATACTATGTGTTATAGGGTTGGATTCAGGGTTAAGGTATTTACTAGTATTTAGTAGTATTATGCCTATGTCGGATTTCTCCATTTTTTTTTTTTTTTTGTGATTCAATTAATAATAAAAATTGAAATTATATAAGTGTATGTATTAAATTTTGAATTGTTTTGCACCTATTTTGAGAAGTGAGTTGTGAATAGGTGAAAGATATAAAAGATTGTACTGTTATTTTGTATTGAAATTATACAATTTATATACTCAAGTTTGTAATGATATGTACTTGTTTTGGAAAAAATTATGGGAAAAAAATTGGAAACGGAACTCCCAAGTTTTGAATCTGGAGTACATCAGCATAAGATAATTTTATACTTCATGCTTTTTATGCCCGGTCTTTCAGCTAGAATACAATACAAACACTTTTACTCTTTAGTACAACAACGTGGATGCAGAGTAGTATTCAAATCACATGAAACAACTTATTCAAAAATAGAAACCGGGAGCAAATTTTATTTTGTGCATTTTTCATGCAAGATTTCAGTCTTGAGAAATGACCATCAAGTGTGGTGAATATAACCAGTGGAAGTAAGTATTCATCAAGTGCTAATGTAGTGAATTTGAAAAGACAAATTTGAACAAATTAATAGTAAAAAAGATATGCACATTATATTACATTATAATCACCTTGGATAACACACAGGCAGCATTGGAATTAGTTTTTTGCAATGTTCCTATGAGAACCAAAAAATGTTCCCATGAGAACCAACTCCATTTCATTAGCCTCTTCCTAAAACATTAACATAAACCAAAAAGAAGGCAAACGTCAATACAAATAGATTTACCAGTATCATAGGAATCAAACTTAAAACAATCTGTACCTATAACATTCAATCCAAAACATCAGATTCAACAGGGAAAGAGGGAGAGAAATAACTAAAATCAAAATCATGGCAAGCACATACCAAAAAATAAAAATTTAAAAAATTAATCAATGCTTCAAACAAGTCAGCTTCATAATTCCTAATTCCCATTTTGTAGCTGCCAAAACATAAAACTCCTCAAATGGAACAAAATTTACAGTCAATCATTTCAACACCATCCATCATAGAGCAGAAAGGAAAGGCGACACAGATTATGATAGGAACATCATGTGAGAATGTCTAAATACATACAACAAACAATTTCCAGAAACAAAGGAGTGAGTTAATAACCATATTTAAGGTGAGAAGAATTAATTAAGTTTCAGCTGCATATTTGAATAAATTCGAAATTGGTGCATTAAAATTAAAACACAGAGCACAGACCATCAAGTTCACACTAGAATTATTCATAAAGAAAGTCTAAGACCATCATTCATTTGGCTCAGAAGAGAATACCTCATTTCAAACCTTCATCAATCTACTACCAGCAAAATTCCGGCAGCTGTATGACCGGCCTTTTTATCATCATTGCCAATGGAAAACATTGTTAGGTTTGCAAATTGCAATGCGCCTACCAAAAAATACACCCTAAGTGGCTAAGTCCCTACCAACACACTTACACACACAGTCACGCATCATACATAAGTACAAACCATACATTAGTCTTACGTACAGTATAATTAAAACTTGAAACTCAAATCATTCCATTTTTATTCAAATTTATTCATATACTCAATCCAACTATAGAGTTATACCCTACACCTTAAACCTAACGAGAAATCTACTTTCTACTACACTTCACAAGACGCTAATTTCAACAAAATAAACTCCACAATCAACAAACCAAACAAAGTGGGAGCAAAACCACACACATGGCTGTATGTTGAAAATATAGTAATTTTACACACTTTGAGAATGGATTATTATTTGCTTCAGTAGACAACAATTAAGGAATCATGTGGCAGCAAATCTGAATAAAGGAGAGAGGGAAAAACAAACATTCAATCTAAAGTTAAAAATTTAATACTACTAGTATAAAGAAAGAAAGAAAGAAAAAATAAATGTCACATGAGCGCCGAAATGGTGAGTTAATAGAGTAGATTTAAAAAGCACGGTAAATAGAAGAATACCGTAGAGGCACCGCACTCGTAAGGGAGTTTATCCACAGGTTTGGTATTTCCTTGCTCATCGTTAGACGATTCGGCGTAAGTTGAAATCCTTCTGGACCGCACACAGCCTCCGGATCATCATCATTCATCTGGCTAAGTGGTAGAGGAGGACGGCCCCGTGTATATCTTATGGATAGAAAATACAAGGCGGCGCACTAATTGGTGCAGGAGACGTCGGAAGGGACACATTTTCTGGCGGTGGCGGCGGCGGACCAGTGAGAACGGAGGAGTGAATCCTCCATTCCAAATTTCCAGGGGAGGATGAGACTGCGATAAGAAGAAATTAGGTGGCGGCGTGCCGCTCGGGATGGCAATGGGAAGGGTAAATCCACCTCCCATCATTAGAGGTGTCAAAACAACGGGCGGCTCGCGCGGGCTCCCATATTTGAACGGGGCGGGCTCTAAATATTTAGGCCCGACCCGCCCCAAACACGGGCCGACCCGTGAGTATTTTAGTAATTTTTAAAAAATTAATTTTTAGTTAATAAATAAAAATGAGATATATTTTTTATTGTATAAATTAAGAATGGGAAATAAAAATTTATAATTAATATTTAAAATTATAAATAGTTAAAATGTGTATTTTTTTGTATAATTATTTACTTTAATAATGAGTTTGTTGAATAATTCTTATAAAATTAAAGTTTATTAAAATTTGTAATACTAAAAATGTGTATTACTATATTCTAAAAATATAGTATTGTTGAAGATAAAAAATTTATAAATAATAATTGAGTCAATGAAAATATTGGGTCTGACGGTTGGAGTCTTTAAGAAGTAAGTTGTTTTGGCATATATAATTCATTAATTTTATATTTCAAAAATAAGATAAATAACAATAAATTATGAAAATTTACTTGCATTAAACCAACAGCAGTTGGCTTGAGTGGATGGGGCACTAGTCGCTTAAGCAAGGTCTCGGGTTCGAGCCTTGTGTATGCAAAAAACTATTTTGGGAGAGGCGCCCTTAATTGCCCTTGCAGATCCTCGAGGGATTAGTCTTGAGCCCAATGTGGCCCAGGGATACCCTAGTATTTACCTAGAAAAATTTACTTGCATTAACAAAATTTAATAAATAAATAAAATAACCTAGCTAAAAAAATTTAATAAATAAAATAATAAGAAATTTTAAACTTAAAAAAAAAAACTAACACTAATAATATAGATAAGAAGAGAAATATTAGAAAATATGACTATTTGTATTCAATTTTATAAGTAACCGAAATAATATATATATATATATATATATTAAAGCATTAGTGAACAACCTATCCTAAATTTAATGTTGTGTCTCCATTTCCAATTTCTAATTTTTATAGATTTTTGCATTTTTATTTATTAATTTTGATTTTCGCATTTATTTATTTATTCATTAAAGATTTTCAGTTTTTGAAATATATGAAATTTTCAATTTATATGGAATTCTCACAATCTTCACTTTTGAATATATTTGAAAGATTTGAAATTTAAAATTTGAAACTTTTATTTTATCTATTTATTTTGCTTTTTTAAATTTACTAATGTTAGATTTTCACGTTTATTTATGTATTTATTCGTTAGAGATTTATTCACTTTAAAAAAAAATTTGAAAGATAAAATTTGAAATTTTTTATTTTTTATATCTATTTTATATTATTCAACATTTTATTTATTTTAGATTTTATTGTTGCACTTATTATTTATTTATAGATTTTGAGTTTTTTACACCATAAGATTATTATGACATGAATATGCATTTTTAGTTTTTGCACCATAGGATTATTAGGACGAGGTTCTGCACTGGCAACTAAAAGAATTATATTTCGTTTATGTTTCAATATGATGATCATATTGTAATGCCGATAGTTTTGTGTAGGTTTAGTCACAATTTTGGTTTTTTTTGTGTAGTAAATGATATAATCAAAATGTACATTGCACATCATATTTATTTATTCATATTAAATATATATTAATGTGTATATGAAATCCCAATTTTTAGTTTTTAAAAGATATTTAATTTGTAATTTATATGGAATTCGTTGTATATATGAAATTTATATTATTAAAAGATATATTAATGAATATATAGAAAAGATTTGTACATATTAATTAATGTATATATAGGCCATGTTTTTTAAAAAATATATCACTTCTCCTAAAATTAATATACAATTATATAGTTGCTAATCGTTAAAAAATATATTTTATAATTATATCATTCTAATTGTATAAAAATATATTAATGTATAAATCTTATTTATATTTTATTATATTAAAAATATACAAAAAATTCTACTCCCTCCGTCCTGTTAAAAGCGTCTCAAAACTTTTGGGCACGGTATTTTATGTGGGATAGTTAGTATTTAATGTAAGGGTAGATTAGTGTTAAAGTGGTGGTAAATTAGGAATTTATGTGATGCGATTGTAATGAGTTTTGAATTGTTAATTGATTTATTTATGTGTGATATGATAGTTGTGTGTTTGAAATTTTAATATATTTATTTATTATTGTGATGTGATGGGAGTAAGTTTAGAGTTAATTATTTCCAAAAAGGGAATGAGACAATTGGAATGGGACAGACCAAAGACGAAAGTGATACAGAATTAATGGGACGAATGGAGTAATTTTTAAGAGAATTTTGAAAATTCATATTCTATATATAATTGGTTTAGAGTAAATTGATTATTTTGTAAAGCATATTATAAATAAAAGAATCTGGTGTATAAAGAGTTATTGGGATACGAATAGATCCATCAATAAATAAAGAAGAAAAAGTTATTTTTTAATCTATTTTTTAAGAAATACTGCATTAATCTATATTTCAATAGATTTGTTGTTAACGGAAGAATGAATATAAATCTAGCTTTGTTAGAAATTGAAAGTCTAAATTCTGCAAATTCTATAAATTTGAAAAGTTTATCTGAAATGCCGGTACTGAATGAAGTTTTAACGTCTGAAATAAATAATATATTGATACTAGAAGAGACATATTATAATAAGGAATAAATGAAGGCGGATCATGCTAAACTATTACCTTTATTGATTAATGAGTAGTGGAATGTATAATAATAAAATAATGTATGTAGTTGATGGTGATGAGGGTGAATTCTTTTTCTTTACGTGGTGGAACTGATAAGATATTTATCAATCATTTATCTAGAAAATATTATGTTTAACCATTAATGGGAGAAGTGATATTGTGTTGTATGGAGCATCAAGTGGAATAGCATCCATACTCCTTCCAAGAGGTATGACTGCATATTCTGGATTTTGTATTCCACTAGAGTGTGATGAGAATTCTACCTGCAAAAAACTTATCCCAGAAAATTATTTGACCTCTCTTCTCATTAAAAAAAGCTCATTATTTGGATAAAAAATTTTGATTGGTGGAATGATTATTAGCCCGTCTGAATTAACCAAAATCCTCATTCGATTTCAATGGAAAAAATTCACACTCGCATTTTGTTTTACTATGACTATAAAAAGAAGTCAATGTCATCAATCTTTAAACAATGTGGACTCTATCTTAAAAAGTCGGTTTTTACCCATGTTAGTGATACGTTGCAATATATCGTGTCGCTAGAAAGGACTCCAAGTATTAATATATAATTAAGATGAATTAACCCAAGATACTATAAGAAATATTTTTTACAATAAAAATTATATATGACAAAAATTTGCACAATGAATTCTTCATGTAGGTGATGGTAATTTGTAAATCTGGTATTGATCTTGGAGATGTACAATTAAATGTGACATTTGCATATGACGATTTTATAAACTCTACTGACATCCTATAGCAATAATTGTTGAGAGTACTTATATAAATATAAACTGCACCACTTCAAATCAAGATATTTTTTAAGATATTGCTGTACTAATCCCTATTAATGAGGTTGTTAATACAATTAACGATTAGATCATGGAACGTATGTCATATCAGTTCCTAACAATACTTGTCAAGAGGATGAAAACATAGATAATGCCAATGAATTATTTTCACTGAAATATCTAAACACGATCAATTATTTTGGATTACCGAATCATGACATATAGTTGAACTAGGATTGCATAGTCATGCTTATTAGGAATATAGATCCATCAAATAAAGTATGCAATGTAAATAGGTTGATAGTAACCAAGATGCGGAACCATATTATTGAGGTTAAACTCATTTTCAGGAAACTATGGAAGTAAAAAATTATTGACTGATAGAATGATTATGAGCCTATCTGATTTAACCAAATTCCTCATTCGATTTTAGATGAGAAAATTTCAACTTGTAGTTTGTTTTCTTATGATTATAAACAAAATTCAATGCTAATCTTTAAAGAATGTTTGACTTTATCTTCCAAAACTAGTTTTTAGCTATAAACAGTTATATTGCAATATTTCGTGTCACTAGCAAGATGTGGCTCAAAGTATTAATATGCAATTAAAAATGATTAACTTAAGATATCATAAGAAATGTTGTTTACAGTAAAATTTATATATGACAGAAAATCTGCAAAATGGATACTCGATGTAGGTGATGGTAAGGCCGGTATTAATTTTGAAGATCTACAATCATATGTAACATTTCCGTATGATATTCTCATAAATTATACGGGTGATCCTATAGAGACAATTTTTAAGAGTACATATACAAATATAAACTGCATCATTTCAAATTCAGACATTTTTAAAGATAGTATTATATTAGTCCATACCAATGAGATTTTCAGGAATGAAATTTTTATGAGGGAATTTTTCATATTATACTTAATACTTATATTTAAATTTTGTTTTATTTTAATTTAAATTTCAAATTAAATAAAATATTATTTTAATAATTATTTTTATTGATTTTTTAGGTTTGTACTGGATAAGCCACAGAAGTTAAAGAAAACGGTATAATATAATTTCTTAGAGGGTTTTTGTTTGTGGGTTTTGGGACATATTATCTGATTATTGCGTTTGCAAAATGCAAATAATCAGTTAATCCTGTTTGTGTACTAACTTCTAATAATCTATTATTTGCGTTATGAGGGAATACAAAACTATTTTCTTGCAGCTACATTTTGGTGCTGCAAGAAAATTACGTTTAGCCAAAAATGGATTTTACTATATTGTTGCCTTTTGAGGTAATGAAAAACGCAAATCCAAACACTTTTTAATGATTATCTGATTATTGCGATTTGAAACAATATAAGCTCATCCAAACACTTAATTTTCTACAATACGTTTTGTTAATTATTCGATTATCCATTTTCTAAACGCTACAACACTTTATAAAACACATATTCAAATACCCTCTTAGTTTTAAAAATAGTTAAATTATATTACATATTTTTCATTACTCAAAATATAATTTTTTATTATTTTATACAATATAAGTATATATATTATATAAAATATATATAATTATGCCCGTCGAGTCTCGACGGGTTACTTACTAGTTATTTAAATATATATTTTGTGACTTTACAGTAGAGTTTGAATTAACCAGACAATATTTACTAACATTAAATAAATAGAATAAAGAGTAAAAAAAAAGGCCAAAGCCCCGGGTCGGCCCGCCCCACCTCAAGCCTGGCCCGCAAAAGCCCGCCCCACTGCGGGTCGAGCTCGCATCTAAACGGGCCTTAAAAATTCAAGCCCGCCCCGCATTTTTTACCTTGCGGGGCGGGCCGGCCCAACGGGCCCGACCCAAATCGACAGCTCTACTAGGGATGACAAAAATGGGTATACCGAAATACCGAAACCGATACGTACCATACCGAAAATTTCGGTATGAGTAAAAATCATACCGATACCGATACCGAATATTTCAGTATACCGATTTTTGGTATATCGAAAATTTCGGTATCCTATAATATATACCGTTACCGATACCAAAAACTATACCGTACCGAATTTTCAGTTTTTGCCGAAAATACCAAAAATTATACATACCGAAATTTATACTGTACCGAATTTTCAGTTTTTGCCGAAAAATACCGAAAATTTTACTTACCGAAAAGCATTATATATCGTTACAAATCGGCATACCGAACTATACCGAAATGCCGATGATAGGTTGAGCTTTAAGGGTTGGAGTTTAGGGTTTACGGTATTACGGTATACCGAAATACCGAAATGCCGATGATAGAATATTGAAATTTTAAAATAATGTTAAAATTAATGTTTCGGAATTTCGGTATACCGAAATGCCGAAAATCCGGTACGCTCCATACCGTTACCGTACCGTTTTTTTCGGCATACCTAAATTTTGGTACACCTAAATTCCGGCATACCTAAATTTCGATATTTTTCGGTAATTTTTGATACGGTAAGCTTGGTATACTGAGTTTTCAGTAATTTTTTCCACCCCTAATCCAACCCACCACCTGTCCATCGGGTGAGTAATAGATAGACAACAACATGCATAAAGTTGCAATCATTTATATTCAAAGTCAATTTATGTTTAAACATCATAAAATCTAGAAAAATGTATCTGATTGGCAATATATGGAAGCGAAATGTAAATGAGGTAATAAGACTAAAAAATGGAAGAATCGAACACTGAGAATGAAATGGTCAAACAGAAGAAGTATAAATCATGTTGAGGCGTCCTGATATTAAAAAGATTAGTCGATAAGGCATCCCTTAATAATGAGTGACGGAATTATGGAGGAATTGAGAAATGTTGGAATGGCGAAGGAACCTTGAAAAAAAAGGGAGGAAAAACTATGTTAGTTTTTTTTTTTTTTACTAAAACACATTAAGTATATATATATATATGTATATATATTTAATAAAATATAGTGGGTGATGGATGATTTGGATGGTAGTTTGGGTGATGGATCGGGTGGTGGGTTGGATGAGCCTAAATCCATCTCCGACCCGATCCATCACCCTATCCATCCATCACCCTATAAAAATTCACATTTTGTCGAGTTTTCATCCATTTTACCGGGTTGGGTTAATGGGATTCTGGTCGACTTTTCATCCATTTTGTCGGGTCGGGTTAAGTGCTGCGCTGTTTGGTTTTGGACTTTTGAGCGACCAACCAAAACTAAATCCGGGCTAGCACGGAAATAAAACCTATACCTATTGAGTCATTTACTTTTTTAAGTAATTTTTTTTCAATTTTGTCCTAAATTTTTGTTTCATCTTATATAGTCCTTTAATTTTTGTCAAATCAATCCTAACTCTTAGATACTACCTCTATTTTTTAATAACTGCTCCATTTCTACATTTCACGCAATCCAATATAGGTATTTAAATCATAATAACTTAAATTGTATACAAATAAAAATTATAAAAAATTGATATTCTAAAACTACATTATTAGACGAATCCAACAAGATCTCACTTTACTATATTTTATCTTGTATAAATATGTCAAAAAAAATAATCAAAGTTACTCAATGATAGTAAACACTATACAAATAGTGCAATTATATCAAAATGGAGGAAGTATATCACAACAGCACCATCGTAAAAAATGCTCGACTTGAACTCGAAACCCAATGAGACTTGTGATCCATGGACAAAGGTTGATGGTTTTGATGCGTTGGGACGGGAATGCAGTGATGACATTGATCCACCGGAGGCGGAGGATGTTCTGGATGTGCTGGGTCTTGAGAATGAAAACGATACTGTCGACAATAAAGCACAAGGCACCAGTGACTAAATAACTTTGCCTTATTCCATCTTTAATTTCCATATGATAACTATCAATTAAATTTTATTTTTTTAAGTCTCTAATGATGTCACTCTCTTCATCTAACTCTACCAGAGCTATATCTAAGAATATACTGTATATAAGCTTATGTTAAAAAAGCTCACTAACAAAGAAACATGTTGCATTCTTTTTCATCTTCTTCCCCGTAAATTACCGAAAAATGATTTCTAATATAATTAAATTTACACAACTGTATAAAATATTAATGCCAATGTTTGAGTTTGAGGGAGGGAATTATATAAAAAGAATTTCAAATATAGCTAAAATAAACATAACTATATAAAAATTAATAGGCAAATTTCGTACCGGGGGCGGCGGACCCCAAGCTCTCACGTAGTACCGCCACTAGATGTTGCACACGGTCATGTTTCATAGTGAGCTGTAAAAACTTGATTGTATAGGGGGAAAAAATTCCAGTACGAGTGCTGTGATTTCCTTGGTAAAACAAAAGTTTAAGGCGTAATGGATAAAAAAAATAAAAAATTTAGAGGAATTGGGGAAAAAAAATCGTAATTAATAAAGTTAAAGAACTGAGTATGGCAAACCAAAAATTTAGAAGAGAAAAATCAAAAGATAAATGACTAAAAGAACTATATTTTCCAGACTAGTAGCTAAAAACTTGCAACTGCAACCCTGTTTAAAATTGTTTAGGATATGATTTATCATATTGGATATATTTTTTACCATATCAGATTGAGATGTTTTACCGTAGTTGTTAAGATCCCGATCCTGATCTTATGATCTTACGATCACACCTATCTAAAACGATCCCGATCCTTGTAGGATCTTAAAATTAGTAAGATCTGGATAAGATCCCGATTCTGATCGTAGAATGTTACGATCTTATGGTCATACTCCCTTAAACGATTCTACGATCTTACGATCATACTCTCTTAAACGCATAAAATTTATTTCAAAATTTGAGATCAAAGTAACTTCTTTTCTTTAATTTTAAACTTAAGAACTTGTGCTTCTTATATAAAATGTGTAGAAAAAAAATATATATGTTTGTTGAAATATTTTATGTTTAATTGTGATGTTTTTGTACTATATTGTATTAATTAACTTGGAAGATTCATAAACACATGAAATAATGCATTTACTTGTTAGTATGCATAATTGAGTTTACCCATTATTGTAATTTCATAAGATTTTAGAATCCCAATTTGATCCTACGATCCCGACCTTGCAAAGAGAAAAACGATACCATGTAGGATCCCGATCTTAACAACCTTAGTTTTTACAATATATATGAAATAGAACATATTTGATCACATATATGGGGTCCGTTCTGCATGTCAAGTTGTAACTGTGGGCTGTAGCTGGAGCTGCAGCTGTAGGGAGCTATAGCTGTTGGGAGCTGTGGGAGCTATAACTATCAGTTTTTGCATAAGTGTTCGGTACAAGTAGCTGTCAAAAATTATAATTTGAAAAGAAAAATTAATTAAATTTGGAAAGTAGCTTCCGAAAGCTCCCAATAGCTATCTCTTGTAGCTTCTAAAAAGAAGCTTCCAAAAGCTCCCAAAAGCTCTCAAAAGCTAGTGTACAGAATAGAGCTTTGTTTTGAAATAAAAGCTAAAGCTACCGAAAGCTCCCAAAAGCTGCGTGCAGAACAAACCCATGATCATTAGGGATGGCAAAAAAACTCATACCCAATGGTGAAAATCGAAAATCGAATGTTCGGCTCGGTTTTGGGGGAGTAATATCGGGGATGGGCCGGGGATTGGTGATTTTTTCGGGGATTTTATCGGGGACGGAGATGGGGATGGGGGAAGTAGTCCCCGCCCCGGCCCATCCCCGATATATTTTATGTATTATTTTTATATTCTTTATATATTATAATTAATATTTTATATATTATATTTTATAAATTTTACCCAGCACATTAAATAATTACAAAAATAAAATAATAACTTGTTTTAGTGGTTAAGGCACTGGCTCTCAACCTTATGGTTGAGGGTTAGCTTCCCCACCCAACCTCAGCCCTTTATCTCTCCCCTTTACTCATTTCTAATTTTGTGGCATGAGCTCTCACAATCCATTTTTCTGGGCTTTGGCTTCGCAAACTAAAAATAATTACCAAAGCCTATTAATTTAACAGGAAATGTAAGTTAAATCCCCAATGGGAGAAATACTCTACTTTTGCTACCTCTATACGGTAATACTCTCATTATGGTACCTACCCCTTAATTTTGATTTTGTTTTGAAATTGAAAATAGGAATAGACCATTACACCTCTAAGTGAGAAGATAATCAAGAAAGGAGATGAAGGGTATTCAGGTAATTGCAAGGTACTGTCTTGTCACTCTCCTTGGTTATGCAAATGCTGCAAAACATATCTAAAAGTCATACACCACTCCACTACCATGGCCATTTGGGAAGAAAGTGAATGAGCAGGTAGTTCATCCCTACATTGTGCTGGAAGAGGAGTACGTGGTGAAAACAGGCAGAGATTTCGGAGGTTTCTGTGGTTTTCATAGTGAAGGGAGATCGTGTAGTCGATCTTCTGTTCTAATTCGCAAGGTCGAAAGAGGCGAATTTCCAGTTGTAGGGTTCGAACTCCTAATGAAAGGTAATGAAGTTCTTCGTGCTTCCAGTCTAGGGTTTGAAAATTAAATGGGTGTTGGTGTAAGGTGCGTAGTGGGTATACATTTTGAATATTCTGTAGATATAGAGGAGGATGTAGTCACGCAGAGAGTCAAGAGAGGGGCATCATAGCTCGATGTTTAGTTAGTCTCCTACAGGAGACTAAGCTACATTGAGGGTCATATTACTGAACGACAAATGAAGGCGGTTAAAAGGACGCCATTCCACCATTTCGCAAAGGTAAGTGCACATTGTTGCATTATTTATTTATATCTTGCAGTATATATACTGGATTGTTGTGGTGTTATCTATCTAATGTCTAGTATGTATGTTTTCATTTTTGGTGTTTTTGTTCTGTATATGTAGTATTTATATTATTTTTTATGGTGTTATGTTTGTTTGACATTGTTGTACTACTCTATCGTGGTAGTGAGCATGTATGGAGCAGGGGTTTAGGGGTAGGGTGCCTAAATCCTATCTCTCTGTGACCGAGTGTTCTTTATTGGGTGAAAAATGGTGTCTGCCCTTCCTTCAATAGTTGAGAAAAATGTACGACCGTTGGAACAAGATTTTTTATTTCACAGATATATGAAGAGTTGTTTTTGTTCACAAAAGTCGTATGAAAATTTTGATTTTGTCCAAACTTGTGTTCTTCTACGTACGAGTTGTGTTTTGTTGTGATAGTGGTGTTTTTAGAGTTGATAACAGTGCTTTGTAATTTTTCTTCTAGGAAAGTGGCATATTTTGTTCATACATGTGGTGAGAAATGTATGTGTTGTTTTATGTTATGATTAATGGGTTTTTTGAGGTAGTCACTGTGCTGTGGTGTTTATTTATATCATCTTTGTTGTTTATTGTAGACATATATGTGTTTATTGAAGGTGTTTTTTGAGTTAATAACTGTACTGTGGTGTTTTATAGAAAGATAATAGTTGTTATTTGTTCCTAGTCTATTGTTTTTTGTGTGTAATGGTATGAATGGGTATTGTCTGCAGGAAAAAAGAATCGCGCCGAAATTGCTCTGAGATTTCTCCGGAATGCAGGGTCCCATGCTCAGTCTCATGCTCCAGTGGATCCAACATCCCCCAAAACTACCACCATCCAGTTACAAGCACCGATCGATTGTGGACCGTCAAACGTTGGTCCTGCTCCTGCTCAGGCCCCTGCTCCAGCTGAAAAGTCCCCAAACAAATCTGACCCCCCTCCACCTGATGTTGGTGAAAAGTCTCCAACCAAAGTTGATCCCCCTCCGAAGGATGTTAGTGAAAAGTCTCCAACCAAAGCTGATCTCCCTCCACCTGATATGGGTGAAAAGTCTCCTACTTCCCACCATTCTCCTACAAAGGATTGAGGTGTTGACTGTGTTGTGTTTGATTGACTGCACTATTTTGTATGTTGATGGAATGCCAGGAACAGTACATTTATTTTTCGACTGTGTTGTTTTGCTGAGCCATGTCTCTGTGTTATTCTGGTCAGATGTAGTGTTACACTCAACACTAGAACACCTGTGGTTTCACAACATCTTTTGTTATGTGAATGATTGTATCATTTTATTTTGCAAGTGAAGTGTTTCTGGATATAATTATAAATTTGGTTTTTAATCGTGTCCAATGAAGCAATGAGTTTCTGTAGAAACAAAAGGGTAGCTTAGTGAAATCCCAAAAACGCATTGTGGACAACCTTAGTAACCTAAAATGGTGATGATTGTAGTTGTTTGCATGTAAAGACCTATGTTTACAACTGTGGTGCTCATCATTTCTGGAGAACCCCAACATTTTCATTGTTTACAACTGTCGTGTTTTATGATAAGGTGTGTTGTTCTTCGACGGTATGGTGGTGTCAACAACAGTGCTTGTATGTTGCTGTTGATTCCAACTGTGGTATTTCATCCCATGAACTAAATACGTTGTAGTTCAAGGTGAACCCGATTCATCGTGTTTAAGCATTGATCTTCCTTCAAAGTTGGAAATAGCTTAGGATTGTATGTTTCATCGATTCCAGCTACTAGATGAACAATCCCACTTCGAAAACCCTTTTCCTTGTAGTTCAATGTGAACCCGATTCATAACATTTAAGCATTGATCTTCTGGTACTACAATTTGCATGGCTTCACATTGTATGTTTCATCGATGTGATCCACTAGATGAACCTTCCAATTTCTAAAACCACGTACCACGAGTTGTAGTTGAAGGTGAACCTCATTCATCCTGTTTAAGCATTGATCTTCCTCCAAAGTTGGAAATAGCTTAGGATTATATGTTTCATCGATTCCAGCTACTAGATGAACAATCCCATTTCCACTGGATGAACCTTCCCGTTTCCAAAACCCTATTAGTTGTAGTTCAAGGTGAGCCCTATTCATAACATTTAAGCATTGATCTTCCTCCAAAGTAATAGCTTAAATGTGTTGGTTTCGTCGATTTCATCCTATGGATGAACCTTCCCGTTTCCAAAACCGTATTAGTTGTAGTTCCAGGTGAACCCGATTATTTAGAAATAGATGTGTTATATCTGTTACATCCAAAAAGGTGCTAATCATACACGACTTCTGAAAACACATGAACAACACATTGCAGTTATATTAACACTACATACTTGTAGCTTGAACACCACTGTTAAAACCACCAACATCACTGTTCCAACTTCCAAGTGTGGTAGTTCAGGGTGAACCCGATTCTTAAGATATTACAATTGGCATTCCTCCGAAGTTGAAAATAACATAAGACTGTAAGTTTCATCACCCACTTATCTACTAGACATACATTTCCAAATCATATTCGTTGTAGTTCAAGGTGAACCCGATTCATAACATATAACCATTGTCCTTCCTCCAAAATTGGAAATAGTATAAGTTTGTATGTTTCATTAGCCCATTATCCACTAGACATACCTTCCCATTTCCAACACCCTATTCGTTGTACGTCAAGGTGAACCCATGATTGTAGTATTTTGTTTTGCATCCTAAATTGTTTATGATCTTTCTTGTAGTTGTGGTTTTTAATTGTATCCTATGAAGTCATGCAAGGGTGATGTTTTTGTCTCCCATTAATCCAGTGTGTTATGTGAAAGGTGGTGTTTCATAACACACTTGTGGTGTTGGGTGCACATCATTTCAGTAAATGCCCATCAGTTTCATAGTCGATACATATTGTGTTTTAGAACGCACATGTGGTGTTGTATGACCGTAGGGTGTTGTTATGTTCAATGTTTGTATGTTGCTGTTGATTCCAAGTGTGGTAGTTCAAAGTGAACCCGATTCTTAAGAGAGAACAATTGACCTTTCTCCTAAGTTGAAAATAACATAAGATTGTAAGTTTCATCATCCACTTATCCACGAGACATACCTTCCCATTTCCAAAATCTCATTCGTTGTAGTTATAGGGATCCCGGTTCTAAATACTTATCCACTAGACATACCTTATTCACTAGAATGTTTCATCCATGCCATCCACTAGACATAACTTCCCTTTTCGAAATCTTATTGGTTGTAGTTCAAGGTGATCCCGATTATAAAGTAATGGTGTTGTTATATCTGTTACATCCTAAAATTACATAATCATACACGAGTATTGAATACACTGACCACACTGGAACAACAGATTCATGTATGTAAACACCAAACTACTGGTACCACGAACACCACTGTTAGAACCCACAACATCATTGTGCCTACTGAGTATGTTTGCACACTAGTTTCAAACACACTTGCTCAAAACCACATACCATTTAAATATCAGCTTTTCATACACCACAATAACCACATTCCATATAAATAAGCGATTCAAATAGAACATTACAACCACACAGCTGTCCACTTTACAGTACATCATTCCAGTGTTGCATAAAAAAGGTATCACATTTTGAAACAATCCAGATCAATGGCCGTTTCAAACAATGAAACCATTCAAAATAATATCACTCCAGCCAATGGAAAAACACCACAGTAGTTCAAAAAAGTGCAAAAGTGAAGCGTATGTGCAAAAACTGTGTTGTGCAACTGTCATTCAGGCTGTCGTTTTGTACGCCACTTTGCATGTGGTGCGGTTGTGCCCCCGGCGTCGGCATAGGCCACACTTGACCTTGCTTGTCTGGACTTGTGATGGTATACGCTTTTTTTTTTTTCCTACGGCCCGGTTGCACCCTCACATCTCAGGGAAGCACAAATTCACTGTTATTGTCATTGTCATTGTCCTCTTCGATGTCCAGTCACTGTCACCACACATAATTACCACTCACTGTCACTACACATACAACAACCTAACACAACACTGTTTCACAAATAACATTGCATTTCTCAATGTCTGCACAAATATGCAGTGTGCAACATTTATTCCAATACAACATTACCATGCAAAAAACAACAGATTCATCAACTGAAACACGACACAGTACATAAACATGTATAACACAGCGCAAATATCTATAAACGACAAATTCACTTTACTAAATCACTATTCCATATGTTGAACAGTAGAAACACTCATGATCTTTGCATGCAAAAGAAAAATACCGATTTACTTCCAAACACAAACGTTTCCCGTAATGCATACATGCACTAATGTGCATTCAGAAAATAAAACACCAATATAATTGGTTTGGGCACCACATAGGTCTCGTTTCACACCACACGTACCTCAACTCTTCCCCTCCACGGTTCCCTCTCGTTCGCGATCAGTAGCTTCCTCCTAAAAAAACCCTAAACCTTCTCCTCGGACTGAATAATGTCGTCGGAATCTTCTCAAAAACCCCTGCCCTTACCCTCGTCTCTCCCCTCTCAAAGCACGAAGAAACCCACCCCCTATTCACTGGTTGATTGGCTGGAAATGTGGTAACAAACGCTAACCTTTTCCATCTTAAAAAACAAGCTCCAAAACCCCTGCCCTTACCGTCGTTCTTGCTCTCAAACTCGTCTTCCCAAACAGGAATTTGGCACGAAGAGAAGCTTCCCAAAGAAGCCAGCAAACCGAAGTAATATTGTGTGTGTGGAGGGTTTTGTTAGCCATTTTTTAGTAAGGGGGAAGGAGAAGGGAGAATGGTAATGATAACATGTCATATCACCTGCATTTTCTGCCAAAAAGGTAAGGGTAATAAGGTAATCTCATTACTTTTTATGTTATTGCATTTCTTTTATGTAATGGGATTAAAGTGGAATGTATTTCAACAATAGGTACTAATACATTATAAGAATAGTATGTGGGGATTTAACTTTAATTGTTTAAATAGAGGGGGATTTAACTATAAAAACCCCTTAATTTAATGGGTTGATTATATATTAGAAACTATTATGAATTTTTAATGTTTATTATGGTTTATTGCTAAATAATTTATACGTGTGTTTTGATATATGATTTATATTGAAAGTTGTCTCAAATAATATGGCCCCGACCCTTCCAATTACCGAGAAAAAAAAGTTGGCTCGTAGTGAATCCTCGATAAGGTCCCCGATGGGAAACGGAAAAATTATGCTACCCGATGGGGATCCCCGATAAGATTCTCAATGGGGATCGAGCTGATTTTGGGGATTAAAATTGCTAATGGTTTTAGAGTCGGGGATGCTACTCCGTCCCCAAACTTGCCCATTGCCATTCCTAATGATCACATGCATCATAAATCATATCCTATACAATTTTCTTTGAAGCGGTATCCTATACAATTGGCAATTGCATAACAAATAAATAGTAATTGACGAATGATGACTTCCAAATTCCTTATTTATTTAATCAAAAACGTATAATTTGCAATTTGAAAAAAGGAAACAAATTAAATTATACGAATGCAGATGGAAGAAAATGATTAAGGGTATATTTCCTAGTTCACACTTACCGTGTGACTATCTATCACACTTGTTTCACATTTTCCTTCTATCCAATCCACAATTCAATAATTATCTGATTCTTTAAATTCTTACCAATATAATACAATTACAAAAATTCAACTGATTGCATAAATAAATTTGAAATATACAAAATACATTAATATACATACATGTGGCAAAATTTCAGACAACCCCATTTCTTGCCACTTGATCTCCTCATTCAATGCTAGGAAACTTCGTCCAACACCCCATAAAATCAGCAAGCTTGTCCGAATCCCTAGTCAATATTCCTTAGTCAACCCCCCAAAACCGGTTCTCTGTGCTTTGCTCGATCTTGCACACTCCATTAAGAAAATATGAACAATCCCATAATCCCATTTGTCCATTCATTCACACACACCCTTTCTTAATTTTATATTTCCTACACAGGCTACAGATATTTGCCATTTAATTTATTAATTTATTATTTATTTTAATTTTTAATTAACATAAGTAAGTAGAATTAGAAAATCACATCTGTTGTAGTATATTTGTATTATCGTCATTGCTTATAGTTACTTTACTAGTATCTCATTATATATATTTGCCAAATTAAACCAAACCCTTCTTCCCAAATACACTAGCCGGAAAAAGGCCAAATCAATCCGCCATGGGCGACGAAGATGGTGATTCCCGGCCGTCGCCGTTCAGAGCCAACGCCGACGTCAACAGCAAGATCATGTTGTCCGCGATCATTTCGTTATCCTTCGTCGTCCTCCTCGTCACGCTTCTCCATATATACGCGCGGTGCGTGCTCCGTCGCCAGGCCCGCCGCCAGGCCGCCCTGCGTCGATTAGGGTTTGTGATCCCCGCCGCCACTGTCCACACTGTCGACCCACCCAAGACCGGCCTGGATCCCTCCGTGATCGCCGCCATGCCTGTCTTCGTTTTCAAGGTCGCCGGTGACTCCGCCGCCGCCGCCGACGTGGAGTGCGCCGTCTGCCTGAGCACGATGGAGGACGGCGAAATCGTGCGCACGTTGCCGAATTGCAAGCACAATTTTCACGTGGAGTGCATCGACAAGTGGTTGGCCGCGAATTCGACCTGTCCGATTTGTCGGACGGAGGCCGAGCCGAAGCTCGTGGCGGAGCCACGAGAAGGAATGGTGGCGCCGCCATCGGCTCCTCCAATGGAAGGAACATCCGATGGAGCTGCGGCCGCGAAAATCAGTGGATCGGGATCGAGATTAAGCTCGTTCAGAAGGATGCTCAGCGGAGACAGATCGTCAAGAAGGGTTCAATCTTGCGGACAGGACGACGGTTATCCGCCGGCGGCCGATCTCGAGCGACAGTGATTCCGTAATCCGCATTGTACATTAAGGTACAAGCCTCACAGCAGGAAGCGCTTCGCCGTGTTGTACCTTTTCCATAAATACCGTATACATTATTTTCTCGCTATACAAATTAAACGATCGAGCTAGATAAATTTTGTTAAAGACATAATAATTCAATATTTATTTTTTAAAAATTTTAATTTTATGTCATACATGCATACATATACACACACGTTACTGTTCTTTTAATTCGAGTACTTTCTGTACGTATTTCTAAAAGTCTGTGGGATCGTCTATCGATCGGGGTTGTACATAATACTAGTTCAAACTTTGCGATGTTTGTTGTTGGCTGTTGCAATGAAAAAGATTTTAAAAAATTGCAGTAATTGAATTGAATAGAAATAAATGTGGTGCAATGGATATTCTTTGCGATTGGTGACCAAATAAATATAGTATTTACTGTATTAATTAAGGGTGAATGATAGCGTGCAGGAGATAACGTTATAATAAAGTCATTAGGACAGGTTTGGGTGGCTGCATGTGAATTTTAGACCTTAGGCTACGGCTGTCGCCTTTAACCATTGACTTGCTTGTATTATTTTTTATTTTATTTTATTTCATTTTTAATTGAGATGTCTTAAAGTAATTTAAAGTTTATGTATAATGGAATGGAATGCTCTCCCCTTCATGGACTGAGTTTGTGTATAATGCCGGAATCAAGGAAATTACCATCTGATCTATTCAGACTCTAAGGTGGTGGTTGACTCTCTTGGAATGGATTTTGCTTACTCTCCTAAGAGAAGTTTGATTATTGCAACATTCGGGAGCTTAGGAGAGTAAGTTTGATTATTGCAACATTGTTCATGTGTTAAGAGAAGAGAACATGGTTGCCAATCGTCTTGCTAAATATGGTGCGTCTAAGGAGGAATTTTAGTATTTTACACCACATCCACATGAGTTTTTCCACCTGACTGGATTATTGGGGATTTAGCAGCGAACACGTCCGGTGTGTGCTTCCCCAGGATCTGATCTCCTTAGTCTTTTGCTTCTTTCCTTTTTTTTTTTGTTACTTTTTCTTATTTTGTTCTATGACTTCGGCTATTCCCAAAAAAAAAAGTTTAAAGTTTAGCTAGCATTTGGCCACACTTCATCTAAATGGAGCTAACCGCTTTTATTTAGCTCTAATAAAGATTGTGGCATATGACAATTTTATTTTTTATTTTATTTTATATTATTTTTTTGCCACAAGTTATATTTTTCTTGATTGAAATAATTTTTTTTTGGATGAGCTACTAAAAACTTGATTGAAATAATTTGATTACAAATTCTATGTTAAATTATTTGATTCTCGATATTCGACGACGTAGCTAGGGCGTGGTCAGAAAACTTGGTACACGGTTAACGGGAGGGAATGGCCAAGTCAATGTCCACAGAGACATTATTACAACAATATAATCTACTCATGCGTTGAAAAAGACAAAATTTCCAATTCGTACCAGACAATTGTGCTCACAATAATTGATTTGTTATTCAGCCCAGTTTATTTTTTAGAGTTTATTTATTGTCGTCTAACAGGAGTAGGAAAGGCACAGGTCGTATTCGATTTCGGCCACTGCTGAAAAATAAGGGCTTCTTTCGTAAATCATGCGCATCATATATCACTAAAAAAAACACGAGCTATTTTTTTTGCTGAACAAAAACATGAGCTATTGAATTCATTCAATAGCTCAATTTTGATAGTTATCGAAATTTGGTAGTTGTCTTGCAAAAAAAAAAAGTAATTATATTCACAGATAAAGCTATCAAATTTGATTGTTAAAATAATACAAATTCGATTGTTAAAATATATATATATATATATTTTTGGTAATATATGGTGTTAAATTAGTTGAGGGAATAAGAAAATTCACAAGGATAAAAGGATTTAAGTGTAATAGCGGAGCAAGCTCGAATATTGAATAATTAATACTTTTTCCGTGCAACACGGCATCACGAACAATCAATCGTTAGCTGATGTAGTGATAATATTGAAGGAGCATGAAACCACTTTAATTTTAGTACTCATCCCAATTAATCGACTCAATTGTTCGGACACGGCCACACGGGTAGCTAATGCCAAATCTAAAAAATAAAAATAAAAATAGTATGCAATAAATTGAAGGGATACTGCCTAGTGCCTTCGAATTAAAATAGGGCAAGCATCCTGTTTTCCCACAAAACACGATCAAGTTACAACCAGGGTACTTATATAGTACTCCATCAATCCTGAGTACTTCCAAATAGATACAAATAAAAATTATACGATTAGATGAATCAAACAAAACTGATCTTGACTATTTTTTTTTCAAATATATATTTGTAAAATAAAATTAAGTTAAAATTAAATAATAAATATATAAAAAGACAATAGGAGGACATTTCTCATGGGAGGGATGGGTATATATCATTATTATTATTATTTTGTGCACAAGCTAGAATTCAACCAGCAATAAACATAATATAAACAAAGATAAAGAAAATGGAGTAGTAGATTTGGACCGCAACTTGCAGTTTCGTCCAAAATTCTTAAATAGTAGTACTATTATAATAACGTATAAAAGACGTGGTAAGCATAATAATAATTGCTTGCTGGACAATTTTCTAGGCTTGACCAAATATTGGACTTTTTATGTACACTTTGAAAACGCCTCATGCCAGATCTGTACAATTGTATAGTATACAATATACGTTCTGTCGCCTCATAATGGCGTATTTATTATTTAATTATGTTAATTAATAATTTCATAATAAATTACATTTAATTAAATTAAATGCTTTGATTATTAAGTAATATTTTGTGCAAGTATAGTTGTAATTTTTTTTTAATTTTTTTTCTATTTTTTTTTATCAAAATTCGTAAGAAAAATTAAAAATTACATTTAAAAACGTTAAATTATTACTCAATTTTTTAAAGAATTATTTTAAAAAAATTATATAATACTTTATCTATATAAGAAAATATTGATTTTGTTGAGATCCCTCCTTAAGCTTCTAGAATGACCTACAAGCTTCATGCATTACCTTGTATCATCTTCTCAAATCCTTAAACTTCTAGATAGGTCTAAAACATTCCACATTATCCCACATTCTTTAGGATTCTAGATTTGTGATGATTTGTTCTAGAATTTTCTATAGATTAGTATAAATAGGGGGTAGTGGTCATTTGCACCACAACACAACAAAAGGATCATAATCTACCACTACCACAATGGGTTTGTTTGGTTGGCAGCATGATGAATGGCAGATTGATAATTAGCAGGTTTGACCCATCTATCTGCTATTTTTTGTTGTTTGGCAAACAACACATTGGGGGAGCAGATGGAGCCAAATCTGCTCAAAATGAATATGCTCCAATATCAAGCAGATCAACAAGCAGATTCTGTGCTACTTTGTTATCTCTAGAGTACCCTTCCTCTTAAATGCATCTTTCATCATCCCGATTAGAAATTCATTCCCCAAATCCACTTTTCTGGAGTTTGCGATCTAACACCACCGTTGCCATCGTCGATCTACCGCTCAAAATGAGTTTATTGTTATCTTTTTGTGGGGTGAAGTCAGAGTTTGGTAGTTTGTTATTGTTTCTTCGTGTATCAAATCTGTTAGTTTTGTTCCTATTATGATGCAACTGATGTGTGGTTGGTAAATATTTTTGTCTTTTGAGTTGTTTTCTTATATTATTAATCTTACTTTTTTTTAAATATAATTTAAAAATTAAATTAGCACTCATAATTTATTTCAATTTTTTTTAATAATGGAACCAAAATAATACTTGAGCTGGCAATATAGGAGTATATTTATCAATAATACAAATAATTCATATTTTTAAAATACTGAGAATGCTTGCATTTCTTACAATTGTAAAGTACAAAAATGAGCATAGAAGAGTTAAAAGAAAACCTTAATTTTATTTATTATTTATAAAACTTCAATATTATTTAATCAAAATAAGTTTTGTCCTTGTATGTCATTTCATATACTAAATTTGTAATATGCTTATTGCTACATATTGATCTACCAAACAACTTTAATGAAATCTGCTACTACTATCTGCTGGTCAAATCTGCTACTCATATCTGCTATTCAAATCTGCTGGTCAAATCTACTATCTGCTTCTGCCATCTGCTAAACTCCCAAACAGGCCCAATATCACCACCCAAAGTTGTAAGTGTTGAAGAGAGTGATCAATAAAAGTTCTTTCTTCCCTTGAAGAGTTTTCTTCATCTTTGAGAGATTTTCTAATCTTTGAGAGAGAGTGCTACTATTATAGTGAGGATATCCAAAATTTGCACAGAGACACTTGGGAAAGAATTCCGCTGCTAGTACGTATTTTTCCCAACAAAGTGGTATCAGAGCCTCGTTCGTTGAAGCCATCACCTGCTAGATTGACGATGGAAGGTGTTGTGATGCACGATGATGATATGTTCAAGCTCACAACCGACAACTACTCCTATTGGAATCCGATGATGGAAGATCATTTATACTACAAGGATTTGTACGAGCCTATCAAGAATGAGAAGAAGCTGGAGGGCAAGAAAGAGGCCGAATGGGATCTCTTGAATAAGAAAGCAGCAGCAATAATCCATAAGTGCATCGATCGAAGTTTGTTTAAGCATGTTTCCACCTACACTAATGCATATGAATTATGGACCAAACTAGAGTCCATGATTCAAAAGAAGACACCTCGGAACAAAGCTCACTTGGTTCGTCGGTTGGTGAAGTTGGAATACAAGGATGGCCAGAGCATGATTGAGCACTTGAATACCTTAAAGGTCTTGTGAATCAACTCACAAAGATCGAGATGAAGGTTGATGATGAGCTGCAAGCTCTATTGCTACTAAGCTCCTTGCCGGAGAGTTGGGACACGCTTGTTATTACTCTTAGCAACTCGTGTCCAGAGGGAAAGCTAACTCTGGATATAGTTGCTGATAGCCTGCTCAATGAAGAAGCCCGGAGGAAGGAGCGAGGAGACTCTACACACTACGAGGCCAATGTTGTGGAGAACCGAGGAAGAAACGAGATCCGTGGAAGAAGAGTCAATCGGAGCCGAGACAAATCCGGGGGGCATTCTAAGTCACGCACGAGGGTCACCTGCTACTATTGCGGTAAAGTTGGACACAAGAAATCAGAATGCCGGAATCTCAAACGCGACCAGAGAAATGAGGTCGTCAAGCAGGATTTGATCGAGCCAAAGAAGTACGAAGATAAGAGTACGACGGCCATAGCCACGGAGAATAAAGAAGACATCTTCCTCATTGGAGAAGACAATTATCTGAACATTGCCTATGACAACAGTACGTGGATAATCGACTCAAGTGCGTCATTCCACGTAACCCTACATAGAGAGTTCTTCTCAACATATACAAGTGGTGATTTTGGCGCTGTGAAAATGGGAATCATGTGTCAAGCAAAATTGTGGGGATAAGAAACATCACTCTGCTAACTAACAC
Organism: Hygrophila difformis; assembly: GCA_030278955.1. Lineage (NCBI taxonomy): Eukaryota > Viridiplantae > Streptophyta > Magnoliopsida > Lamiales > Acanthaceae > Hygrophila > Hygrophila difformis. Next base: position 20,165,313 of record JAOANR010000008.1, on the reverse strand, counting down.
TGGATGTGAGCTGGTGTTAAAGGATGTAAGGCATGTTCCAGATATGCGAATGCGACTCAAGCTCATCTCAGCCTGTAAGCTTGATGATGTTGGATACATAAATCAATTCGGAGCCGGAAGATAGAAGCTTTCGAGGAACAACATCATCTTTGCCAAAGGAATGAAAGATGGGACGTTATATATCACCCAGGCCAAGTTATGCAAGGGAGAAACTAATGTCGCTCAAGATAGACCGTGTCTGGAGCTGTGGCATAAGAGACTTGGGCATATGAGTGAGAAAGGGCTGCAAATTCTTTCCCGAAAGGAGCATCTTGCCGACATGAAAGGTAAAACACTAGACCCCTGCACTCACTGTTTGGTTGGCAAGCAACATCGAGTCAGGCTTTCGAGAAGTAATCAGCCTCGTAGGAGAAAGCATATCCTTGAATTGGTGCACACCGACGTCTGCTCGATGACAGAGAAATCCATGGGTGGTGCATTGTACTTTGTTACTTTCATTGATGACCACTCTCGAAAGGTTTTTGCATATCTATTGAAGACAAAGGATCAAGTCATAGACGTTTTCAAGAAGTTTCATGCACGGGTGGAGCGAGAGACAGGGTTGAAGCTGAAATGTGTCCAAGCTGATAATGGCGGAGAATATCGTGGCCCGTTCGATGCATATTGCATGTCACATGGAATCAAGCTCGAGAAAACTCCACCCAAGACACCTCAACTAAACGGTGTTGCTGAAAGAATGAATCGCACCGTCACTGAAAGAGTTCGATGCATGCTTTCTCATGCCAAGCTCCATAAGTCCTTCTGGGGAGAAGCAGTGACAACTACCGTCAGCATCATCAACTACTCCCCATCAGTACCTTTGGATGGAGATATCCCAGAAGAAGTCTGGACGGGAAAAAGAGTCTCATACGACCGCTTCAAGGTGTTCGGTTGCCGAGCGTTCGTTCATGTTCCTAAAGATGAACGTGCTAAGCTTGACTCAAAGACAAAAGAGTGCATCTATCTTGGTACACCACATGATGAGTTTGGTTACCGGATTTGGGATCCAACAGCCAAAAGGATCGTCAGGAGCAGAGATGTCATATTATTCGAAGATCAGACTATCGAAGATCTTCGTAATGAGAAGAAGTTGATGGTTCGATGTCGTGCCTCTCATGATACGCTGATGATGGAACATAATGATCAAGGAGAACAAGCAGCCGAGGATGTTGGTGCCGAGATACCTACCTCGAATGACATAAGTAACGAGGAGGTTCCTTCTGAGTCAGGCGCCACAGAATCATCACAAGAAGAAGGTGAGGCTCTACAACCTCAGTTACGCAGATCCACTCGTGAGAGTAAAAGCTCCACTAGATACCCACCAGACGAGTATGTGATAATCACGAGTGAGGGGGAGTCACAAAAATATATCGAGGCTATGGAAGATCAACACAAAGAAGAAATGGAGAAGATCCCATATTCATCGGCGGTCGGAAGCCTCATGTACGCCATGGTCTGCACTAGACCTGATATCGCCTTCGTTGTTGGCATGGTAAGTCGGTTCTTATCCAATCCTGGGAAAGAACACTGGGAAGCTGTAAAATGGATATTTAGATACTTCCGGGGAATGGCCAAAAGATCTATATGTTTTGGCAAAGGAAAACTAGTGTTAGAAGGGTATACAGATGCAGACATGGCAGGAGACGTTGATTCAAGAAAATCAACATCAGGATAACTAATTATCTTTGCGGGGGAGCTGTATCATGGCAATCGAGATTATAGAAATGTGTGGCGCTATCAACCATAAAAGCTGAATACATAGCGATTACAGAAGCAGGCAAGGAGATGGTATGGACTATGGATAAAAGGATTACTCACTGAGCTAGGTCAGAATCAAGCAAGTCCGATGCTTCTCTGTGACAACCAAAGTGCGATATACTTGGCGAAGAATCCAACCTACCACTCGCGATCAAAACACATTGATGTTCGATATCATTGGATACGAGATGCATTGGAAGAAAAGCGACTTCAACTCGACAAAGTGCATACGGATGACAATTGGTCAGATATGATGACCAAAGTGATGCCTATGAAGAAATTTGAAGATTGTTGCGAAGGCGCTGGAGTTACGGATCTTCTAAATTTGTCAGGAAGGGGGAGATTGTTGAGATCCCTCCTTAAGCTTCTAGAATGACCTACAAGCTTCATGCATTACCTTGTATCATCTTCTCAAATCCTTAAACTTATAGATAGGTCTAAAAAAATCCTCATTATCCCACATTCTTTAGGATTCTAGATTTGTGATGATTTGTTCTAGAATTTTCTATAGATTAGTATAAATAGGGGGTAGTGGTCATTTGCACCACAACACAACTAAAGGATCACAATCTACCACTACCACAACATCATCACCCAAAGTTGTAAGTGTTGAAGAGAGTGATCAATAAAAGTTCTTTCTTCCCTTGAAGATTTTTCTTCATCTTTGAGAGATTTCCTAATCTTTGAGAGAGAGTGCTACTATTATAGTGATGATATCCAACACTTGCACACAGACACTTGGGAAAGAGTTCCGCTTCTAGTACGTATTCTTCCCAACAGATTTAAACTAGTCAAACATTAATATTGGGGACTTTTACTTTAGTGGTAAGCCCCCCGACTCCCAACCAGGTTGGGGGTTCGAATCCCCACCCAGCTCCCTATCCCTCTCCTTTGTTCCCTTTGTAATTCGTGTGGCATGGACTCACACCACCTCTTTCCAGATCTTTAATGACTCCAAAAAAATGGTACAATACGTATATACTATTTGTTCCTCACCAAAGACTAGCTAGATGTGGAGAATGGCATCTATCTTCAGAGAAAATAGTAGAACTAGTGTACAAATAATTAGTCATAAATACTAGTTATAAAGGGTGAGTGAGAAATTGAATCCCAATGATAATATTATTATTTTAATCACATCAAATATATGGTAATAAGGTTTAAGATTTAAGATTTATGGACCGTGGGTGTGTAGAACACATACAAAATTGTTTTGACTTGTTAGATTAGTCATAAATCAATATTCACAAAGTAGTGCTTTTCTTATATTTCTTTATAAACATTTTAATTCGAAGACTTTTTGTTGGGGCCACAAGGGTAGTGGGCCGCGAAAAAATGATTGGGCCATACAAAATGGGTCAAAAAGGGATTTAAAACAAAGATGGACTTAGAGTTGATTGGGCCGAAAAACTAAAGACGGACGATTTGGAGCAAACGAGAGTCCGGACGAAAGAAGATTCCCAAGGACAAGGAATTTCGGCCGAAATGGAGTAAAGGCAGCCAACGAGGGAAGGGCGAAAAATCGGCTTAAAGGAATGGGCCGGATTGCGGTTACCAGAGCTCCGGCTATAAATATGGGATGCCATGCACATAATCAAGAGAGACCAATCCACTGAAGCTTTGAGGTAAAACCCCGCTGCAATGCCCCCCGACAGCCTTTACACTATAACTCCTATAGGCTGTTAAAAAGCTTGCCTAGTTTTTCCTACCGAAAGCGCACGGTATCAAGCTGCAATATTTATTTTTATTGTCGGGATCGTTCAATAGAGAGTTACACGATAGAAGTGTTTTAATTGAATTATTAGCTCTAGAATCTGTCTCTACTCTTGGTTTAAGGACGTTGTAATGATGATTACTAAAGAATTATACTGAAATGTAAATGCTTAAAGCTGTAAACATTAGTAAAGAAAGCAATTAAAATGATGTTGAATGTTGTGATCATATTCATGTGTTTAAGATATCACGGACCAAATCAAATGAATGAAATAAGAATATGATGAGAGTATCATACTTCAATGGTTAAAACATAATGAAAGTCCATTGAGATAGAAAAATCCTTTATACAACTTAATCAAATCTTCATGTCTTAAATCACTTCCCAAGACATGTACTTGTGACTCAGTGTCATGACACTCTAAGCTCTGAAATCATGGAATACTATCATCACAGAATGATCGGTCAGACTCTTTCTGTGATAAAAGCTTTTCAGAATTGTCACTTAATCTTTTTCTTTCAGACTCAGATTAAGCCTTTGACAACTCGAGGTCACTTCTAAATCATGCTATATTCATCTGAACTTGAAGTTGTTCTTTTTATTACTCTGATCAAACTGATCTTATGACCCTGTATTGGATGTCCTCTACAAAAAAAAAACAAGTATTTAAATCTATCATCCAATGTTTTCATAAGACTTGTTTCCTCAGAGTAATTCCTGCAAGTATTCGTAAGAAATAATAGTCTTGTAAGTATATCAAGATGAAATTGCTATTCAAATTCCTTGACTTATCCAGACTACTCAGATTTGTATAAATGATTTAGCTCGAGAAATCTCTGTAAACAGTTCCAAATATCCATGATTTGACTCAGGATTAGTAGAATGTAAGAGAAATATTTAATCTCCTACTCATAGCATATAGTGATAACTATAAAGCCATGAACCTTGGAAATTAATCTTCCTAATACTCTACTAATTATTAGGACAAAAGATGGTTTTTGAAACATCTTTCCCTTTTAAACGACAGGTACTAAATGCCCAACTAAATAACAAGTTTGTTCTTCATTAGTCCTGAGTAAAAAATGATTGAGAAAACTTATATCATCATCTTTCTCAATGTACCAGTGAAAATAGTAATACGAATTGCAGATATGAATTATGAGTCTGTAATTATGAAGTAAGATTACTCATCATAGACTGGGAAATATCCCAAAATATCATATGTATATGTAATATTATATGTATAAAGAAATGTTGAGGGTTCTGAGTCCTCTTAATCAAAATGCAAAGGTGTTTCCAAAATATACATCGGAAACTAGACAGAATTAGGAAATAACTTTCCCAAGAAAAAGGATTTGAGAAATAATTCTGCAAAATAAATGTCCAAAGTAGCTCGCAGTAACTACTTTGGGTTTCAAACTATGAACATTCCAATTTTCCGCACGCTATGTCTGTACATCGTGGAGGGAGTTAATATTCAAAGAATGTTCCTCAGATTTTGTTTATACAAAGAACTGAATGCCTCGCAGTAATTTCTGTAAGAATGCGGCGAGGTACTCAATTCCTACTTATAGATAGGGGTTATATATGTATAAGAAGTAAAAGTGAATAGTTGATACCCTGAAAAATGGATATCAAATCTGTTGCTATTATAGATTGGTCCTCTCGCTTTGTCAGATTGACATTGCGAGAGTATTAGAATAGCCTTTGTCACAGCAATGTTATCTGGATATTTCCTCGCGTCATCTTTTAGGATGAAGCGAGGGTTTATCCTTATGTGAAGTAAATGATCAGAGTTTATAACTGTTATAACTACCTTCTGGGATTTCCGTTTTGAAAATCATGAATACAAAACCTTTTGCATCCAAATTCATGAACTTAGAATCATTAATTCTTAAAGATTATCATGTGATGATTAACACTGCATGGGTCTCTAGGAACCTTTTAAATTTCTGAACATTAAACACCATGATTCTCTTTTGTGATCATGACGTAATATCAACAGAAAATCAAATGAATTCATAATTCTGCCAGATCATACCTAACTCGGTTACAATATCCAAACTTCTTGCATAATTGGAACGAACAATTTACAAATTAAAGATGTGGAAGTGTTATGATTTTCGAGAATCGAATTAGAGATATGATGCAAAATCCAAAATTGAATATCGAAGTTGAGGTTTATACTCTTCTGAAACAGAATTAAGAAATGGAAACCAGAAAGATAAGAAATTCACAATGTGATAACTGATCATTCTTCATGTATCTCGAATAACAAAGAATTAAAAACGAATACACCTGGAAATCTGATTGCAATCAGAATAATGCAAAGGTGAGCGAACAAGTCGGAAGTTTAGATGATGATCGTGGTGATGGATGAACAAGCGATCCAAAAGCAACTCTCCTTCCAGGATATCCTCAAGCTAATCTAACAACTATTCTTAAAGAAATCTACTACGAAATCGAATTACAAATCTGAAGAACTCAAAGTAAATTGCAGAGAAAATTAAATCCTAACCTACCTACTAAATTCTAAAAGTGGACTGGAGAGTAAAATCGAGCTATTCTCTTCAATCTCCCGCCTGCTGAGCTGATTCCCCCAAGGGTCTTATTTATAGATGGGTGTTGTAACTGCTTAAGCCTTGGATGATAACCGCTCGCATCAGAATAACTCTCCTCTCGCTTTGTCCAGTTCCTTCAAAGCGAGAGTTCAGAAACTTAATCATCTTTCTCAACAAGGCGAGGTCTTTCAATTTCTCCAAAGAATTTGCTTCTCGCCATGATGTATAGAACTTTCTGTCTTGCACAGATCTTCTTTTCCTCGCGATGTTAAATAGTCATCGCGTGAACTTCAACATCTGAACATTTTCCTTAAATCTTTTCCTGATTTCAAACACAAGCTCTCGCACCATTCCTTTTCTTTCCTCGCTATGTCTTTTCCACTTCCTGCTGCTTCCCAGCTTAACTTCCTGATAAATGACAAAGCGTGGATCAGTTCAATAGAAATACAGCGTGCGAGACTTACAAAGAAAACTTAGAATTTCAAGCCTTTTTCAGTGTAATTCCAACTTCTTCACAATCTTAATTCTTCCATCTTTTCTGATCCTCTATGATTATTCATAAAAAATCAATGGAATTAAGAACAAAAGAACATCATTAAGACACTAAATTGGACGCAAATGACAGTCATAAAAGGCTGTCATCACCATCCTCACATTTAGAAACACTTGTCCTCAAGTGGTAAGAAACTTGTAAAGTTTCAAAGAATAAGTCCAATTAGTGGCTTCCGGGATTTAGATGTTCATGTAAGATTCCACTGGATCACTACCTTCTCTTTTCCAACTATCTCAAGCTTAACTCTTTCAACTGATTGATGCTTCATACCTGACTTGGAATTCACCAAGTTTCATGAAAACATTAACAAAAGTGATTTGCATTTATGTGAATTATTGTTCTGCTCCTTAGTTAGTCAGACTTCTCTTCTCACGCTCAATCCTGTCCAACTCATGTGCATATCTTGTATTCTTGAATAAAATACACACTCTTTTTTTTATCAAGGGGTGGCCTTCCGTGGCTTTCAATAGCTCGGTTTCACATTATTAGGAGGAGTCGCATGGCCTGACATTGCAGATGAAACTTCAACTCCCCTGCCCTTGATTCTGCTTTTTAAAGTTCTTCAACTTATAAATCAGAGGGGCAGTTGTGCCAGCTACTTATATCCACATTATTTTACCACGTCTGTTTCTGAAATTTCCCTTGCTCTCTTTTTCTTTTTCTTCTCTTTTTTTTTTTCAACTCAATATGCACACTCATCTTCCAAGAGAGACTAGATTAGATCAATCCTCTTAACCTTGTGCAGTTGTTGTTTGCAGTATGCAAATCACTAGGGTTAATATAATCAGAAAACCTTCAAACTATTTATCCAGTAATGACATCAATCAATCTCAGAGCTTACAGCTAAAGACAGTTTTCAAGAGCGGCTCATGCTTGCAGTGAAAATCTATAAAGTAGAAGTCTCCACAGGAACCACTTTAAAACTCATCTTCTATTCCTTCATCAGTTTATTAGCCTCCCTGAGTTTCTTTTTTTTTTTTTTTTATGATCCTAGCCTGAAATTCAATCCTATGATACAACTTCATATTAATTCTATCCTAAGTTATATTAGAATAAATGGAAACAAGAAAGAACTAAGAAAAAGAGACTGCAATTAAAAAGAAAAAGAAGGTTATAGAAAACTCCCCTGTGATCTCAGGATGGTCCTGCGTCATTGTCTGGATCTTTGGGTGGTATGGATGGAGATTTCTTTAGATCCGAGACTAGGTTGGCAAGGATGTCTACCAATCTCGTACTATTATACTGCTCATGTCTCCTCAGCTCCATATCCCTTTCTCGTTCCTGTCTTCTTTCTTCAAGTTCTTCTCTTCTCAGCCTTTCAAATCTTTCCATTTCTTCCCTTCTCATTCTTTCCTGTCTATCCCATTCTTCCTTCCTTATCTTTTCTTGCCTCTCCATCTCCTCTTTCCTGAGTTTCTCTTCAGTTTGAATCCTAACATGCTCAAGTTCAATCCTCTTCTGCTCCATTTCTTTTTGAACATGCTTGTCTTCTGACATAGTTTTCACTAGCATCTCCATGGATTGTGCAAAACTTTGGATTGAAGTACTCATATTCTGAGATTCATCCACAGATACTGTGTTCCTCATTGGTTGTCTCAAAGGTTGAGATGGTGCAGAAGTGTTCTCAAACTCCTCATCTTCTGGAATAGGATTCAATGCAGGAGATGGAGCTACAGTCTTTGTCCTTGTTACTGCGGCTCTTGACTGATATGATCTTGATTTTGAAGGAAGATTGACCCTTTTTGTCTTAGGAGATGGCACCTTTGATCCTGATCCCTCGGAAGTTTGTTCCTCTAAATCCGGCATTTGGTAGACCAATCTCCCCTCAAAGTGTCTTCTGGTAAGGAATAGGAGGATCTATCTTTATGATCTCTGGTAAAAATGGCGTGATTGAAACTCCTTGTTTCTCACATAGTCTTCTGATTAAATTTGGATAAGCCAATGCTGCATCTTCTCCAACTCTTGACTTAATGATATTGAGGACATGGTGTGCAGCACTGCATTTCCTTCCTGACCATAACAATGCAAATCCCTCGAAAGTTCCGGCTGAAGGTCCTTGAAAATTTGTGGTGGGTCTGAGCTTTGAATAATAGAAATCAAGTGTTGGCAGGTACTCAGGCTTCAAATTCTTCAATGGAATCTTATTTTGTTCGGTTCCTCTGTGTGTTGAACAGAATCCTAATGCCATTTTTCTAGCATTAACAAGTTTATTTCCTTGAGTTTTCTTCCTCAAAAGAACCTCAGACTTAACTTCTGGCTGTTCTAACAAAGGTGCCTGTATCAGATCATTTAGAGTTTCCACAGTGACTTGCACTGTTTTCCCTCTAATCCATGTTGTTTCTGCCTCAACATCAAAGTTAGCGTAGAACTCCCTGGTCAGTTCCACATAACCACATTTGTTATTGTGTCTCATGAAAATGTCCCATTCATTGATCCTCCTCCAGTAGCCGATACACTTATGATCCAACCACTTGGGATGAAATCCTTTGTCCGGAACATTCATTTTGGACATCCCCAAATAGTTCTCCAATGCCTCCTTTCTTCCATTAAACTTAACCTTGATTTCTTCTTCTGTGAATTCAGTCCTCTTTTCAATGCTATCAGGGATTGACAACCTCACCTTTGGACTATTCTTCCCCCAATAACTCGAAGGTAGCAATTCTGGAACATCTTTTCCGGGGGACGATCCTTCAGATGTATCTGATTCATTTCCCTCGGATTCTTGTGCTTCTTCCTGCTCATCCCCAGCATTCTCATTTCATTCTTCTTCTGTTTGGCCTCCTTCTTGAGCAGGTTCCATGTTTTCTTCATGAACTTGTTCTGGGTTTTGTTCATGGTCAGGCTCTGGACGTTCTTCTTGAACTCTATCAGTGTCATCATGTTGTGAATTGCCTATGCCTGAATCATGTATCAATGACGTGCTGGTATCTACCTTCTCAGTAACTTCTAGGCTATGCTGATTTAAAATCTCTGTGGGATCTTCCTGTACAGGTTCATTCAGTAGAAGAGGAATAACAATAGGTTCTGAATCTAGAAATCCTTCGATTCCAAAATATTCTTATGCTTTCTTCTTTTGTTCTGCGGCCCATTCAGGATCATTCATCCTTGCAATCGCTCTCTGAGTTACTTCATCCGTGACTTGAGGTGGTAGGAGCCATTGATTCATTTGATTTTCAGCATTCGTCTGTGTTCTAAGATATTGACTAACAGTGTCTTCCACAAAATATTTTCTCTGCTGAACTTCTTGAGTTTCATTCCTCTGCACTTCTTCTTCATAAGCTTGAATTGCTAATGGAGATGGTTCCACTACTTGGTCAGAATTTATTTGTTGTTGGATTTCCTCTAATTCTGACTCAAGTTTAGCTGCATATTCACTTGCTTGTTCTACTGAAGTGCGTGCATTCCCTCCTTCTCTAGCCAATTTTCTGAACTTTTTAATCAGTCCTTCCAGGGAATAAGTCATGTTCCCTACTGTAGTTCCATGCAAGTTCATATCTTCAAAAGTTTGTAAATCTTCAAGTGACTGTTCCTGAAATGTGTCCACCACTGATTTCTCAATTTGATTTACAATCTCTTGCTCATCTGCAGCTTGTTCTGGTGGTAAATCTTGTTCAGATTCTTTTCCTGAAAATCCTTGTAAATCAATTTGACTTTGAATAAGATCCCTGTTAACCTGAGCTCGCTGATCTTCATCCTGTTCTTCTCTATCATCTTTTTCAGCAATCTGAACCTGTTGGAGATCAGTGCTCGGTTTAGTTGATCCTTGTTCATCAGGTTGATGTTCTTCAATACATGCTCTCCAGCCTTCTGGATCTATATCTCCCACTTCCAAATTAGTATAAGGAGTGAGCTCCAACCTCTCTGTGTAGGGAATTATCCCTAGAGTTGGTTCGACTTTTTCTTCCTCAGAACTGGTGTCAGGTACCACATACTTAGGCTTCCTGGCTTTCATCTTTATCCTGAATTTCTTAACAGGTTTTTCAGGTTCTTTTTGTTGTTGCTTTTCTTTATCAAGAGTGATTTCCAATTGTTCTACATTCTCCAGAAAAGACCCGTGCTGCTTAAGTTCTTCAGGATCAGTCTCCTTCTGATTAGAGGGTAACTTTCCTCTCCTTTTATAGGTAACAACTTCTTTCTTTTCTTGAGCTGATTGTAGAATCTCAACATCTTCATCCATTAAATCCTTTTTCAAGTCCAAAATTTCCTTGGCTGCCAGGTCATCTTCATTCTTCCTCTTCTTTGGAATTTGGCTAGTCTTCTTAGATCTGCTTGTCTCCACCTTTCTCCCAGTCCTTTTCTTAGCTGTTGGTACTTCATCTGAAGTGCTTGAACCGAGATTGTGTGACTTTCTCTTTTTGGTGGATGCTTTCTTTTTACCTTTCTTGTCTTGAGTTTTCATGAGTTCCTCCCATTCACGATCTGCCTTTTGTTTGTTTGCATAATAGCAATCCATACTTTCTTGCAGAATCGGATGGATTTCATCATTTTCTTCATTCTTTTCTCCCACAATAGTTGTGACCTCATCAACTACTCTCATCTTCTCAATTCTTTGCTCATCATCTGTGCTGTCTTCATCTGAATCGTGCTTCTTGACATAGAAATTCTTGCCCAATCCTTTCAGCATGACATTCATTCCCTTTCTATTCAGATATTTCTCATTCCATGCATCCCAATCATCAATAATTACCTGCTGAATTCTTCCTTGTGTTTGATCAGTATAGGGTCTATGCTCCTTGTATGCATTTTCCCTGCACATAGCATCATACATGACATACTTCTCAATGAATTCTTTCTTCCTCTCCTGAACATATCCATGAACTTCCTGTTGGAGAGTTGGAGGTAATCTCTTCATGATCTTGTTGGGTCTATCTGTAATGAGAAGATCTGCATCTGCTGGTGTTATTGATGGGGCTGAAACCTTTCTGAAATTCGCTATAGGTTCCAATCCTTCATTAACAACAGATTCTCTGAAAATATTCCTTACTATATTCTGTGGTGTCTGTTTTGCATCTGATCTCTGCTTTCTGTTTTTCCCTGATCTCTCAACTTCTCTCTCCTCTGCATCCTTAACCCATGCTCGCTGCTCTGGTATCAAATCAGCAAACTCCTCCAAAGGAAATTCCTCATCAGGTTTCCTTATCAACCCTGGTTTAAGAATCCTTTTCCTTAGATCTGCCCCTTTAGACCAGTTATTCATATACCTGATCCAGTTATTTCTAGCTTCCTGAATAATTCTAAGGACATCTTTCCATACCATCTTACCTTGTTTAGCTTTCTTGAAATAGGGCTCTAGGTCATGTCTTAAGTTGATCCGAGCATCAATAATCCTATCCAAGGCCAAATTTGTCAAGAAATTTTGTTCAACGGGTCCCTTCTTGTTCAGGAATGTTGGAGGCATGTATGCAGGGAGTGCCTGCTGAGCATCATAGACTCTAGCATTCCGGATTTCATTAAGTTTGCAGAAATATTTGGTGAGTCGCTTCACATATTTTGGTAGTGGTTGAGGATCAAAGTAATCCAACTCCAGCCCTGTTTGATCTTTCGGATTGATAATTCTGTAGCATTCCTGATTCCACTCAGCCATGCACTTCCTTTCCCTTTCCAAAAGTCTTTCGAGTCTGATTTCATTAGGCAAATGCCGGTCATTGATCAGAATTATCATTTGATCATCCCAAAATCTATTCATCTTATTCCAGAATGCTTCTTCTAAATCAATCCTCAATGATTCCTTTTCCTTGTCTGGTATATGTTGAAACATGAATGGATTGATATAAAAGTCTGGAGGTGAAATTTTCATTCCTGTCCATCCACCACTTTTCCGAATAGTTTCTACCATGTTAACCGTTTTCATCCTTGCCAAGAATGATTTCTCTTTCTTATCCGATTCTATACTTCGAGCTTGAAGTTCTTCATAGGTCATCTTATGAATCCTTAAGAAATGAGAACAAACTGGTCAGTTAGTGTCACCATACTCACATTTAGAGCTTGACTCTAAATGTGCAGATGATAAAAAGAAACATAATACCAGATTTTCCTTTTTATATTCATCATTCTATCCATGATATCACCATACTCACATTTAGAGATTTGCTCTAAATGTGAAGATTTCAATGCTGAGTAAGTCTACTTTAATGCAGAAAATAGCAGAAAACTTAAATTCAAAACATCATTAATCAAAAGCAAAACATAGAATTCATTAGATTCATACTAATAATATGGAATTACAAAGCATAGTGTTTCTTATGACATTCAACCTATCAATTACAAATGAGGAGGTGTCTCTGCCTCAATTCCAAATCTGAGGAACAGATTACAATGCTCAGAGACTAAACACCTCATACAGTAAATTGACACGACTCCATAGGTATTCCTTGAAGGGCCGTGATTATTATCATAATAGCTCCTAAGGTCGCAAAGTCTCTTCTTAGGTTGTCCTTGAAAGGGTGAGATAAATTCCTCATAACTTGATAGCCACCCTCTAACTTGAAGTCGAAGATCCTTGAGTCTTCGTCTATTCTTGCACAGAGGAGCGAAGAGCCAAATTCCCTTCTCTTGTTCTTCCCTTTCATCCTTACTTAAGAGCATAAGAGCTTTTACATAAATGGATGGAGGGTGATTATCAGTGATTGCAGGTTTTAAGAGTTTAAATGCTGCTTGTTCATTCTTGTCTTTAACGAACAAACGCAATGCCTCATGTAATTGGTACATCCAATTTCCTGCATTTTTGCAGCTTTCAAGGAAAACGCTTTGTGTCTCTTCAAAAGTTCCCCATCCCCATGCTGAAAAGTCTTCAAGAGAAGCCTTTTTCAAGACTAAAGGATGATGGGTAGCCTTTTCAAGCTCTTTGCAAACTAGTTTACAGTTAAAGACAGTCTCAAGGTGGTCAAATGCCAATCTCGATAAAATGTTTCCAAGAATCTCATAAGGAAGATCTGTGATCTGAGTTTCCCCCGTTCCAGATTTCTTTATTGAAGTCCTTGGTTGCTTTGATGAAGTTCCAATTTCATAGCTGAATAAGATTAAAAACAATAATAGAATTAAAAACTAGAGAATGCAATTCATTAATGAAAAAGGGATGTACAATTTAAGTCATCCAAATAATGCTTTGCCCCGAAACAAAAAGCACAAAAGATTACAAGCAAAGAAACTCTGAACCGCTTGATTTCTAGATTATTCTAATTCTAGCAGTTCTTCTTCATTCTGATCTTCTTCTCCATTGTTCCATTGCTCCCATTCAAATAATATGCCTAGTTCTCCACTTGCTCTTCTGTATTGCTTGACATAATCAAACAGTTCACATGGAATACACTCCATCCTTTCATTGAAAGGTAGTTGTTGTCGCTCTTGAATGGAGTGATTCTTACAAAAACTCCTTTCCTCTTGATCAAGGAATGGGTTTGGGAACTTTTCACCATAAAGGAGCTAGTGCAGAACACTCATTTTTAAGAATAGTAGCTCAAAAGGATCATGCGTTACAGATTTGATCAACTGAATTCCTTCCTCATCCAGCTGCGGATCTTGTTTGGAAACAAGTAAAAGAGACCTTATGAAAGTAGTTGGTTTGTGTTTATCATCTAATCCGGGCTTAAGAATTTCATAAGCTTTTTCCTCATTTTTATCCTCCACAAAGGCTATCAATGCAGGCACAATATTAAACATATAATTGCCTGCATCCTGACATCCTATAATGAATTTGACCTGGTTACTTGGGTAAGCATCTCCTCTCCAAACAGCACAAGTTTCCAAATTAGCTCTCTTTAGAGCTAACGATGATCTGCTTGCTGAGAAGAATTGCTTAGAAGTTTCAGATGCTCTAAAAAGTGCCTTTATGCTCTCCGTTCCTAATCTTGACAGAATGTCTCCCAATAACTCAGTTGGTAAATCAAGTATTTGAGTTTCCAAGAGTTGAGGGTTTTCGACATTTCTGAAAAGAAAAGGAGGAAAAACACAGAATTAAGAGTTAAACTCAACATTTATGCCGTAATTAAGAAATGAGATTAGATTTTATTATCAAAATCAGGCTGCATTTACATGATACAAAAGACCTGTTCTAGTGACAGCTTCAAAGTCTAAAATTAGAAGAATTGTCACTGCATCAATCTCTTCTTCCTTCATCCAAAAATTATTCATTAATGCTATAGTTGTCATAGTTCTCCCCTGCCGCCATCCTAAAATCAGCTATGGCTCTATTTGTGTCACAACAGAGATAGCTGACCTGACCTGCTATATGATTAAAGTATAATGGCCTATGGAGGCTTTCCTGATCATGATCTTCTATACTACAGAATTCCCTCTTTTTCTGTCCTAAAAATGGATTCGGGACATATTCCCATTCTGAAAGTAGGGTGAGAAGATTATATCTAAACTCATAGCTGTTTAATCTATCACTTAGAATTGGACTGATTAAGTGAAGTCCTGCATCTATTTTTTCTCTAGAACTTTTACTTAAGTAGCATAAAGCTTTAAAATATTGAGAAATCTTGAAATTATCTTCTATTCCTTCATCCAGGATCTGGAATGCCTTGAATCCTTTCCCTTGTGTAAACAGTTCCAAAGCCTTTGGTAGGTTCAGAATATGATTCTTAGCCTTTCTACAGGCATGTAGAAACTTGATTTTACCTGTAGATTCATTAGAGATTCTTTTAAAGGCCGGATCCTCTACATTAAATCTCCGGAGAACAGTAGGGTATTTTGAGACTATTGTAAATGTTGAACAGGTTTGTTTGCACTGGAGCAAATCTTCAAAGCTGCTCTGCCCTACTCGTGACAGAATCTCCCCAAGGACATCCAATGGAAGATCAGTCAGGTGTAAAGCAGAGGACTCAGAAGCCTGCTCCTCACTGTTATTTAATCGAATTTTAAAGAAGGAAGATCAGTTGAAATTATACTCCAAGTTTTCCAATTAGGGAAGAATGAGAATGGATGAAGAGAATTTATACGAAATGAAAAACTTAAACCCTAGTATGAGTAAAACACTATAATGCAGAATATAAAAACTTGAAACATCAGGAAGAAATGCGCTGAAGAATGAACGGAGAGCTTACGGGTTGTTGCTCGCCATTAGGATTGTTCCTGAAGCTGATGTTATTAGAATAATTCTGGATAAGGGTTTCGCAACTAGGAGAAGAAGAAACTTAAAAATGGCGGTTTCTCGTCGAGAGAAAATATGAAAAGGTATGAGAATGATTTGAAAAGATAAGGAGGTTATAGGGTATATATAAAAAAATTGGGCTAGCTTAGTTAAAGAATAAAGAGTAGGGTACTCAAGTATTTTTCTAGATTGTACTCATTCATTATAGGCCTGCCACATCAGTGAGTCTGGTTATTGATTTAAAAATTGAGTTAATAAACCCAAACAACCTAAATTGGATAAAATTAGATTGGCTGAAAAACAAAGCGAGGGGTAAACATTTGAAAGGGATTAATACTTCTAAATTGTATATTGAGTCTGGTTAGATTTTTAAATCAGACTCTTCACCCGATTCAACTTAATGCCCAACAAAATCTACCCTTAATTTCTTTATTTTAAGATTACAAATTCTTTCATCTCATTCCCTGATTTTACTTCCTCTTTTAGTCTGAAAAATGTTCAGTGAAGTGTTGTGGTCTAAGTTCCCTCTGATCCAGACTCCTTTGATGACATTCTCAGTTTCAGGAGAAGCTTCCAGTTTCATCTCTAGTTCATGGTTGAATTGAATTAAGAAACTGATCATACAGGATAGAAAGTAGGAGAATTGTAATACATAATATTTAAACGGTCCAAAATACATCAAAAGATTCCAGGGAATACAAAAATATATAATACTATAGAATTTCCTAGCTCTGAACTGCTCAAGGATTAAGAATTTCCTCATCATCGGAGTCAGTCCACATAAACTCATCAGGAAACACCTCGCCACAATACAATCTAAACTGCCTCACCATGTCAAAGAATTGACAAGGGATACAGTCCATCCTGATGTGTGGTGGTAATAAGGCTCGAACCTGTAAAGTATGAGCCTTGCAATAGCTCCTCTCTTGTTGCCCTTGAAAAGGATTTGGGATTTTAGGAATGTGAATCAGCCAATGAAAAATGTAGAGTTTAATAAAAACCACTTCTAGGACATTTGAAGCTACAGTTTGGATCAACTCTAAACCTTCTTCAATCCACTTGTCATCTTGTTTTGTTAAGAGAAGCATTGTTCTGAGCAGAATAGTGGGTTCATGCCCATCATCTAGTCCTGGCTTGAGGAGTTCAAATGCCTTCTTCTCATCACGTTCCTCCACAAATGCCTTCAATGCAGGTTCGATGTTGAACATAAAGTTCCCTGCATTTTGGCACTCTTGAATGAATCTTTTCTGGTTGTCAGGATAAACGTCTTCTCTCCATCTCATGCATGATTCCAAGTCTACTCTCTTGAACACAAGATGAGTTTTGCTTGCTTGATAAAATGATGGAGAGACTTCTGCTACCCTGAAGAGCTCCCTAACATTGTCTTTTCCAATTCTTGACAGAATATCCCCCAACAACTCAGTGGGTAAATGAGATATCTGGGTTCCAACGCGCTGTAGATTCCTAGCATTTCTGTTTCCAGAAATTAATACAATAAGGAATACAGGAGGATACTTTTATCTAGAATGATGGAACCAAAAATTCGAAAAATGGGGTTTCATTCCTATTGTGAAGCTCCAAAAGTCTCATATGGATAATGCGTCGGTTACAAACTAAAGGTTTCAGAAAAAAAACTCTCTAGATTAATGAGTGTAAAGAAATGGCTTTTAGTTATGAAAAATCTTAAATGTTTAATGCTTCCGTTTTCTAAAGCCATTTCTGAAAAATATAGAATCATGAACCCTAGGTCTAGAAATGTAATCCGGCAACAAACTTTGCCGAATAGAACCAAAAATAAATGAAAGATAGGATGAACTAGATTGCTTACGGATTGTTCTCAGCCATTTTCTTCGTCGATTGGGTTTTTGAATGAACTTGCTTACGAGAATGATTGAGAATGATAAAAATGGTGTATGGCGATTTCTTCTTGAATGAGAGAAGAAAATCTGATGAAAAAGTTTTGAAATGACAACTGAGAGGAATGACTGCAAGGATAGAGCCGCCCTATTTTTATCTAAGGACTGCAGGGGTCAAAATAGTAAATCTTGTCTCTGCAGAGAGTAATGATTAAGCCTAGAATAAGCCTATTTTAAAAATTTTTATTTAAAATGACTCAGATAAAAATCTAATGTAAAAGATAAGATCAAGTTGTTTCCTTTTTAGAAGAATGAAGCGAGGAGTACACATCAACATCAGAGGACTTAGAATTTAGATACAAATTAAGAGATTACATAATCATTCAATTTGAATCTGGATCAGTTTCTAATTCTGACTCAGATTCAATTACATGTTCATTAAAATTTTCTCTTAATCTTCTAATCAAACTAGTAACCTCACAACACAAACAATTAATGTTTGTGGCACCATAATTAAAGTGTGGAGGTTCCCTAACTAAATCCCTACTGTGTGGCGCTAAGTAATCACAGTAATCGCGATGCCCCTGTCCTCGAAAGGGATTAGGCTCTTGTTCACTTTCGTTGAACAACTTGCTGATCTTCTCTTCGATCTTGCGGATATGTTCTTCCTTTTTAAGGATTGATCCAAGAAGATACAATCCTTCATCAATTTATTCAAGGCTCTCCGAACTCAGAAGAATGAAGGCATTGATGAAGATTGAAGGGTGATGATTGTCCTCGATTCCAGGCTTAAGGATTTCAAAAGCAGCTTCATTGAGCCCTGTGTTGCAGAAGATCGAGAGTGCAGGTTCAAGTTTCAGCATGAAATTCCCTGCCTCTCTGCATCTTCGCAGCATTTGAACGTAATGAGAATCAAGCGTCCTCTCTGCAGTCATTCGCCTTTCTACATTCGCTCTCCTCCATACTACAGGCGCCTTGCTCTGGCGAACTTCTTGCAAGTTGGGGCTAACCTGGCTACATCCTTCATTTCTTCCCTTCCTAGCCTTGAAAGAATATCTCCTAAGATTTCATCAGGGATGTCTAGAATAGATGTTCTAGCATTGGGAGCTGCTAAGGCCATTCTGATTTCTGATAAAGGTTTTAGGATAATTTCTTAGGATGGAAAATGTTTGAGATGAAAGAAGAGAAGGATTCGACTAGATTTTATAGCAGAAAAAACTAAATTCTGCCATAATAACAAGCGGTTGAAACGACGTGTGATGGTTGGTGTAAGAGAAGAAGAAGAGTCTGAAAAGGGTATTTTGGTCTTTGGGAAGTTTGAAAATCTATCCGTTCAATATTCCCAGACTCTCGCTCTGTCGATTGTCATCGTGTGGCTATAAGAATCGTTTCTCGCTTTGTTAATTACAACGCGAGAAAACATTCTTGTACAGTTTCCAGAGTAAAATAGTCTCGCTTTGTATTTGACAAAGCGTAGACATCAAACTCTTAACAACTTATTAGATTTCATAAGAATTTGAACTGATCACCTCGCGTCATAACTTTTACAAAGCGTGAGCAAGAGTAATTCTTTTTAAATCACGCTTTGACAAAATTACAAGAGCGTGGCCTCAGAATCCATTCATATTTTATTTCCAAACACTTAATACTCAAAAACCTGGTTGAAGATTCTTATCTCATCCTCCTTCATTCATCACAGCTTCATTTCTCGAATTCCTGAAAATAAAGAATAAAAGAATTAGAGATAGAAAATGTATCTAAAGAAAAAGGGAAATACTGCTCAGTTAACCTGGGTAGTATCCACCCCCTATTTATTATTATTATTATTATTATTTTTTTAAATAAGAAAAACAGAAAACTAAGGATTATCCAAATATTCAGTTTGGATATTTAGATCTTGTTGACCAATATACTCCTTTAGCCTGTGTCCATTTACAGTCTTTTCTCCTTCATTGAGCATAATTGTAACTGCTCCATTGTCATGAACGGCTACAACAGGAAATGGTCCTGTCCACCTTGATCTGAGCTTACCTGGAAATAGTTTCAAACGAGAATTATAAAGCAAAACCAATTGACCAACAGAAAATTCCTTATGTTTAATTTTTGAATCATGAATTTTCTTAGTTCGATCTTTATAAATTTTGCTACTTTCATATGCTTCCAGTCTCATCTCTTCCAACTTAGACAGATCAAACTTCCTCTTATCTTGTCCTGACTGAAAATCCATGTTGAGCATTTTAATGGCCCAATATGCTCTATGTTCTAGCTCAACTGGGAGATGGCATGCTTTTCTAAAAACTAATCTGTAGGGAGACATTCCTATAGGAGTTTTAAAAGCAGTTCTGCAAGCCCATAAAGCATCATCTAGCTTCTTTGACCAGTCTTTTCTTGTAATATTCACAGAAGCTTGTAAAATGTGCTTGATTTCCTTATTAGATACCTCCACCTGTCCACTTGTCTGAGGATGATATGGTGATCCAACTTTATGATGAACACCATACTGCTTCAGTAATTTCTCAAAGAGTTTATTCACAAAGTGAGATCCTCCATCAGATATAATGGCACGAGGGGCTCCAAACCTGGTAAAAATATTCTTCTGTAGAAATTTAGTAACTTGTTTAGCTTCATTATTGGGTAAGGCTACTGCTTCTACCCATTTTGAGACATAATCAACAGCTACTAAAATATAGTGATTACCAAAAGATGGGGGAAATGGTCCCATAAAATCAATTCCCCAAACATCAAATATCTCTACTTCTAAAATCCCTTTTTGAGGCATTTCTTCTCTCATTGAAATGTTTCCCAGTCTTTGACATCTGTCACACATCTTTATAAGTTTCTGGGAATCCAAAAAGATAGTTGGCCAATAAAACCCACAGTCTAAAACTTTTCTAGCAGTTCTAGCAGGACCATGATGGCCTCCTAAAGGGTTCTCATGACACTTCCTAACAATTTGAAAACCTTCTTTCTCCTGAACACAGCGCCTAATAACCTGATCAGAACAAAACTTGAATAAAAAGGGATCATCCCAATAGTATTTCTGAATTTCTCTGAAAAACCTTGATTTCTGATGAGAGTCTTTAAACTTTGGGACAATCTTGCAAGCTAGATAATTAGCAAAATCTGAAAACCAAGGACAATCAAATTGATGCAACTGCAAAGCATACAATTGTTCGTCTGGAAATTTATCATTTACAACTTCCTCCTTCTCTGTTTTCTCCTCCAATCTAGAAAGATGGTCTGCTACTCTATTATCTTTTCCTTTTCTATCTGAAACTTTTGACAATTTCGTCACACGAGTATTTTCTAAAATATCCCAGGTTGAAATTATTAAATGAAAAGAGTTATGAGTCGTGGGAAAGGGGTTTAAGGATATATTTATAGGTTGTCACGTTTTTATTACTCGTGTTAAGAAACTGTGGCCCGAAAGCGCACGGTGTCAAAAATTACAGTAATTTATAGTAAGACCGGATCGTTCACTTGAGGATGTGCGATAGAAGCAGGGCCCACGTCGTTTTACTAGATTTTCCATTCGTATTGCTCCAAATGGTTTGAAAAGTGATTAACAACTACTGGCATGAATTTAATGCTAAACTATAAAAGCGTTTAAATCTATTCTACAAAGCAAATAAATTTATTCTAGAGTGCAGATAAAGTTATTCTAAAAATACGATAAATACTATCTATGAAAGCAGTGAAAATTTACACTATGCCAGCTGTGAGGCTATATCACAGTGTAGACAGAAGGGACATGAAGAAAAGAATAAAAATTGGACAAGATTTAGATATAACAGTATTAAACTTCCATTTTTTTATACACAGATCTTGGTTTGGGATAATTCTATCAGAAAGCTAATTCTCATGCTCTCAATACTGCGTTCCCTTTATCAGACAGGTACTTACAGTATGAGTTTACATGTTCTTAAGACCACAAATTCTAAGATACCACAAATTCGTAACTGCCCTGGCCTGGGTATGTTACTTCATCTATGGTGGATGAGCAACACCTGGCAAATCATTTATTGACATGCCAAGTACTACTATCATTCTCCCATGTCACACCCAAAGATTCTAATTAAGCCCTGAACTATCCCTTAACTATCAATCCTAGTAGCAGTTACACAACTCTCAATACAACCGAGTGACCTCTAACGAAAGCATTTAAAAGGAAGCAATAAAGAAAGCATTTAAAACCTATCACTCGGAGGCTTTGAAGGTCTGACCCTGGTAGTAAAAGACAGCTCCCCATCAGAATGATGAAGTATGGATCAAGAATTCCCGGCTCTTGGTGAACTACTCGTGCGTTCACTTCCTTTCGGGTGGTTATGAGATACAAACTAATGAAACGAACTAATAAATTAGTTTGTTCCGGATGCACTCACCCAGGACTCAAAGATAGGCTTTGGCAGAAGAGGATAGCTGTTGAAAGAAAACTCAACCCTATCTTAGAAAATAACCAAGGCCTGGATGATGTTCCTCTAAGATTATTTATTACACTGTATTTGAGTTCAAGTGAACTCCATCTCGGTGTAATATTTAATCTTAGATTCCCAAAAACAGCAATTTTGGAAAATAAAAGATTTGAAAATCATTCCCTAAACAGGTACTAGATTCCCAGTTAAAAACACAGATCCTTTCAGTCTAGATGAGACCTAATCGCTGACTCTGCTTCTAATTTCCCAAAATCAACCCTTGATAGAGTATGAATTAGTCATAACTGAAGAATTTATCCCTTACTCAGATCCGGATTTTATAAAGGAATTTTTGTTGGAAATTTAATTTGCAATATCTGTTTTAAATCTATGCTTCCATTGTCCAAGGGAAGGATCCCAAAATATCATAGACCACAATAGTACATAATATTATCATGCATAAGGATATATGGAAGTGTAAAATTAATTAACCCAAAATATAGATGCGGGTCTAGACAGAAGGTGAAACACAGATATGAAGTGGTCGGGAGACCAAAGTTATGGCAGAATAGTCGGGTGGACTGTAAACATCTACTGTCCAATTTCCCAATTACTCAGATGGAGCAAATTTAGACAGCTTAGGCCCTGTAAAGGCAGTGTCAATGCCAGTTGGGCCTCCACTGTCTGTGAATTCGGATAAAAACCTACATGCTTCCTCTCTGTAGTACTTATCAGCTAATGTTGACAGATATTAGCAGAGTTTTATTACAGATTGGAATTTGGGTTTGGAAATTAAGATAAATAAAATAAAATTGTATCCGGATGGGAGTCAGCTGAGCAGCTATTATAGTCCCAGATGGACGAACCGCCAAGGCTTCCACTGACTGCCATCCGGACCATGCAAAATAACACTTAATAACTAATACCCAGAATACGAGCTAGTTATCCGTGAGGGAATACCCGCCAACATTAGTCTGATGTATTCTTTACTAACTGTTACACACAATACACAAAAGACAAAATAAAATAAGGTAAAGAGAAGAACTTGCATGAGAGACATTGGTTTCCCATGCAAGGTGATGGAATTAATCCATAATTGATGGCTTAAATAATCTTTCCTACCATAATTAATTACAGTCCGGATTATCTGTTTAAAACATCATGATTTTGTTTATAGAAAATTATTTTAATGGCAATTGAACAAAGGTCCTCTAATCTCGATAATTAGTGATTTAATTATTGCTAATTATAATCATTAATCATTAAGGACTAGAGGGTTCAATCAATTAATGGGTGGAAATGGAGAATCAAAATTTTGGCAGCATAACGCCTTATATTGCAATACTAGAGTATTACATTTTAATCCGTGGGATTCAGATGTGAGTGTTTGCAATATAATGGAAGGTAGAAGATCAGAATTTTGGGATTAAACAGGGAGGAGAATTCTGTCGAGATACCATAAATGGTGTCATGGGCCTAGACCCTCGACATGGGTGCCTCGACAGGTTTACAGAAATTTGGGCAGAGTTTCACCTTGTGTCACTAAGCAAAAGTTGTGTCGCGGACCATGGGTCCGCGACAGGTGTTTTAGCGACACAGGGTTACTCTGGAAATTTCTAAGTATTTTGGTCCCCAGTCGCTAATATGGAATTGTGTCGCGGAGCATGGCTCCGCGACAGGATGCCTAGCGACTGGGGTTTTCAAAATGATTACGCAGGGCATAATTTCCTGTCTCGGAAGAAAGGTTGAGTCGCGGACCGTGGGTCCGCGACAAGAGTGTTCCTCGACAAGAGCCATGCAGATTAAAATAACAAGAGTTTGATTCCTGGTCGCTAAGCATGGTTGAGTCGAGGACCGTGGGTCCGCGACAAAGTGTTTAGCGACCAGGGATTTTCAAATAATGAAGACAAGTGTCCCTAGACATCCGTGTCGCGGAACACACTCCTGTCGACAAACGTGGCTTATCGACAGGAGTCGGTTAGCGACAAGGGTGGTTCAGGACCCAAGTCAGTAAAAGCAAAGTTGAACAGTAGCATGCAAAAAGTGTGATCTCAACCCATTTCGGATTTAAAAGCTATTCTAAGCCAAAAGCAACCAAACAACATTTAAAAATAACAAGAGCATGCTTGAACAGAAATGAACCTATCTAGAACAATAATCAGAATAAAGCAACATCCTAATCTAGGGTTCGATCACACACATTCATACCATCATCCATAAAAATAGCAACAGGAAGCATAATAGGGAGAAATGGGGGTCGAATGACCCCAAAAAGGAAAATGAAAGCAAAGAATCCATGGGGTGTGAGACCCATTTCATGCTTTGGGACACATTTGGTGAATATTTTCCCATATTATTCAGTGAGTTTGATAATACCCATGATTTTGGATATTTCAAACCCTAAATCAAAAGTTTAGAAGGAAAAACATGATATTAAGCTGGCTACCTAGCAACTGAAACAGTAAAACCAACATTAAATTTAACTAATCTAAACTAAACTAGTGCAAAAATTAAATAATACAAAAAAATAAAACTAAACTAAAGCTACCTAAGAACTCAGCTCTCCAATCTGTCTTCAAGAATGAATTCTCCACACTGTTCACCCTGAGCTTATGGGGGTCTCCTCATATTTATAGGAGTGGAGCCCTAGGCCCATGGGCTTGATCTGAAGCCCACTATGTCTCAAGACATCACACACATCACAACTTTGTCGCGGGACAGGGTTGCATGTGGCAAAGCTTCTCGACTGGGTCTTGTGTCTCTATCCGTGTCCGTGTCGCGGAAGCATGGACCGCGACAAGGGTTCCTCGACTGGATGTGGCTTGGCCTCCAAGGTGTTGGTGGCGCGGAGCTTGGTCGTGTCGCGGAACCATGGTCCTCGACCAGGGTTCCTCGACTGAAGTTCCCAGACTGGTCTTCTTCTCCATTTTGCATGCTGGTCACGAATCTCTCCTGTGTCGCGGAACCATGGTCCTCGACCAGGGTTCCTCGACCAGATGTTCCCAGACAGAGCTGAATGGGTCAGATGGGCCGAAGTTATTCTTTTTGTGGGCTTTTCGATTTTTCCCATCTTTTTGTATTTTTGTGGGCTTGTTTATTCTTTTGCCATCTTTTGTTTCCTTTTTCTTTTCTTTTCTTTTTCTCATGTTTTTGGATTTTTCTAACATAAATATGTAATAAAATTACATGTTTATGCATTTTTCATACCAGCTTAATTTTTTTCAATTATGCATAAATCAGTCCAATTCTACTGCTTTCTTATTTAATATAAGACCGGAATGCGATCAAATGCCCGTTTCAGACACGGAAATGGATTGAAAATAATGGTCATTTCTGGCCATTATCACTATCCTTGATAATAATGTCAAATTCTTGTAAAAGTAAAACCCATCTTATCAGCCTCGGTTTGGCTTCTTGCTTTGAGAAAAGATATCGTAATGCAGAATGATCTGTGTAAACTATAGTTTGGGCTCCAATAAGATACTGTCTGAACTTGTCAAAAGCAAAAACTACAGCATACATTTCCTTTTCTGTAGTAGTGTAGTTTATCTGAGCATCATTAAGAGCATGGCTAGCATAATAGATAACATGGTGTTTGCCTTCTTTATGTTGCCCCAAAACTGCTCCTACTGCATTCTCACTTCCATCACACATAAGCTCAAAAGGTAGACTCCAATCAGGAGACTGAACTATAGGTGCAGTGATTAATTTCTCCTTCAAAGTCTTAAAAGCTATCAAGCAATCTTCATCAAAGCTAAATGTCACATCCTTATGAAGAAGATTACATAAGGGTCTTGCTATCTTAGAAAAGTCCTTAATAAACCTTCTATAAAAACCAGCATGACCAAGAAAACTCCTCACTGCCTTAATTGTTTTGGGTGGTGGTAAATTTGCTATTACAGAAACCTTAGCCTTATCTACTTCTATTCCTGCTCTAGATACTTTGTGTCCTAGGACAATTCCTTCCTGAACCATGAAATGACACTTTTCCCAGTTAAGAACTAGATTAGTGTCCTCACATCTCTGCAAAATTTTTGACAAATTTTTTAAAGAATCTTCAAAGTTAGTTCCATGAACAGTAAAATCATCCATAAATACTTCAATGCATTTTTCAATAAAATCAGAGAAAATACTCATCATGCATCTTTGAAAAGTAGCAGGAGCATTACATAATCCAAAAGGCATTCTTCTATAGGCAAATGTTCCATATGGGCAAGTAAAAGTTGTTTTCTCATGATCTTCACTAGCTATTACTATTTGATTATAACCTGAATAACCATCTAAAAAGCTGTAAAATGGTTTACCTGACAGTCTTTCTAACATTTGATCAATGAATGGTAAAGGAAAATGATCTTTTCTTGTGGCAGTGTTTAATTTTCTATAATCAATGCAAACTCTCCAACCAGTTACTGGTCTTGTTGTTACTTCATCACCATGTTCATTGGTCACAATACAAATCCCACCCTTTTTGGGTACAACTTGTGTTGGACTCACCCATTTACTATCAGAGATAGGATAGATTATACCTGCATCAAGTAGCTTGATTACCTCCTTCTTGACAACTTCCTGCATTGGTGGATTTAGCCTCCTTTGTGGTTGTCTGGATGGTTTGTATTCATCCTCCATCAGAATCCTATGCATACAAATGTGTGGACTGATGCCTTTGATATCTGCTATAGTCCAAGCAATTGCCTGAATATGATTTTTAAGAGTACCTACTAGAGCTTGTTCTTGTTCTTCACTCAATTTAGATGAAATTATTACCGGAAGCTTCTTTTTGTCTGCCAAAAAGGCATACTTAAGATGTTCTGGTAATACTTTAAGCTCAAGCTCAGGTGGGTTTTCTATTGATGGAATTAATTTGCTTCGAGTTTGCACTTCCATCTTTAAATCAGATCCTTCTTTAGAAAGGTCTGTTTTATCAATGTCATCCTCAGATTGCTCTGAAGATGGCATATCCTCACTTTCTGATCCATCCTTGATTTCACCAGTCTCAGGATCAGCGAATCTAACCGCGCACAAGTAAGCAAAAATAGCATCTTTAGCATTTGTGAGTGGGGTGAGATTGTTCTCAATTACATCAGTGGTAAAGAGATTATAGTAATCAAAAAGATTTCCCCCCTCCATAGTACTAGCATCTAATTCCTTCCCCGCTACATTGGTTTCAAAAGCGTTAAAAGGATATGTTGACATCTTTATCATGTCGAAAGTGATCTCCTGGTTATCAACATGAAGTTTCACTATGCCATTCTTTGCATCAATCATGGCTCCCGCAGTCACCAGAAAAGGCCTCCCTAATATGATAGGAATTCTGACATTTTCGTCGATATCAAGAATGACAAAGTCAGCTGGAAAACAAAGGCCTCCTGTCTTTACTATAACATCTTCAATGATCCCTTCTGGTCTGGTGCTCGATTGGTCAGCAAAGAAAAGGGTCATATTAACTGGCCTCATCTTTCCCAAATCCAAACGTCTCGCCATAGCAAGTGGCATTACATTGATGCTGCTTCCTAAGTCACAGAGTCCTCGCCCAGCTTCTTTACAGTTGATAATCAGAGGTAAAGTAAAACTGCCTGGATCTTCAAGCTTTGGAGGAATCTTTTGTTGAAGAACCAAGCTACAATTTTGATTTAAGACCACCATTTGTTGCTCTCCTGCACTTCGTTTCCCTGAAATTAATTCTTTCAGAAACTTAGCGTAAGTGGGCATTTCAGCAATTAATTCAACCAAAGGGATTGATATTTCAATGGCCTTAATCTTTTCAAGAAATTTCTTAAATTTAATTTCTTGAAGATCGTTTTTGAGTCTCCCAGGATATGGTATCCTGGGCATGTGTTTATCCAGTGAATCCTTTTTGTTACCTGTAGAGTTAGGATTATCATTACCTCCCTCTTTTTCCTTTAGAAAGGAATATCCCGAGACATTCTTTTCCAAACCCTTATCCTCAAGTATCTGTCTTTGTTCGGGCTGATCATCTTCTTCCATTGTTTGAACATCCTTGAACTTTTTCTGCTGCAGCAACCTATCTCTTTTCTTCTCAAATTCAGGATCAACAACCTCTTTTCCTCCCCTCAACGTGACTGCCTTACATTGTGGGTTTGTTTCAGAAGAACTTGGTAATTTTCCTTTTTCTCTCTGCTGTAGTAATTTGGCCATCTCTGTTACTGAATTGTCAACATTCTTGATTGAAGCCTGCAGTTGGTTATTCGTCTCTGTCTGCTTAATAATGAACTCCTTCAGAGCATTCTCCACCTTTAAAGAGTAAGTATGGTCTTGAGTAACAGGATAAGGCTGTTGTGGAAAGTTCACCGGGACTGGTGCAAACTGTCCAAATGGCCTGTTCTGTTGGTTCATCTGTTGAAGAGGTCTCTGAGGGTACATCTGTTGTTGTGGATAAAATGATTGTGGAGGACGAAACTGCTGCTGATTTTGTTGTTGTGGATTCAGAAGATGTGCATTTTGTGCGTTCTGAGTATTACCATAGCTCAGATTCGGGTGTTTATTCTGGAATCCGGTGTAGTTACAGCTCTCATCTTGCTTTGGGGCTTCCTGAATTTGTGGACACTGATCATTGTGATGTGGCCCTGAGCAAATTCCGCACTGATACACCGGTTCCATTGGAGCAGGTTGAAGGATCATCACTGGTTGCTGTTGTTGTTGATGCTGAGCCTATTGATTTGTTTGCTGAGCTAACTGTAGCTCAGCAATCTGCTTAGTGAGTGCTGCAAATTTCTCTTCATTTTTGTCTGTGTGGATGACAAGACTCTTTCTTGTAGGAGATGGTGGATCATCGTCTTGGAGGACTGCTCTGCTGGCTGTCATGGTATCTATTGTTGACCACGCTCTATCAAGTGGCATCTGAAGTAATTGTTCCCCTCCAGTGGCATTAATCATCATCTGCCAAGTGTGAGTGAGTCCAATGAAAAAGATCTTTAACAGTCTTCTTTCTGTGATACTATGCTGTGGACATCTCTTAAGCATATCAAAGAATCTGTCCCGAGCATCCTTCAGAGATTCTCCTTTTCTCATCTTGAAACTAGAGATCTTGTCTACCCATTCATCTACTTTGCTTTCAGGAAAATACTTGAGTAAGAAGTTTCTGACTAATTCTGGCCAAGTAGCCTTCTGTTGAGCATTCAATGAATCATACCATTCTTTCGCTGAACCATCCAAAGAGAATGGAAACATTGCTAGTTGAATGGTCTCCCTTGAAGCTCTTCCTTTCTTCACTGTCTTACTTAGTTCAACAAACTTTTTGAGATGCAAGTGTGGATCTTCAGCACTCATTCCATAAAAGGCTCTAGAAGATGCTAGGTTTAATATACCAGGCGGTATATCAACCTCCTCATCCGTTCCAGCCAAATACTGATCGACATTAGGTTGCCATGGTTGATATTGCTCTTCTTGAGGGTTTGGAACAGGATTAGCAAAATTTGGTGGAAAATAGTGTTGATGAATAAATTGTGGTGCAGCAGCTCTCTGTGGTGCTTGAAAAGGTCCTCAAAGTGGAACATTTTGCTGATTATCTGGTTGTCCATTTGGTAAGTTTCCAGGTCCGTCATTCTGTCCATTGTTAGCCATCCTAGTTATAGTTGAAAGATTCCCTTCCACAAGATCTCTCTGTCTCCTTCTTGCACTTGCTCTGATCAGCCTTGCTGTTCTCTCAAGTTCACAATTAAAAGGAAGCAAAGGTGGTCTTGAAGATCGAGTTATTCTTTCGCTCATAAACTGTTGAGACTTCTCTGTGAACAAAATGAAAGAATTTATGAATTTATTAATGTATAAAGTAAATAATTACAGTTAAACCAAAGAGTATCTACAGTTCTAAAATTCATAACGCTACACCCTCCCCGGCAACGGCGCCATGAAGCTTTGAGGTAAAACCCCGCTGCAATGCCCCCCGACAGCCTTTACACTATAACTCCTATAGGGCTGTTAAAAAGCTTGCCTAGTTTTTCCTACCGAAAGCGCACGATATCAAGCTGCAATATTTATTTTTATTGTCGGGATCGTTCAATAGAGAGTTACACGATAGAAGTGTTTTAATAGAATTATTAGCTCTAGAATCTGTCTCTACTCTTGGTTTAAGGATGTTGTAATGATGATTACTAAAGAATTATACTGAAATGTAAATGCTTAAAGCTGTAAACATTAGTAAAGAAAGCAATTAAAATGATGTTGAATGTTGTGATTATATTCATGTGTTTAAGATATCACGGACCAAATCAAATGAATGAAATAAGAATATGATGAGAGTATCATACTTCAATGGTTAAAACATAATGAAAGTCCATTGAGATAGAAAAATCCTTTATACAACTTAATCAAATCTTCATGTCTTAAATCACTTCCCAAGACAGGTACTTGTGACTCAGTGTCATGACACACTAAGCTCTGAAATCATGGAATACTATCATCACAGAATGATCGGTCAGACTCTTTCTGTGATAAAAGCTTTTCAGAATTGTCACTTAATCTTTTTCTTTCAGACTCAGATTAAGCCTTTGACAACTCGAGGTCACTTCTAAATCATGCTATATTCATCTGAACTTGAAGTTGTTCTTTTTATTACTCTGATCAAACTGATCTTATGACCCTGTATTGGATGTCCTCTACAAAAAAAAACAAGTATTTAAATCTATCATCCAATGTTTTCATAATACTTGTTTCCTCAGAGTAATTCCTGCAAGTATTCGTAAGAAATAATAGTCTTGTAAGTATATCAAGATGAAATTGCTATTCAAATTCCTTGACTTATCCAGACTACTCAGATTTGTATAAATGATTTAGCTCGAGAAATCTCTGTAAACAGTTCCAAATATCCATGATTTGACTCAGGATTAGTAGAATGTACGAGAAATATTTAATCTCCTACTCATAGCATATAGTGATAACTATAAAGCCATAAACCCTGGAAATTAATCTTCCTAATACTCTACTAATTATTAGGACAAAAGATGGTTTTTGAAACATCTTTCCCTTTTAAACGACAGGTACTAAATGCCCAACTAAAGAACAAGTTTGTTCTTCATTAGTCCTGAGTAAATAATGATTGAGAAAACTTATATCATCATCTTTCTCAATGTACCAGTGAAAATAGTAATACGAATTGCAGATATGAATTATGAGTCTGTAATTATGAAGTAAGATTACTCATCATAGACTGGGAAATATCCCAAAATATCATATGTATATGTAATATTATATGTATAAAGAAATGTTGAGGGTTCTGAGTCCTCTTAATCAAAATGCAAAGGTGTTTCCAAAATATACATCGGAAACTAGACAGAATTAGGAAATAACTTTCCCAAGAAAAAGGATTTGAGAAATAATTCTGCAAAATAAATGTCCAAAGTAGCTCGCAGTAACTACTTTGGGTTTCAAACTATGAACATTCCAATTTTCCGCACGCTATATCTGTACAGCGTGGAGGGAGTTAATATTCAAAGAATGTTCCTCAGATTTTGTTTATACAAAGAACTGAATGCCTCGCAGTAATTTCTGTAAGAATGCGGCGAGGTACTCAATTCCTACTTATAGATAGGGGTTATATATGTATAAGAAGTAAAAGTGAATAGTTGATACCCTGAAAAATGGATATCAAATCTGTTGCTATTATAGATTGGTCCTCTCGCTTTGTCAGATTGACATTGCGAGAGTATTAGAATAGCCTTTGTCACAGCAAGGTTATCTGGATATTTCCTCGCGTCATCTTTTAGGATGAAGCGAGGGTTTATCCTTATGTGAAGTAAATGATCAGAGTTTATAACTGTTATAACTACCTTCTGGGATTTCCGTTTTGAAAATCATGAATACAGAACCTTTTGCATCCAAATTCATGAACTTAGAATCATTAATTCTTAAAGATTATCATGTGATGATTAACACTGCATGGGTCTCTAGGAACCTTTTAAAGTTTTGAACATTAAACACCATGATTCTCTTTTGTGATCATGACGTAATATCAACAGAAAATCAAATGAATTCATAATTCTGCCAGATCATACCTAACTCGGTCACAATATCCAAACTTCTTGCGTAATTGGAACGAACAATTTACAAATTAAAGATGTGGAAGTGTTATGATTTTCGAGAATCGAATTAGAGATATGATGCAAAATCCAAAATTGAATATCGAAGTTGAGGTTTATACTCTTCTGAAACAGAATTAAGAAATGGAAACCAGAAAGATAAGAAATTCACAATCTGATAACTGATCATTCTTCATGTATCTCGAATAACAAAGAATTAAAAACGAATACACCTGGAAATCTGATTGCAATTAGAATAATGCAAAGGTGAGCGAACAAGTCGGAATTTTAGATGATGATCGTCGTGATGGATGAACAAGCGATCCAAAAGCAACTCTCCTTCCAGGATATCCTCAAGCTAATCTAACAACTATTCTTAAAGAAATCTACTACGAAATTAAATTACAAATCTGAAGAACTCAAAGTAAATTGCAGAGAAAATTAAATCCTAACCTACCTACTAAATTCTAAAAGTGGACTGGAGAGTAAAATCGAGCTATTCTCTTCAATCTCCCGCCTGCTGAGCTGATTCCCCCAAGGGTCTTATTTATAGATGGGTGTTGTAACTGCTTAAGCCTTGGATGATAACCGCTCGCATCAGAATAACTCTCCTCTCGCTTTGTCCAGTTCCTTCAAAGCGAGAGTTCAGAAACTTAATCATCTTTCTCAACAAGGCGAGGTCTTTCAATTTCTCCAAAGAATTTGCTTCTCGCCATGATGTATAGAAATTTCTGTCTTGCACAGATCTTCTTTTCCTCGCGATGTTAAACAGTCATCGCGTGAACTTCAGCATCTGAACATTTTCCTTAAATCTTTTCCTGATTTCAAACACAAGCTCTCGCACCATTCCTTTTCTTTCCTCGCTATGTCTTTTCCACTTCCTGCTGCTTCCCAGCTTAACTTCCTGATAAATGACAAAGCGTGGATCAGTTCAATAGAAACACAGCGTGCGAGACTTACAAAGAAAACTTAGAATTTCAAGCCATTTTCAGTGTAATTCCAACTTCTTCACAATCTTAATTCTTCTTCCATCTTTTCTGATCCTCTATGATTATTCATCAAAAATCAATGGAATTAAGAACAAAAGAACATCATTAAGACACTAAATTGGACGCAAATGACAGTCATAAAAGGCTGTCATCATCCACCCCAAATTTTCTTTATGCAATTTTATTCCTTGTATCTTTACTGCTTCCCTTTACAGTTTTCCTAGAGCTTAGCCTAGTTGTTAGCGGTTACCTTTTTCCGAAGTTCACCGTTTTTTCTCAACAACTGGTAGTTTGGTACCTCATTTTGGTTAATCAGCCGTTGTTTCTTAGCAACTGGTGGATTTTCCGTTGTATTTGATTTTTGACGTTAATTCAAGTGAAATTCGGTCAAGTTTGGGCGCGTTCTAAAGATTCCGGACCCGTAATCGGTTTGATCCTTTTCCGATAGCCTCCCTTGAGGAGAAAAAGGTCCTTGGCTCAACCGAAACCAAACTGTGGCACGCCCAGTGGGACACAGAATGGCAGTTGATCCACATGCAACTCCGGCAGTTAATACGGCGGCAAGAACTGATTTGCCACCGATTCCGGAAGAACGCTCGGCTGACTAAGGCGAATTCCCCCTGACTGAACTTTGTCAACAATAGTCCGGGACAACTTCTCCATAACTATGATGAAAAGATAAGGCGATAAGGGATCTCCTTGCCGGAGGCCTTTAGTAGGAGAGAACTCAGGAAGGGCCGACCCATTCCAAAGAATTGAATATACTGGCGAACGTACACAAAACATTATGAGTCGGCATAATGAATCTGGCAGCCCCATCTCCTGTAAACATGTTTGCAGAAAACTCCAATTGACATTATCATATGCTTTTTCCAAGTCCACCTTCAACAAAAATTCTTTCTTCCTCTGTTGCGGGATAAGAAAAGTCTTAAACACTTCATGTAAGACAATAGCATTCCCCTTAGTACCCCGACCTGGGAGAAAAGCCGACTGAAAAGGGCTAATGTAATTCTATAGCACCGGCCGCAACCTGTTGACAATGACTTTGGTAATAATTTTATAACTAACGTTACAAAGATTAATAGGCCTGAATTCTCGTATTTCCCTCGGAACAACGACCTTCGGAATAAGACAAATAAAGGTGGCCGCGAGCGAGGCTTCAAACATCCCATAGCAGAAAGCATTACGTACCAGTTGCACCAAGGAATCTCCCACAGTGTTCCAAAAAGATTTGTAAAATAACGGAGGCAACCCATCAGGTCCAGGGGCAGATAAACTCCTCATTGAATGAACAGCTAGTTTAACTTCTTCATTATCAATCTCACGATCCAGGCCCTCACTATGACCAAGCGGCTGAAGCAGCATTAAGCTTGGATCCTGATTTCGTGATGGCTCTGTATGTCCAAACATATTGACAAAGTAGCTGGTGACATGATTTTCCAAGCTTGGACCATCAGTAGTCCAATGATCATCAATGTCAAGACCAAGAATCCGACTTCTCTGGCGGCAAAGATTCCCTGAACCATCCAATTTCAATACTCAGGAAACATACTGGCGGCGATACCGGCCATGTTCAGAGCCGAATTAGCAAGGAATATGTATCCGATGGGAACGCAGAACGCATAGGCGGGACAAAATCCACCGCCTGTGGCACAAAACATACATAACTTCTAACAGCAGGCCTATCGGCCGCTCGGAGGGCAAGGACCGCGTCCTTTTGTTCCTCCACAACAACCGAGACAGGAGCAACATTATCATCCTCAACCGCCGGCGCCGATCATGCAGTAGCAATATCCGCCGGCGCAGAATCAGCCACATTTGATTGACAGAGAGCTCATCGCTGAAATTATTCGCATGCAATTCGAAAATCTCATCGGCCAGGAGAATAGGCCGATATACAGGAAACCATACCCTGACTAGATAGAAGAGCAATATCCATTACCAAGAGGAGTAAAGGTTCCTGATTTTAACACATTCTCAGGAGAGGTTGGCCGATCAACCATTGAACATATCGGCCGATTCACAGCTCAATGCACAAGGATCGCACAGAATGATTTCCATAAGCTGATTTTGTTCAGCTTATCACTTACTGGTCCAGCATTTGAGTGGTATATTAATTTACCACCAGGTTCGGTCAACACTTGGGCCAAAATGGAGCGGTTATTTCATGACCGATTCTACAATACCAGCCCCGAGGTATCAGTAGTGGATTTGACTTCTACTAAACAAAAGGCTGGAGAATCAGTCATTGAGTTTTTAGAAAGGTTCTATGCTATTAAGGCTCTGATGAAGACGATGCTTCCGGAGCATGAGTACATTCAAATTTTGAAGCAGAACCTCAAGTTCGCCATCAAGGACAGGTTGATGGTGACAAGGCCGAGGACAGTGGCCGAATTAACGGCCAAAGCCATTAGGATGGAAACATACTTGGCAGAACAAACAGCTTTTAAATCAAGCCGCAGTCAAAGTGGAAGATCACAACCTATCCAGTCAGCTGCATCATTTGCTGAGTCATTGGATAGGTGTGAAGTTGCGGAAGAATATAACATGGATGATATCCCGGCCCTAGCCAAAGTAGCAAGGCCTGAGCTGGTGATTAAGAAGCCGATGACTTGTCCAGCTCTTCGTCCAGTGAGAGGCAAGGAGAAAGAAGGAGAAATTAGAGATGGGTCACAACGATTCTATTCTTTCGATCTCTCTCAGATGGATGAGATTTTTTACTATTGCTTGAAGAACGGATTGTTTGAGTTCAAGGGAAATCATCCACAGCTGACTAAAGAACAGATGGAGGCAGGATGTTGCAGATTTCATGCATCGGTCACCCATACTACGGCGGTTTGTGGACACTTTAGGATGATGATCCGGAAGCACGTGGATGATGGGAAACTTAAGTTCCCAGACAGATTAATGGCAATAGATCAAAATCCATTTCCTGTTGCAAATATGGTAATGGTCCACACTGATCAAAACAAGTATGTACATGATCGCCTAGGGGACCAACCATCGTCCAGCAAGAGCTCTGTGCACGATCGGCTGGGAGTACGGCCATCTGCTCATAAGAAAACAGGAGTTTGGAGACGATTAGGTTCTCCAAGAAAAGGAAAAGAGAAGGCATCTGATGTGTTTGATCGATTGGGCGATTATAAAGTCGAGGAATGGATCAAGCGATCGGACAGACAATAGAAGCTGGGACCCAAGGATTAAAGGGAGAAACCAACATTGAAAATCATTACAAACGGTTGGGATTCGGAGATGAAATTAACAGCCGATAAAAGAAATGGAAAGACTTAATTCAGATTACAGTACCCGAAGAGGCTGTGTCTCCGGAGATGAAAAAATCCAGAAGACCATCGGCCAACACTCAAGTGGGCCAGTGGGTCCGAAATTCCCCAGAACGAAAGCGTATTGACCAGTGTCGATCTGAGTTCTCAGCCTGGAGGGCAAAAGGCGAAAATGTTCAAAAGGGGAAGGGATCATATCGTACCTACAAACGGAGAATGCAGCGGCTGAGAGCAACCATGACATATGAAGAAGAGTACGAAACGATGCACATGGAATAAGATTTCCCAGACGATTATTCTTCGTCTGAAGGAAGGATTCTAGAGAAGGTATTTTCGGCTAAAATGAAATCAGCCGAAAATACAAAGGAGCAGAATCATGAGCCGAAAGGCAATCAAGATCGGCTGAAGAACAAGGTCTAATTTCGGCCGAAAGAAAAGGAGCCTAAGGTCGATAACGAGCATACACAACCAAAAGAGGAGTGGAAGCCTAGACCAGTGCGAACCAGAAAATGGAAACCGAAGACTTCTATCATCCCAAGCAATGAAACCCTCACAGTGGGACAATTCAAGTTTGATTTCGGGTCTAGTGCAAACATGGTAGGCACAACCGCAACAAGTTATGAAGAATATTGGTCCGATTCTGAGCTAGCTGTGGTATTTTGCCAAAGAGAAGGAGAATACGTTGGTGAAGAAGAACCCATTGTGGACTTCAGTTTCAACAAGTTGGAAACACTTCGGCCAGCAGCCGAAGGTGAAAAGATAGTAGAAGAAGGATACAAGGCTTTCGTCCCAGAAGCCCAACCTTGTATGATTTTACCGCCAACTGCGAAGATGTCTCAACATGTGAGACCTCTTTATCTTAAGGGCTGGGTGAATGGAAGGCCATTGAGGAGAATGTTTGTCGACGGTGGAGCAACCGTCAACATTATGCCATTGTCCACATTGACTAAGATCGGCCGATCAAAAGAGGATCTGCTACCCACAAGGATGAAGGTATTAAGTTTCGTGGGGGCATAAACGGCGGCCGAATGATGCATTTTGGTTGATGTGACGGTCGGATCGATTTCGATTCCGACTATATTTTTTGTGGTGGATACCGAAGTTCCATACACGGCCTTGCTAGGCCGATGTTGGATTCATACATCGAGGTGTTTGCCATCAACCCTTCATCAGAAGATATGGTTTTGGAAGGATGATGGCATGGTGGAGGAAGTGGATGGAGATCAACCTCCATTTTCGGTCAGTTCGGCCGGACGAATTGACGCAGTCCTGTTTGAGGAACCTATACAACCGTTTCTCGCGGTGGTAGGGTATAGATATCCAGAGGTGGTTGAATATGACTGGACAGATCTGGGATTCGAAGTCAGATACCAGGCCGATTTACGGCCGGACACGAAAGAAAATAAATGATGAATGAGGAAGTTAAGAAGGCGATCGAGTCCGAGTCGGCCGAACTCGATTCCACAAATGAGAAAGCAAGATGGAGTGAACTCATGGATGTCATCTTAAAGCGGATGCCTGACTTCAAAGCACAAGATCCTCTGAAGATGGTTAACGTTGGCACAGACTATCGTCCAAGGGAGATCCCAGTCAGTGCAAACCTGGATCAACACATAACCAGCCGATTCAGAGAAATTTTGAATGAGTTCAAAGATTGTTTTGCATGGGACTATACAGAGATGACTGGATTAGAAAGATCTATTGTTGAACACAGGCTACCAATCAAAGAAGGATTTAGGCCGCACAAGCAGTCGGCCAGGAGGGCAGCGCCCGAGATAGTTCCAAGAATGAAGGAAGAAATAGAAAAACTGTTAGCGGCCGGATTTGTTAGGCCAGCTAAGTATGTGGAGTGGTTGTCGAATATTGTTCATGTAATAAAGAAGAATGGGAAGTTGAGAGTCTGTATAGATTTTAGAAATCTCAATATAGCCACTCCGAAAGATGAGTACATGATGCCTATTGTTGATTTATTAATTGATTTGGCCGCAAAGCAGTGAATGTTATCTTTTATGGACGGATATTCCAGATACAACCAAATTTTTATGGCCGAAGAGGATGTTCATAAAACCGCATTCAGATGCCCAGGAGCTATTGGGATATACGATGGGTAGTAATGCCATTTGGCTTAAAGAATGCAGGGGCTACATACCAAAGGGCCATGAACTATGTGTTTCATGACTTGATAGTCGATTGTGTAGAAGTCTACATTGACGATGTCATGGTCCGATCTAAAGATGTCGAAAGCCATTTGGCCGATTTGAGAATGGTATTTGCAAGGATGAGGTTACACGGAGTTAAGATGAATCCAGCCAAGTGTGCTTTTGGAGTACAGGCAGGCATTTTCCTAGGGTTCTTGGTCTATAACAAGGGCATAAAAGTTGATACTAACAAAACCAAGGCTATCCAGGAAGCTAGACCTCCGTACGATAGGAAGAGTCTGCAAAAATTCCTAGGTCAGATCGGTTTTCTAAGAAGATTCTTGGCAAATGCAGCCGGGAAGGGAAAACCACTAACCGATCTGCTAAGA
Source organism: Hygrophila difformis (assembly GCA_030278955.1). NCBI lineage: Eukaryota > Viridiplantae > Streptophyta > Magnoliopsida > Lamiales > Acanthaceae > Hygrophila > Hygrophila difformis. The sequence continues at coordinate 20,126,501 of JAOANR010000008.1, read as the reverse complement.
CTAAAGAAAGAAGAGTAATTCAGATGGAGAGCAGACCAACAAAGAGCTTTTGAACAATTGAAGCAGGCACTGATCAACCCACCAGTGTTGGTCCCACCTATACTTGGCCGACCTCTGAAGTTGTATATAGCCGCGACCGAAGAGTCAATTGGAGCGTTATTGGCTCAGGAAGACGATGAAGGAAGAGATCGGGCGATTTACTATCTAAGCAGAATTCTTAAAGATGCAAAATTAAGGTATTCGCCGATTCACAAATTATGTTTGAGTCTTTACCATGCGTGCCAGAAGCTCGAGTGTTATATTCAGCCAAGGCAAGTAATAGTAGTAGCTTCGGTTGACATAGTCAAGATTATGATGAATGATCCGATCAGCAGCCGAAGGATGGCCAAATGGGCCATGAAGTTAAATGCATACGATTTGACATACCAACCTCTAAAGGCTATGAAGGGACAAATCGTAGCTGACTTTCTGGCCGATCATCTAGTGTCTCCAATATCTCACGATATTGAAGAACAAGCTCAACCGAAAGTAATGGACGAAATCGGAATAGTATACATGCCTCCGTGGACGATGATGTTTGATGGTTCTAAGGCTGCTTCTGGAGTAGGGGCAGGGTTCACGCTACATACGCCGGAGGGCATGGTATACAAATATTAGGTGTAGTTGCCTAATTCTTATACGAATAACAAGGCGGAATACAAGGCGTTAATCTCGGGATTACGATAGTTGATAGACGAAGGAGTCAAGGCTATAGTAATCAAGGGAGACTCTCAAGTGGTTATTCAACAACTGTTGGGGGATTTTTCCGTCAAGAGTTCACAATTGATCGGATTATACGAGGAAGCAATTGCTCTTTTGGAAAAGTTTGATGAGGTTTATATTGAGTACATCCCTAGGAAGGAGAATGAGTTGGCCAATGAGTTAGCTTAGCATGCAGCAAGATATCGGTTGATGCCGATAGCAGGGAACATAGACATACGTTTGGCCAAAACCGAGAAGGCCGAATGGATCAAAGAGATAGCAAAAGTCTTAGAGAATCCAACCGACGCCAACCCGGCCAAAAAACGGAGAGCTATGGATCACATAATAGTTGGTGGACTACTCTTCAAGCGAGCCATTGATGGGGTATTGCTTCGATGTGTAGGAGAAGAAGATGCTAAAAGAGTGATGAGAGAAGATCACGAAGGGATCTGCGGTGCGCATCGAGCGGGAAGATCGATGAAATTGATTATTATTCGGCTAGGATATTATTGGCCGAATATGGGAGCAGATTGCGAGAGGTACGCAAAGGGATGTCAAGAGTGTCAAAAGCTCGGCCGATACAGAAGCTACCGGCTGAAGAGTTGCATATAATGATCAAGCCATGGCCATTTCGTGGATGGGCCATGGATATTATTGGGAAAATTCATCCCTCTTCTTCAAAAAGACATGAGTACGTTCTGGTGGCCACAGATTATTTCATGAAGTGGGCCGAAGCCCATGCATACGTCAGCATCTCCCAGGAATAGGTTATTGAGTTTATTAAGAAACAATTGATTTACATGTTTGGAATCCCACAAACGATTCTAACGGACAGAGGAACAGTATTTGTGGGTGAAAAGATGAATGCCTTTTCGGATGAATTCGGAATAAAGATCGTGCATTCGTCACCATACTATCCGCAAGAAAATGGACAAGCAGAGGCTACGAATAAGCAGTTGATATGAATCATAAAGAAGATGATTGAAGATCAGCCTAGAAAGTGGCACGAAAAGTTAACCGAAGCCTTATGGGCTTGTCGGAATGCTAAGACTTCAGCCACTGGGTTCACGCCATTTCGGCTGACGTATGGGATGGACGCAGTTCTTCCCGCCAAAATTACAGTCCCAACCTTAAGAACAAGTCAAGCGGATTCGATGTCGGCAGAACAGTATGATCTGCTGATGAACGACAAATTATTGGAAGTTAACGCCGATCGGGTGCAAGCATTCAAGAATTTACAGAAAAATAAAGATGTTGTGGTCGATTGGTACAACAAGAGAATCCGTGTTAAGCGATTTGAAGTGGGCGATTTAGTTTAGAAAGTTATATGGCCACCCAAGCAGAAGGATGACCGATTAGGAAAGTGGAGCCCCAGTTGGGAGGGGCCGTTTATTGTTCAGAAGAAATTGCCAAATGGAGCATACATATTAGTGGACGAAAATGGAGAACAAATGTCAAATCCAGTGAATGCAAGATACATGAAGAAATATTATGCTTCAGTTTGGGATTAAACGGAAAGAGTAAACGCTATTTCATGGACGAACATTACAAAGAGGAGCTACTTCGGCCGAAAGCGGCGTCGATAGTCCGAAATTACAATATACAAGGGAAACGTCCTAGTGTAATAAGGCAGGGAAGGGATGAAAGCCTGTGGGATCTGAAATGGAGGACACCCATCATTCATTCCCAAGTCCAAATCCTTCCCGCCAGCGAGATCGGAGATGGATGTGCTAATGAAGCCAGCTCCCTGATCAAAAAGAAAAAGAAAAGAAAAGACAAGCTTTTGCTCCAACAAGAACACCCCACTAAGCATGCACGGCGGGAGGGAAGTCCATGGGGTGTGCCCTTCGGAGCAAAAAGAATTATACGGTCCAATAGGAAGATACGACTACCAGTGGTTCATCCAAAATCTTGGGACCGACATAAGCAAAGGTCCGACAGGTCATACTAATATTAAGGGATAAGACGAAGCTTGAATACGACCGTCGAAATAAGTATTAGGAAAGGTGTTAAGAGATCCTCGTCCGCATGAGAATGGTAACAAGTGAGTTAGCTGAACTCACACCGCATAGCAGAAGGTTTTTGGGATCATAAATGGAGATTCAAGCAAGAATCCAGAAAGCCAAGGAAGTTTCGAAATAGAGAAGATAAAACGGGTTAAAGAAATTATAACGTGCATTGTAGAGGGTTGCGGTGAAAGAAGGGGAATCACGCGTATTTATAGAAGATCAAGATGGCAATATTCACAGCAAGGGTAGAAACATAAAAGAAGTAAATACTAATAATAGAAAACACGTTTCAAGATTTTTTTTTTTTAAACCAAGATCAACAAAAGGAAATGGAATTATCGTATAAAGATCACATATAGATGGAAGCCCAAACCAAATAGCCTCAAGCACTTCATTTCTAGAATAGATTTTATGCAAAGTTGTAAAGAACATAGGCATACGCTTCCCATTCAAAACGACCTAACATATCCAACATCTGAGTCCCATAAAACAATGTAAAGGATTGATCAGAACCCGTATAAATTAGGGACATTCCATTATTTATCCGAGATGAGATCTTCAACAAATTTGAAAGAGTTACGTACTATATGGTGGTTAGCTAAAGCACTACTTATTAATTTTGCATAGAAAATGAAATTGGACCTTGCAAAAGGTGATGCTACAAATATACCGGTTGGGTTTTTGTCCTAAATTTAAGAAATTATGAATATGTTCAACATTAAATTTTTGTGTTCATTTCAAAATTGTACTCCATCTATCTCATTTAACATGTCCTGTTTGATTTCTACATACAATCCAATGCATTTTTTTTTCAACAGTTAATATCTGAAAATATGCACAACAAAAAATTATGTAAAATATATATTCGAAAACTATATGATTATACAATTCTAAAGACCCAATTTGATTATTTTTTTCAAATATATACTTACAATAAAATTAGGTCAAAGCTGAACAATGAACAGTGTTAAAGTCTCAAACAAGATACTGGGACGGAGGGAGTATTAAATATCTTTCAAAAAAGATTTACAGAATTGGGCATGAGATACATTCTATAATCTATACCAAAATATAATACTATGGCCCAGTTCTCTAGGCCTTAAATAAGCTGTTCTGATCTGAATTTTATAAGATTTGGTCTGATCTTATTTGAATTTGCCTGGTCGGGTTTGATTGTTTCTGGTCTGATCTGATCTGATCTTATTTTAGTTATATTATTATAAAGATCTGATCTGGTTTGATCTTAATATTTCTTATCTGATATGGTCTGATCTCATTTTTATAAAAATAAGTAATAATTTCTGAAAATAAGTATTAGAGAATGGGTCATATGTCATATTTATGAAAACATAGTACAAATCACAAATGGGTAAAACTTGTCTAAATACTACAAAGATCATAAACTTCTAATAGAACGTATATGATCTCAAGATTTATGATGGAATCTACATCTATCATATGCCGAAGAGTCCGGCTAAATTCACTCTACCATTTTTTAAATTCACCCCACCCCTATTTCCTTATACCCAAAATACCCTTCAATAATTTAAACTAAAAAAAAAACACAATCTATTCTTACTAAATCCACCCCACCCCAAACACATCAAATTCACCCCAAATTCCTTCCAACACTTAAACCCTAACACCTAAAATTCTCAAAACCCTAATTTTTTCTACCCAAAATGATATCATCACCAAAAATCAACAAACAAATGAAATAATTACCAAAAATTAAAGAAGTGGTCTTGAACTCATTAAAAAACCAATAGAAGAGGGAAAACCAAAGATAATAATTTTGTAATACTGAAATTTACATTTTTTCGCACAGCTGTTCGGACCTGGTTGGCCGTGCACAAAGCACAACGCACGGCCAACCCAGCCGTGCGCAAAGCACAATGCACGGCAAGCCCTGCCGTGCGCAAAGCACGGCGCCGTGTCCACCCCTACCTCAGATTGCGCGGCAGCGTGCGACCGTGCGTCGTGCATGGTGCACGGCGTGCCCGACCGTGCACCCCTTTAAGTGCACGACGTGCCATGCCCCGCGCTCCTTTGAGTGCACGACGAGCCTTGCCGTGCGCTCCTTTGTGTGCACAGTGCACCAGGTTCGAACGCCCTGGTACCAGCAGTCCGAAAAACTCACGATGTTCAACATCAAATTCAACCCATAATCTAATTTCATCCCCAAAAATTACTATTAAACTCTTCCTAATCACAATGTGGTATTAATTTAACATTTCTAACATTTAAAATCAAGATCTACTTCAAATGGGTGAATTTAATATTTTTGTTACTTAATGTATTCATTTTTGTGTGAGAAGTGATGCATGACTTTGGACTTTCTTCTTGCTTGTACTTGTTTGAGTTTGGTGGAGGTGGGTGGGTGGGTGGGCCTTCTCAAGAACATGAAATGGGGCTGCCTTGTGTTTTTTTTTTTTTTTCCATGGTGAAGAACGAACGAATGAAATTGGGGTGAGTGATGTGGGGTAAGTAATTGGGTTGGATGGTGGGGTGAGTGTAGTAAATTTTAGAAGTAGATATTGTTTTGTGTATAGAAGGGTATTTGGGTAATTGAGGGTGGGGTGATTGTAGAATATATTGACTTTTTTAAATTTTTTTGTTTGGGGTGAATTTAGATGTGGGGTGAATTTAGATGTGGGGTGAATCTAATAAATCTAGACTGTAAATAGCCGGCCTCTATGCCGAAGGATGATTCTAACGGGGCTTTTGGTTCGGGGTATCTGAGATTCCCACTGGGAATTTTAGGTAGGGAATGCAACATGCCCATGTTTGGTTCGGGGCATGTTTGATGTGGGAATCTCACATTCCCACCGAGGTGGGAATATTGTGTGTTTTAGGTGGGAATGTGATTCCCACATGGAAGGCAGGTAATCTTAGATTACCACCTCCACTTTACCTACTTTTATATTAATTTGACTTCTATACCCTCACTTTTTATACTTATTTTATTTTATAAATTTAGATATTTGTATTCTAAAAAAAAATATATGAAATTTAATTTTAAAAAATAAATTGGAAAATTTTAAATTATTTAAACATATTTTTTAAATATATATATTCTCATATTTTAATATATATTTTTATATATATTCTCATATTTTAATATATTCTCATATTAAATAAGTAACTATCACACGATAAATTACATATAAAGAATTTTCAATATTTTAAAAAATAAATCGGCTTAAATATTTTTATTGTGTAGCAAAATGACATATTTATAATATTCGTTAAATTGAAATTCAGGGACATTATGGTAAATTAATTAGAACTAAAAATCTGAGATTCTCAATCCAACCAAACGCAATAATATTAAAACATCAAAAAATAAGATTCCCAGCAATCTCATATTCCCAGTAATCTTATATTCCCAGCAATCACATTCCCACTGGTAATCTAAGATCCCTCTAACCAAACGCACCGTAACTTTTATGTCAATTATTATTGAGGGGGTGTAGTGTAACAAAGCACCCAATAGTTCATGCCAATTTTTTCACAGTCCGAAGAATGAAGACTGTCCTGAAAATATCGAATTCAGTCAGTCCCGCTCCCAACCCCAACACCAGTCTTGCAACCCTCATTGGCAAATGCAAAAAACATGTCTCTTTCAATGGTGCAATACATATTCAGAGCTCTGGTCTCCCCCGCCACCCATAGGCTCTGCTCCTTCCCCAATCCCACCCTACCCTTTCTCGCCCCTCTCAAATTCCGCCGTCGCTTCTCTTGTGCCACTTCCATCGACTACCCGCCGCTGCAACACCACCCTCAGTGGTCCGGTCTTAATCAGTGGCGGCGCGGCCCACTGAACCATGACCGCTATTGGGGGCCCGATGGGCCAATTCGAAATGCCGGTGAAATTGGGATTAACTGTAGTGATCATCCCGTTCTCGGGTCTTGCTCTTCTTTGGCGGAAATGGGTTGCGCTGTTCTCTCCACTGCGAATCCAATTACAAAAGCTCGGCTTTCCCATTTGGCTTATGCGAAATGGCGCCAGGAGGGTTTGCCTATTGGAGTTTCTGACGCCCCTTCTAGGCCTGCTCGCCCGACTAAACCTGAACTTGTAATGTGGTTTCTATTCCTTTGATTGATTACTATTGCCTTACGCGTTGTTCTGGATTTTGGACGGTGGATTATTCTCTTTGGATTTGGTGAATTTGTTTCATAGTCTTATCATGTGTGATGATGAATTTGCACGGATTCTTTGTGTCTGTTATTTATGCCTTCTTGTGTTGAAGTTAGGATATTTGCAATATCGACCTGACTCTTGCATTGACATTGATACGATGATTGTTCAGTTTACGTTCTGGTTTTCCCTTTCTTTCTTGTTAGTTCCATTTGGTGAGATAATCTGTGAACTTGTGTGAACTTGTCGTGTAAACTAGTTCAAACACCTTTCGTGGACACGTTATTCAGTTTAGAATAAATAAGCAGCGGAATGAAAATAAAATGAAAAAGGCATTAAACAAACTCAGGATTTGTTGACCCAGTTCGGCTTAAGCATACGTCTGGGGATAAATATCCAGGAGATTTCACTAAGTGTTTCCGAATGATCCACGACCAAAACAATAGTGAATAATCCACTAAACGCCGATCTCCAAGCAGTCGAATTGTCGAACCAAAACACTCCCTTATTTTCGTGAAGATCTCATCGACCTTACTCCAATTCCTTGAAGGCTCCTCCTTCAAGTTACCTTTGGCTGAAACCTGTTTGCGGATTCTCCTTATAGAGTTGTTTCGGTTAAGCACGTGTGTAGACGATTCCTTGGATGCTTTGTTTGAATTCGTCAATCTCAATCAATGTAACAATAGCACCTCGTCGACTTAACCACCCAAGGCAGTGTTGGTCGAAGAACTTCCTTCAGGATAGATGTAATCAAGAACACAGTGAAGGAATAGATGAATCACTTTCAAAATAATTTCGGCACACACGAGCAATAGATTCAAAAGTCGTACACATCAAATGGCCCGGCCGCTCCTTTTGAAGTGATTCAAATCTCCATTCTAAGGAAATAGGATCTTGCCATAATACACCTTCCTTCGAATGGAGTTTCCCGGAATAGAAGATATTGTTGTCATTCTCCTCGAGCACTCTCCGGGTAAGGAATCAGCTAGCCGTTGAAGGTAATCCCATGATTCTCCAACTGATCTTTCCTTAAATAATTTGTCAGATAGATGTGTGGTTGGTCCAACCAAAGTAGTTCAGACATCGGCTGTAAACACATTCTATGAAACTCGGACACCCTCCTCTGGGTCGAGAATCTGCCTCGGACACGACTCTATGCCGGACACGACACCGGACACGTGTCCAGCAATGACTCCGGTTACAAGACACGGACTCGACTTTTTTGGGAGAAAGGAGTCGGCATGAATGAGGCAGAAAAGAATAGATGACGATTTGCAGGCTTCGTGGCCGGGAAAGAGGCCGCCGGTGTTGCTCAAGAATGCCGTGGCAGCGGCGGTAGCAGTGGAGCCGCCGGCGATTTAAAGTGAAGGGGATGGAGATGGCAGACGCGTTCTTGGTCGGAAAACAGAAAATCCGGCGAGCGAAAAAGAGCACCAAGGGAGCGGCGGATCAGAGATTGCCGGACGAAGTGGGTGAGTGGGCGGCGAAAGCTGGTAACGACGAGGGAGAGTGAAGAGTTTTTAACTTTTGATTCTGGGGAAGATGAACCAGAGTGAATAGAATGGGAATGGGTGACTTCCAATTTATTTTGGGGACCTGTACAATAATTAATTACATACAGTAATAGGGCATAGGGTTGGAGTACTCTCTCGGTAATAGCCGAATTGTGGGACTCGAGACCAATATAAATGAATAAAGAAAAATGCTCAAACCCTCGGTAATTATATGCAGTAATAGGGCATAGGGTTGGAGTATCAAAAAGTGTTTTGGTAATTGAGTAGATTGGGATTTCTAAAATAGTATGATATTTTATTTAAATATTATTATTATTATTATAATATAAATTGAGTGTCCAATATTATTTTTCGAACACTCCGAATCGTGTCCGTATCTTGAAAATAGTCAAGACACCTATTTGACCGTCTCCCCGTATCCCTAAATTTTAAAAATTGAATGTCGACTCCTCCGATTCCCGAATCGTGTCCGACACTCAAAAGCGAGTACGAGTAACATAGAACACATTTGCTCAAAACTGGTTCCCAACAATTCTTGTTGTGAAAGGTGGAGCCTTGGAGGGCAATTCTGTTCATTTTTATCTTATTTTGCCAAAAAGGAAAGAAAGCAAAAGTAGTTTGATAACATTTTAACATTTTGTGTCTTAACATTTTAGTTACTAGAGAAGCTGAGAAAAGCTTAGTGTTATTTTTAAGTAGTTCGATGCAACTTGAAAGTTTCATTGTAATTGCTTTCATTGTAATTGCTACTGTGATCTTTGTACATATGGATCTGTTTTTCTTTATGATAAGGTCGCTAATTTGATTGCTGAATGCCGTCATGTTGATTCAGGTCTCGCATAAGGAAATCCCATCTCCAAAAAGCTTGGGTTTGCCTCTCAATGTATATATGCTTCATAATCTTGCTCATGTTGAGCTAAATGCTATCGATCTTGCCTGGGATACTGTTGTTCGATTTTCTCCATACACTGAGCTTCTTGGTGAAGGATTCTTTGCCGATTTTGCTCATGTAGCTGATGATGAAAGTCGACATTTCATTTGGTGTTCACAGAGACTTGCAGAGCTTCAATTCAGGTAGAGATTGTTAATTTTAGCATTCAGAGATATGGTTATTGTCTTGATCACTGAGTTTGTCTCTTTGAATAGTTATGGGGACATGCCTGCACATAATTTGCTGTGGAGGGAGTGTGAGAAATCATCAAATAATGTTGCAGCTCGACTTGCAGTCATCCCATTGGTCCAGGTACTCATTTCAGTTAGCTAAATATTCTATGTTGATGGTATTTATTTACAATTTATATGGGATTAAAAAGCATGGGGTTATCTCTTTCTTCCTAGCACTTTATTTGATTGAGGTTCCCTATAAAAAAATTGATTTATTATTTGAGCACATCTTATCGGTGTCGACACTCTTAGTCGAATCCTGTATTGAAATCAATCTGTGGCAAGTGGAGCCACATGTGATTCTGTTTTGTTGCTCTACAGAGTAGAGGCATATGTATTTCATAATCCTAATATAATCTTCTGCCCATTAATCAGGGGAATTGAGATTAGTCAATAGTCCTGTTATAGATGGAACTACTCGAGTGCAACCTAGTGCACGAAAGATATAACATGTGGATTCTATTGCAGTGCAATGTTAATGAACCTCACTGTATCTTCTCTTAGGAGGCCAGAGGGCTAGATGCTGGACCTCGACTAGTTAACAAACTGATTGGCTTTGGAGATCACAGGACATCAAGCATTGTAGCAAAGATAGCTGATGAAGAAGTTGCACATGTCGCTGTTGGAGTTTATTGGTTTGTATCAGTTTGCCAAAGAATGGGCCGCACCCCTGATTCTACTTTCACAGGTTCTTTACCCCTACTTATTGTTGTATATATGCAGGAACTTCCGCAGTTACCTTTCAGTCTTATTTCTTGGCAGATATTCTAAACGAGTACAATGTGGACCTTAAAGGTCCATTTAACTATTCAGCTCGAGAAGAAGCTGGCATTCCTCGAGATTGGTAAGCAATTGAACTTGGGTGAATATTTGCTTGAAAGATCTGGTTCTTTTGTTATTATTGATTGGTGAAATATTATGGGGGAGAAACTGAGATATATAATATGCTTTCTAGGTATGATCCTTTACCCGTAGCCAAGGAAGAAGAAAACAAGCTCTCGGAGTCTGGGGTATGACTGTTGTTAATACAAAAAAAGCTTCTTGAAGTAATATTAATGTTTAGGATTTTACTGTGGAGTCTTTAACTGCAATATTGAACCCTTTCACATGATTGCAGGTATATGACAGGCTTGCCTGCATAATTGCTATGGAGCAAGAAAATTCAAGTTTGGGGAAGCTATCTAAATGATTATAACCCAACTAAGGTCATCAATGAATGCCATCGGATTTCCTGGTAATGAAGTTTGTGAGATCACAATGCAACTAAGGCCTACCGAAGATTTCAAGAGATTTGATTATGGAGTGAGCAATTCTTTCTCCTAGTTAAGAATTTACTAGTACTTGAGAAGTCTTCTGATGTGGTTACATAGTGGGAACAGAATTGTGCATAATAGCAAAATTGGTAGCAGGTATGCATTATACTGGGCACCGAATGCAGCTTTCAGGAGTCCAGGAAGATGTCATTTGATTGAGTAAAAAAAATGAATACATACATGATCTCTTCAACTACGCAGTTTAAAATGTAATGAAAAAACTTATATGGAGGGCTTTTATTGCTGCCTTGCTATCTAGTTTTCGTCATCAATCAAGTTTCGCATTTTTCATCTCTGGTTTACGGTGCAATGAATTGAATCTCACACTCAGAGTACTGAAGAATTCATCAACCACCCTCACCCACCTGCAACGGAAAACAGTTACTCAAAAGATCACCAAGGTAACAAGATTGGAACATTTTTTTGGTATTGGGAGTTTGTTTTACCAGATGCTTGTGGCAGTCAATCCTTCAAAGTATGGCAGGTGCCCTCCATGTTGTGTGGTGGCCAGGACGACATTCTTGTTCAACCTACAACGTTAAAATATCTGTTCAGCTACTATACATTGGTACAGATCCATTACTGGCTTTATATATGTGTGTGTTCACGCAGAGTATAAATATGTTGAATATGGAGAGCGCATACCGGCACTCATCCCATGGTATGGTCTCATTTGTGCAGATTGGATCATCAATGGAACTGATGCACAAAAGGGGTATCTGCACCCTTCCCACATAATTAACACTGCTGCACTGTCTGTAATAAGCATCTACAGTCTAAGAAGACGATCGCCTATCAGCCATTGAAATGCATGTACGCTAACAAAAAGGAGCAATAACAAGCAATGCATACTGTATTATTACCTCACAGTTAGCAAAAATACGAGTTACAACATCATCAAAGTCCCGGCCAAATTGTGCCTCTTGAATGCTTTCCCAGTTTGCAAGCCGTGAAATGGCATCTTTGTGCCTGTGTGAGGTCTAACTATGTTAATCATATACATAAGAGTGACAATTTGGTACCGTCCTCAAAGAAAGTTTTTCGAACGTACAAATTTGCATAATCTTTCAAGGTGGTAGTCAGACGTCTGTTGTACAGACGTTGAGCAAATCCTCGTCTCATAAACCTGTCGCATTGCTGCAAGGAATTCGGAAAACAAACAAATGTGGTGACAATTGATCTGTTTACTCGTTGGTGCAGACATAAACTACAGATTTGTGAGTGCTTACCAAAGAGTCCCAAGTACAACAAATCGCTGCTGCTCCAACAAGAGGAACATTGCTTCCATCTTCCCCAAGATACTTAACCTGAAATCAACAATTATTTCGTTCATCGAGCTAAACATCGTGATAACACATGCAGTAGGCGAGCATCAATCATTTATACCAGAATATTCGCGCCCAGACTGGCGCCGACAGCAAACAGGGGGGCTTCAGGGTACTGGAGGTGAATGTGGTCGATGATGGATCGTATGTCGTCTGTCCACGCAGCAGAATAGAAGCAGTCCGACTGCCATCAGTAATATGTAGTCATAGTTGAGGATCAGAAACATCTTGATCAAGTTTATTACAGTTTTGAAGAAATATTAAAAGAATTCACGAGGTTTGAAACCCACTGTCACTGGCACACCCCCGAGTCCTCGATGATTGCTCACAACAACATTGCAGCTGCTATCAGCCATTTTTGTAGCCAGATGTTTGACATACTGCGATAAAAAGGGAGACAAAGGACTCCTTACCAGTCAGAACATTGCAGCCAAAATTCACCAAAGACATTCTTCATTTAGAGGCCATGGCAAAAGAAAACTTACAGCATTGTCGGAATCATTGCTGAGGCCTGGAACAATGATCACTATAGGACTTTTATCATCACTCGGTACTGCACCATTCAGTTTGATGCCCTTATCTACATAAAGTAGAGGGTTTTCAAAATCAGTAATGCTACTACCAACATTTAGGTTCGGTGTTGAACCAAAAAAGCTGTGGCAACCATTTATGGGACTGAAAGATCCCATTTCTGAATACCTGTGGCATTGCTGACCCAATCCAAAGCAATCGTTCCACCGTCGGATGCCACAAAAATCTGTCTGGACACACGCATGCTTATTAGGAACATTAATTTCTTCAAGAACATATTCTTGAAACCCTAGTGCTACTTTACCTCGTGTAGTTGATGGCGGGTGGATTCCCGAAATAATGTAAGAACAACGTTTGGAGATGAGGACTACTCAACCATGGTGTTGAACAATACCTATACAAAATTTACAAATATACAGTACATATGAGCATGATGTTATCATACATTATATTATTATTGAATTTGTTTGCATTAAGTATGTTGTCTCTTGCATAGTATGAGGTGCAGCTACTGGTCATTATTGAATTTCAGAACCAGTTCGTTGGACAACAGTGTATGTAAATTCAACAGGTACAGTGCAGTTTTCAACAACGACCAGCGGTTACGGGGGCTCTACTCGCATATACCTTCCATGAAGGAGCCTGCATTTAGAAACGACGTCATGGTAGAGTCCAGAGGAAGGATTAAACGTGAGAGTGACGGGTTGGCCTCTGAATCCGGTGAGAAAATCCTGGAGGAAATGGATTTCCAGGAAGTTGTACAGAAACACGCCGAAGACGAAGCAAAGACACAGTGCATAATGGGAGATGGGCGTCAGAACCGCCGCCCTGAGCCACAGCTCGTAAGGGGATTCCACCACCAGCGGTGCTGCCGAAAGATGTGAGCAGTTCATCACAGAAGATTTAAAAATATAAATGCATGAACGAACGGTTCGCTCTGATTTATAATCATGCGTATATTATATGTTGTGTAGCAGGAAACGAGACGATGATGTTTTTCAATTATGGGAATGATTTTTGAAGTCTGAATTCGTGGCGATTCCACGGCGGCGGCGGCCTTGAAAGTTCAAATTGACCTACTGGATCGGAGCTAGGAATTGTGTTGTGGTCAATGAAATCGAAAATTAAGAAGAGGCTATGAGAGGAATAGTAAAGTTTGAAAGCTGACTTTTAATGGAGAATAGAAAATATATATTGAGTCAACTCCTTTAATTTTCTTTTTTTCCCAAATTGTTTGGTAATAATATAATAGGGCAGGCAGGGGGAAGGAAATCTGGTCCAAGGGGAAAATAAAATTAACGTTTGAATGTTTGTTTTTCTTGCTTCAAATATGTAGATTTGAGGCTTCCCGAAAAAATATTTATACTATATGATAGGGGATGAATACTTGCCCAATCGCCAAACCCATGTCTTCCAACCTTAGAGTTGGGATTCGATTTCCATCCTGCCACCTATTCCTCTGTAATTTATGTGGCATGAGCTCTCACTATCATTTCTCGGGCTTTGGCTCCTAAAAAAATTTTTATATTTGACTGTTTGAAAATGAAGTAATATATAGTAGTAAAATTTTGATTTTGATTTAGTACTTCTCTATGAGGAGAATTTAAATTATGGGATGGAGATAGGGTGCGGATGCCTGCACATGCATCCACCCTTAATGTGATGTGAGAATTATGTAGTGTAATAGATGAAATGATTGTTTTGTGTGATGAGATAGATGTTTTGTATGATGAGAAAATATGTGATGGGAGAAGTGTTCTGTGTGATGCGGGATATGTTTTTTATGATATCTGCACATGTATACTTATAAAGAGCTTGTACACTAACCATGTTGTGGGGCTATATATATGCCTATGTTTTAGATAGAAGAAGTTAAAATGCAGGTACGTTGATATGCGGGTAGGATTTAATTGGGTTGCCTACGACCAATATTGTGATGGAAGAATATGATATGATTTGCAATGGAAGAATATGGTATGATGTGTGTGATGAGAGATATATTTTTTGTGATATCTGCACATAAATACTCTAAGGGATTGTACCGTAACCGAATTGGTTTTGGATAACGATGTCTATCATCCTCACTTAAAAGCATAGGGAATGAATAGTACTCTTCATCATAAGATTATAAGAGAACAAAGTAGTATATGTATATAATTCATATTTTCATTAATTGAGTATTCTTGCACCCATTATCAGATCTCCCTGTGAAGCCGCCTGAGGACAATAATTAGTGGAGGAAAGGGCAACGTTACATTATCCTCGTGGAACATTTGTTGTTTGATTGTCTGTGAGACAGTGACGTTACTATTAATAATGGCGTGCATTTAATGGTGTGTTTAAATATAACAAGGAATTCAAGCAGCGAAGCCGCCCGCCAGCACACTGTCACCACCACCTTAGTCCGGATTTGGATATGAAATTGATTAGGTGTGACGTGCTGATCTAACGAGGTATGCGTGTTGAGTATTTAATGATGTTTGAGCGGCATAAAAACAACGAACACATACAAATTAAAGCACTCATTTAACTCGTACTATAAAATATTATTTCAGCACTTCAACACTTACTGATTCAGTTCCCAAACCAAATCCTTTAGTCTAGAGATATGTGTATATGTGTGTGTGAACTTATTGCATAGAGAAATTTTATATACATATAATGTAGTTAAACAAGCACGTGGAGAACATGGGTGCAGTCCGTCCGTGTCTTCCTCCGCCTTTCAATTCCTAGTATTTGCTTTCCACGGCCTCTTCTGTCTATATATACTTATATCAACAGGGTTGTTGTGCAGAATGGCATAATAACTGCATATGCAGTTTGCTCTCAAATCTTATTTTTGTGATGTTGTGTGGTTTAAAACATCACAATTTTTTTTTGACATCACAAATATAATAGTATTCAACACAAATTTTTTATACATCACAAATTTTCTGACATCACAAAAATGATAATACACATCACAAAATTCCATAACATCACAAAAAATATTTTTGCTCCCACTCCCTGCACAAACAGTCAGCTGCACTGTAGCAGCTTCCTAGTTTTGTGGCATTCATAGTTAACGTATGTTTTTATTGGTTTTTGTTTTGCATTTAAGGTTTGTCTATCACAAAATAGAATTCTGCATGCACAAATGCTCAAATCCAAGACATTTGCTTAAGCTGTCAAAGTCTCGTACCACTTAGACCAACTTTTTTTGATAAAATATATATATATATATATATTCTATTTAATCGATTAATGTCGCCCACTCGGGTTACAAGCCCGTGTAACCTGAGTTTTTTTGGGTGAACAGGGACGCTTGCACGTGGACTAAAAAGAAAAACTAGAAAAAAAAACTACAAAACAAAAGGGAAGAGGAGAACATAACAAGAAAAAAGGAAAAGCACACTAGCGACGAGGCAAACAAATCCCTGCCATGTGTCTGACTAGCAACGGTTTCACGTCGTCTGGAGGGAAAGCCCGGGTGGTGAAGAAATCCTCAGATTTAGCTTCCTATTTGGCCAACGTATCGGCCACAAAGTTACCCTCTGTAAATATGGAGAACCATCGGAAGCCCGGTTCTGGTCCAATCTATATAATATATAAAAACACTATCCCTTATGAACAGTAACATACTCTTATTGACAGTACCCTAACAATTCTCTCTCACAAAAATCTCCTTATGAACAGTAGCCAACCTATTTCATTTTTATTCACTTTCTGCACGCAATCCAATATGCATTTTCAACATTTAATAACTCAAAATGTGTACAAGTAAAAATTCTAAAAGTTTGATATTTTAAAACTACAAAATGAGGCGAATCCAACAAGATCCCACTTGACTATGTTTTCTTTTATATAGATGTTGTAGAAACATAAGTCAAAGTTAGATAATAAACAGTAACACAAGTCAATAAATTTTTTATATCAAGAAATGGAGTAAGAATATAAAAGTATAATGCACTTTCAAAATATAGTAGAACCAAATTTGAGTCGAAATTCAAATTAGATAATTTAATTTCATTAATTATTATAGGTTGATATTATATTATTATTTAAATATAATTCAATAATTTTATTATTTTTAACAAATACATGTATTATTTTTCAATAGTATAAAATTTTTAAGGCACTAAACTGTAATATATAAATTATTGGTAGTGATAAATTGTCTATTGCTCGGTTACTGTATAATGTATACATGTATTCATGTAATGCTTTAAATAGTATATAGACATTGTAATCTAGACCTTCTCTTCCAGGCCTTGGCCTGTAAATGGACCTTTATGTTTAAGGAGCTAGGGAATGTAATCCATATATTAAAATTGAACAATTTTATTTATTAAATTCGATATTTTTATTCACATTTTTTACATTAATGGGCGGGTAATACTAGTAAATCTATAATATTACAAACCAAAGGAAAAAGACCATGATCTTCCGCAAGATGTCCATCGATCAGTCGCAAAGGCTCAAGGGAATCGGAGTAACAACAAGCTAACTTTACCCCTCGCCTTTGAAGACTAAATAAACCTTTCCAAATACCATGCAGGCATGCAACTCTGCTACCAGGATAGAAGCGTTTCCCACTGAACCATAGAAACCTATTAGAGTATGAAGAAGGAAGGGAAGCACATCAACTGGAGTGTACAGACGAAGAAGAAAGGGGGAAAACTCTTGGACCTTAATTAGATGATACATATATTGAGCTACTGATTTAATGGGCTAAGTCCAATTAATTGTGTAAATATATTTTGTGTACATCTATGCCATTGTGTAGAACATTCATTGTAATTATATATATATATATATATATACACACGTGGTCTGAGCAATAACAGAATGAGGAATTAAATCTGCAAATTCTTGTTTCCACCGTCTCTCTTTTCATCATGGTATCAGAGCAATTCATATTCCTGGGTCTCTCACATTTTGCTTTCACTGTTTCTTTCTCTTATTGATTTTTATTCACAGTTGATAGATTGTGATTGCAATTTATTCTGATTATTGGGTTCTAGGTCTAGCTGGTCTGTAGCTATGCCGGATAATGAGATAACTGAAATCTCAGCCGAGACTAAGGCTGTTGTGGAGGCTGCAACTCATGCAGCAGCCTGTGCTGTGATGAATCCAGCCAAACCACTACGTATATCACTACAATTGGATCTGGTGATCATCCGTCGATCACCTTGACAAATGTTCCTCTCACCTGCTCTAATTATGTGGTTTGGAGTAAGGGAGTTTGTACTTCATTAATTGCCAAACAAAAAGTTGGATTTGTTACTGGTGGAATTCCTAAACCACCTGTTGGGACAAATGAATATGATGTCTGGATGGCAGTAGATGCCATGGTGAGAACCTGGCTGAGGAACTGGATGCTTTGCAATCCAATAATACTTGGAGATTCACAACTTTACCACCTGGAAAAAGACCAATTTCCAGCAAGTGGATTTATAAGGTCAAAAGAAATCCTGATGGAAGTATACAAAGATATAAAGCAAGGTTGGTTGCTAGGGGATATCTGCAAATTGCAGGACAAGATTACAAAGATTCATTTGCTCCGGTTGTAAAAGTAGTGAAAGTAACACTTCTGCTCGGCATAGCAGCTAGTAAAGATTGGGAATCATCAATTGGATGTCAACAATGCCTTTCTCCAGGGGCATTTGGAGGAAGACATCTATATGATCCGTCCACAAGGGTGTGATCATCCTCTTGGACAGGTATGTAAGCTAGTAAAATCCTTGTATGGGTTGAAACAAGCCCCAAGACAATGGTACAAGGAATATTCTGCCAAAATCCTATCCTATGGCTTTGTGCTGTCACAATTTGACCACTGTCTATTTACCATGCACAAATCATCCAGTTTCACTGTTTTGTTGGTGTATGTAGATGATGTATTGATTACAGGCAGCTCTAAAGAAGAGATTGAACATGTGAAGACAAAGAGTCCACTATTAAAAACTTACGAGAAGTGGATTACTTCTTAGGAATTCAAATCCACAGAAATTTTGCAGGCATTTATGTCTCACAACAAAAGTTTATTGCTGACATTCTTATTGAAGAAGGGTTGCATGAGGCTAAACCATGTTCAACTCCTTTTCTCACAGGATGCAAATTGCACCAAGAGGATGGTGAACCTTTATCTCAGTCTGGGAAATACAGGAGGGTGGTTGGGAGATTATTATATCTGGCCATGTCAAGGCCAGACATCAGCTTTGTTGTCCAACAACTATCTCAGTTCATGGATAGGCCGACAAAGTCACATTGGAAAGTGGTTCAAAGAGTTTTAAGGTATCTAAAAGGGACAATACACCTACAACTCTTCTTCCCTGCCTCTTCTGATCTCAGACTTACTATTTTTTCTGATGTTGACTGGGGGTGTTGCTTAGACACTCGAAAATCTCTCACTGGGTTCTGCATATTTCTTGGATCTTGCTTGGTATCTTGGAAATCTAAAAAGCAAACCATTGTTTCTAGGTCCTCAGTTGAAGCAGAGTACAGGGCTTTAGTCTCGGCTGTCTCTGAAGTATTGTGGATTACTTATCTTCTCAGAGATTTTCATAACCCAATCCAACTTCTCATTCCTCTGTATTGTGATAATCTTTCAACTATTCACATTATACAAAATCCTACTCATCATGAAAAGAGTAAGCACATTGACATTGACTGTCATTTTGTTCGGGATCATTACTCTAAGGGTTTGGTTGACCCTGCTTATATATATACCTTGCAATAGATTGTAGATGTCTTTACCAAACCATTGTCTATATCCTCCTTCCAAAGATTTCTTTGCAAGCTGAACCTTGTGTCGCCACACGTTTTGCTTGAGGGGGGGGGGGGGGGGATGTTGGAGTATGAAGAAGGAAGGGAAGCACGGCAGCTGGAGTGTACAGACGAAGAAGAAAGGGGGAAAACTCTTGGGCCTTAATTAGATGATACATATATTGGGCTACTGATTTAATGGGCTAAGTCCAATTAATTGTGTTAATATATTTTGTGTATAGCTATGCAATTGTGTAGAACATTCCTTGTAATTGTATATATATGTACGTGGTCTGAGCAATAACTGAATGAGGAATTAAATCTGTAAATTCTTGTTTCCACCGTCTCTCTTTTCATCAAAACCCTCATGCCATTGGCCATTCCCATCTCGGATAACACCCCAAACCCATCACGGCTTGGGTTAGCCAATGAACTCCCAATTCTTATTTAATGTTAAGGATTGTAAGGTTATTATGTTTTTACTAAAATTGCTTCAGAAAATATGAAAGACATAAGGTTGTGTTTGGTTGGAAGGACTGATTGATAGGAATGGATTTTAAGTCCATAGTCTGATTGGACAAAAGAATTTCAAATGAAGGTATTTTAAATGTTGAATTTGAAGCCAAATGAAGGAATTAGAAATCCCTTGTATCACCTTGTCATTTGGAATTTCAATTTAAATTGTGTTGTCTAGGTTAGCTATATTTAGCATATTCAACGTAACATATACTCTATTTATATTTTTGGTTTTATAGGTCGCATTATTGAAATACTATATATTTTTATAAATTCATACTAGTATAATATATAAATACATATATCTAAATGAATGACAAAAGGTTGTTTTACCTTTTCAAATATTACCGCAATATCTAAAAAATAAATTTTTGTTATGCATGTAAACAAGATTGTGAATGTCTAGTGTTCAACATGTGAATATCCATGTTCATGCCTTGATCATAAGGTTAGACATGTGAAAGTCTTGAAATGCATATGCCTTGATTATGAGGTTAGTAAATAGTGAGAGGATAAAAAAGTTTATAAATAGCCTATGTAATGTATTGAGAAAAGAGAGAAAAAAAATTTTATGCAAGCTTAATACTTGTTTCATCTCATGCCATAATTGTTACACTTTATCCATTTTATTATCCCACCTTTAAACTTCATTTCTTTCACCATTTAATCCCAATTTCCATTACAATACTTCCACTATAAACACAAGCTAATAAGCCATATACCATTTTATTATACACATACATAAATAAATATAGTTATTTCTACAACACGTTATCAGCACGAGCTCTATTAGAGTTTGCCAATTCTACCAAGGTTTTGTTGGAGTTCTGTTGTAAATTTGATTCATACCGGGGTTCTGCCAAAATTTTTCAAATCCAGAAGAAAATCACTTGAGGTAATATATTACAACTATTTTCAATATCAGTTATGACTAATTTTTCAAAACAGGAATCTATGCCGTTGGAAAGATCCGGGGATTAATTATTTATCTTGAAATATGGATATTAAGATTTATTTGGAAACAATGGGTCTAGAAAAGACCATTATATATAAAAAAAAAAATACGGCCACAGGCCTAGACCGCAGAAAAAAAATACGGCCACAGGCCAAGACCTAGAAAAACAAAACGGTCAAAAGATCATATTGGTCTATATATGGGAAATAAGCATTTTGCCAATTCTTATTTTTGATAAGAGATAGTGACAGTTCCCTTAATGTGGGGGCAAATGGCAGCTCTTTGATAAAATAAAAATTTTTGGCTGAAATCCCAAATGCGGGGCATCATAATGACTGCAAGACTATAAGTCTGTAAATGATATAAATCAGTAATGTTCAGAATAATGTCACGATTGAGATATGTGACAATATATTAATAAAAATGACATTAATACCAACAGAGTCCATAAATCTTAGTTCGGTTATACCAACAGATTTCGTGGGTCTTTAGTTTGGTGTGTACTGACAGAGTCAGATTCTTAAATGGCAAAATAATTGCCAGAAATTATGCCTCCAAAAGGCGAAGCAATTGAAGAAAAATGCTATCAATATGGCAGGAGGACATAGTCCCATAATTTGTCGTACGACTAATGAATTGGTACTAGTTACCGAGAATTATTGATAAATAAAGCAAATAAAGGTTGAAATAAACCTTGCTAAAGTACGACAATATAAATATTACAAAAGCCCATTATTGATATGCTAAATATATCATCGAAAGATATACAAATTTCTTCAATGATACAATATTATTATATTTATTACGCTTTGAATTTTTTTAATTTCTGCTATATTATTATGCATTGTGTTGTTTCACTTATATTTAATCTTGTTTTAATATTAATTATATCTTGTTTTAATTACAGCAAAATGGGGAATTATAAAAGTGATAATATATGTCTTATTGATAGTGCTTCAACGCACACGATACTAAAAGACATAAGGTATTTTTCCAATTTAAAAATGGGAGATACAAGCATAAACACAATATGTGGTAGTGCAAATATTATACAAGGAATTGGCACAGCCAACCTTATTTTCCCAAAGGGAACAAAATTAATTGTGAAAAATGCACTCCTATCTCCCAAGTCTCGAAGAAATTTATTAAGTTTTAAAGATATCCGAGAAAATGGGTATCATCTCGAGACATCGACTTCAGAGAATGTCGAATATTTATTAATTACAAATACCACACATGGTAAGAAATATATATTGGAAAAATTACCAGCTCTGTCTTCTGGATTGTATTTTTCAAAGATAAATACAATTGAAAATTATCACTTAGACCACAGGTCTAATATTCCCCGAATAAACCAGAGGTTTATTAATGGCCAGAGGCCCACTAATATATATCATCCCAAAATAGGCCAGAGGTCTATTGGAAGCCATAGGTTTACTGATGAATATATAATATGGCATGATCGCCTAGGCCATCCCGGCTCTACAATGATGAGGCGAATTATTACAAATAGTCATGGCCATTCATTAAAGGGACAAAAATTGCTGCAACATAATGATTATATATGTGTTGCTTGCTCCCAAGGAAAATTAATTTCCAAACATTCACCAACAAAAGTGGGAACTGAAAGCCCCAGTTTTCTTGAAAGAATTCAGGGTGATATATGTGGACCTATAGATCCACCATGTGGACCATTTAAATATTTTATGGTGCTAATTGATGCATCAACACGATGGTCCAATGTATCATTATTATCATCTCGCAACCATGCGCTTGTAAAATTACTTGCTCAAATTATTAAATTACGAGCACAGTTCCCTGATTATACAATAAAAAATATCCGATTGGATAATGCTGGTGAATATTCATCCCAGAGGTTTGATGAATACTGCGTGTCAATTGGCATAACAGTTGAGCATCCTGTTGCTCATGTCCATACACAGAATGGACTTGCTGAATCGCTTATAAAGCGTTTACAATTAATTGCCAGACCATTATTAATGAGATCTGGATTGCCATTGACAGCTTGGGGGCATGCAATATTACATGCAGCAAAATTGGTGCGGTTAAGACCGACACATTATCATGAATACTCCCCTATACAATTAACATTTGGGCATGAACCCAATATATCCCATCTCAGAATATTTGGTTGCGCTGTGTATGTATTGCACCACCTCAGCGCACAAAGATGGGTCCCCAACGTAGATTGGGAATATATGTCGGGTATGAATCACCATCGATTATTCGATATCTCGAACCATTAACTGGTGATTTATTTACTGCGAAATTCAAAGATTGTCATTTTGACGAATCTCATTTCCCGACATTAGGGGGAGACAGAAATCAACCAAAGAAAGAAAAAGAAATCAACTGGAAAACACCGTTAGATTTCTTCGATCCTCGTACAAATGATTGTGAACTAGAAGTACAAAGAATTGTACATTTACAGAGTATTGCAAATCAATTGCCGGACGCATTATGCGACTCTAAAAGAGTAACAAAATCTCTTATACCGGCAACAAATGTTCCAATCAAAATTAATGTCCTAGAGGGACCAATTACAAGTGCCAAAGATGAATCTACTGCACGCTTGAAGCGTGGTAGACCACCAGGTTCAAAAGATAAAAATCCTCGAAAGAAAAGAGGATCACAAATAATTGAAAGTGACAAAATTACAGAAAATATTCCAGAGGAAAAAGAAGCTCTTGAAGAGCAAGTAGCTCAAGAGGAGCAGGAACTTGCAGCTCCAGAGGAGAATGAACTTGAAAATAATGAAATATCAATCAATTTTGTCACAAGCAGAAATGTTTGGAATCGAGATGCAATTATCATAGATAATGTATTCTCGTACCACATAGCACTTGACATCATAAATGATGACGAGGATCATGAACCAAATTCGGTTGATGAATGTCGGAAAAGAAAAGATTGGCCAAAATGGAAAGATGCAATCCAATCTGAATTGGATTCCCTGGCTAGACGAAATGTGTTTGGACCGATTGTCAAAACACCAGAAAATATAAAGCCAGTTGGATACAGATGGGTTTTTGTAAGAAAAAGAAATGACAAAAATGAAATTGTCAGATACAAAGCGAGATTAGTCGCCCAAGGGTTTTCACAGAGACCCGGATTTGATTATGATGAAACATATTCCCCCGTAATGGATGGAATAACATTTAGATATCTTATCAGTTTAGCAGTCCATCAAAATCTTGAAATGAGATTGATGGATGTTATTACTGCGTATCTATATGGAAATTTAGATACAGATATCTATATGAAGGTCCCAGAGGGATTAAAAATGTCAGAGACATATGAATCAAATCCTAGACATATGTATTCCATCAAATTACAAAAATCCCTATATGGACTGAAACAGTCCGGGCGAATGTGGTATAACCGACTCAGTGAGTCATTGATACAAGAGGGTTATACAAATGACCCAATTTGTCCATGTATTTTCATTAAGAAAAATGGACAAGGGTTTGTAATCATTGCAGTTTATGTTGATGATCTCAACTTGATTGGAACTCCAGAGGAGCTCCAAAAGGCTGTTGAATACCTAAAAAAGGAGTTTGAAATCAAAGATTTTGGTAAAACCAAATCATGCCTTGGTTTGCAAATTGAATATTTAAATAATGGAACATTTGTCCATCAAACAGCTTATACTCAGAGAGTATTAAAGCGATTTTATATGGATAAAGCACATCCATTGAGTACTCCAATGGTCGTAAGGTCACTTGATATAAAAAAGGATCCGTTTAGACCACAAGAGGAAGATGAACAAATTCTTGGACCAGAGGTCCCATATTTAAGTGCCATAGGTGCTTTAATGTATCTTGCAAACTGCACTAGACCAGATATATCATTTGCAGTAAATTTATTAGCGAGATTCAGTTCATCTCCTACAAGACGACATTGGAATGGAATTAAACATATATTTCGCTATCTCCAAGGAACTATTGATCTTGGGTTATTTTACCCAAATGACTCTCGACATGAAATAATCGGCTTTGCTGATGCCGGATATTTATCAGATCCACATAAAGCCAAATCTCAAACTGGCTATGTTTTTACATGTGGTGGTACTGCAATTTCATGGAGATCAATGAAGCAGACTTTGACTGCTACTTCGTCAAATCATGCTGAAATTTTAGCAATCCATGAAGCCAGTCGAGAATGTGTATGGTTGCGATCTTTGATGCACCATATATTGAAAAATTGTGGCATGGCTACTGAAGAAAAAATATCCTCAACAGTTTTATATGAAGACAATGCAGCTTGTATAGCACAATTGAAGGGAGGATATATTAAAGGAGATAGAACGAAACACATTTCACCAAAATTTTTCTTCACTCATGATTTACAGAAAAATGGTGAAATAGATGTGCATCAAATCCGTTCAGCTGATAATCTTGCGGATTTATTTACCAAGGCACTACCAACAGCAACATTCGAAAAGTTGGTGAAAAGTATCGGGATGCGCCAACTAAAGAACCTCAACTGATGCTTTGATCAGGGGGAGAAGTAAAAATACAAGAATCATGTACTCTTTTTCCTAACTTGGATTTTTTTCCCATAGGGTTTTTTCCAAGTAAGGTTTTAACGAGGCATATTCTTCGTATTGACGACATTCAAGGGGGAGTGTTATGCATGTAAACAAGATTGTGAATGTCTAGTGTTCAACATGTGAATATCCATGTTCATGCCTTGATCATAAGGTTAGACATGTGAAAGTCTTGAAATGCATATGCCTTGATTATGAGGTTAGTAAATAGTGAGAGGATAAAAAAGTTTATAAATAGCCTATGTAATGTATTGAGAAAAGAGAGAAAAAAATTTTATGCAAGCTTAATACTTGTTTCATCTCATGCCATAATTGTTACACTTTATCCATTTTATTATCCCACCTTTAAACTTCATTTCTTTCACCATTTAATCCCAATTTCCATTACAATACTTCCACTATAAACACAAGCTAATAAGCCATATACCATTTTATTATACACATACATAAATAAATATAGTTATTTCTACAACAATTTTAAATTTTTTGTTCAAAATGTTTTTTTTAAAAAAATTATTTTAAAATAGTATACTAGATAAAAAAGAATTTTGATGTAGGAATCGTTTTGGATCAAATTAGAAGAAAGGAGGGTTGAAAGCAAATTCCCATAGATATTTTAGTGTGGCCAAATTTGCAATGATGATACAAAAGCACTGTATGATCTGTATCTGGATGAGTGGTCCAGCTTCAAATTTCACATGAGTAACATGTGAACTGTGCCCATCATTTATGATTAACGCGTACCCAATTAAAATTAATTAAAATATACACTCAATTTTTTAATTACTTTTTGTTCAAAAAATAAAATAAAAATAGGAATGAAATCATGCTTCCCACTTCATTTTTGTTTTTGGGATATACTACTACTTTCTTTTGAAAATGGAGTATTTGTGTTTATGTACATGAGATGAGTTATGTAATTATCACTACTCTCGGCTCTTTGCCCATGATCAATTACTACGGGTAGGAATATTTACTGTATTGAATTCATTTATTTATTTTATTACTATTAAACATAAACAAACATATGGAAAGGAAAGCCCCAAGAACATCAATAATTGAGCCATAGTATATGTCCACCTACCTACCTCTCTTTTGTCTGAATATACAAGTATCTCGTAATGATATCTGGTTTCTCCCTATATATATATATATACACACACACAATATATATGTGCCCACCATCACCACTCAAGTTACCACTTCACTTATACAACATTTCCTCACTCACAGAGCCCCAAAGATCAAAGATCATTCTTATTCTTGCTAAAATGGGGAAACCA
The DNA here is from genome assembly GCA_030278955.1 of Hygrophila difformis. NCBI lineage: Eukaryota > Viridiplantae > Streptophyta > Magnoliopsida > Lamiales > Acanthaceae > Hygrophila > Hygrophila difformis. The sequence continues at coordinate 20,099,695 of JAOANR010000008.1, read as the reverse complement.
TTAGCATCATCGAACAATGACAATCGTAACAACGTTGGTGCCGGTGGAAGATCATTGCCATTGCTGTCGTTGAATCACGTCTCCTATGTCTGCAAATCTGTCCAGAAATCTGCCCAATTCTACGAGCAGGTTTTGGGGTTCGTCCTTGTCCAAAGGCCTTCTTCATTCGACTTCGAAGGAGCTTGGTAAGAACTACTTATAATATTGTACTTACATTCTACAATAAAACTTGTTCGTCTTCTGATTCAATTTCCTCAAAATAAGTAATAAATGTGTGTGATTTAATTTGAAGGCTGTTCAACCATGGAATTGGCATACATTTGCTGGAAGCAGAGAATACTGCGGAGATGGGGAAGAAGGGGAAAATAATTAACCCCAAGGACAACCACATATCGTTCCAGTGTTCGGACATGGATGTGATAATCGGACAACTGGAGGAAATGGGGATAGAGTATGTGAAAGCAGTGGTGAGGGAAGGAGGGATAGTGGTGGATCAGCTGTTCTTCCACGACCCCGATGGGTACATGATTGAGATCTGCAACTGCCACAACCTTCCCCTCCTTCCAATCTCATCATCTTCAGCTTGTCCACTCAACAACAACAACAACAAAAACAGCAGTACCATTCCCAAATCCATTATTACATCAACAACAACAACAACAATTAATAATTCGAGTTCCACTTCCTCCTGCAGCGGCGAGGCGGCAGATGTCTCCATCATGGACAATTTGGCTCATGTGGATATCATAAATCTTTCCATCTGAGATAGTAGTGTTTATTCTACAGCTAAGTAATACTACACTGTACTAATATGATGGAGCTTGCTCGATGTGTTTAATTTGTTCATCCGGACAAATTCAACAATCTGGGTGTAATGTAGTGTGGTGTAGCGTAGTGTACAATGATTAAGTTTTTTTCGATGAATAAACTAGACTTGTAGTTTGAATTACTTTATCCATTTAAGTTACTGTTGTAGTACCAAAAGAGTCATTTATTTTATGGTCAGACAATGATTTCTTTGAATTGCTTAATTTGTGGTTGGCACATTGGAAGGAAGGACTTGGGCGAGGAGTCCATCGGCGACAATTAGCCCATCATCAAAACAAGTCATGACTCATGACCATAATAATCTTGAATTTGTTTCTCATCTACACTGTATTTTAGCCCCCAATTAATAATTCTTCCATTCAAAACACTTGGGCTAATTAAGCCTCGTCTGATGCCTCTTATTGAAAATCTTATGATCTTAATTATGAAGCATGCATGGTGCCATGAATCTCTTGGTTACTAACTTGTTTAAGGATGATTAAGAGTGATTATGCGGAAGATTAAGGAAATGGACGATGGAAGAAGATGTACTCAAATATGAAAATAAAAGGGATAGGGAGACAAAACCGCAACAAGAATCGTTGGGGGAAGCAACCAAGATGTTCGAAACCTTGATCTCAACCCAATCCTTCCACTCAAGCCTCGGTTTAGTAATCAACAATGGATGCCTCGTCCAAGATTGATGAATGTTTCCAAGCAAACATACAAAGAGTGTGTGAGAATGTGTGTAAACTCACAAGTGATCTTTTGAAGAGAAATGTTAATTTTCATTCAAGCAAAAGATGTCTACAAATGAAGGGGAGGACATATATATAGGCTAACCCCAAAAGAAAATACAAGAAATGAAAAATACATCAAAAATTGATCAATGCGGTTTAGGGGAGACTGATGCGGTTTATACCGCATCGATGCGGTATAAACCGCATTGGGGAAAAAGACCGCATTGGTCTCGAACATCCTATCTATTACAAGGGAAAATAGGTCAATGCGGTTTATCGTAGCAATTCGGTATGTACCGAATTGGACATGGAAACCGCATTGAACACTTACAAATAAATAATAGTAATAAAACTGAGGCAATGCGGTTTATACCGCATTGGCTATTGATACCGCATTGAGCACTTAGAAAATAAATGCTAATATAATACTGATGGATTTTGGGCAATGCGGTTTAAGTGTGTATTTCGCATTGCTCGAAACCGCATTGGGGAAACTATGAAAATTACCGAGGCATGCGATGCGGTTTATGGCAATGCGGTTTCAAGAATACTGCATTGGCTCAGACCGCATTGATAAACTTAAGGAAAATATACTAAGGCAATATGCAAATGCGAAAGGGTGATGCGGTATTTAGACCGCATTGGCCCAATGCGGTTTATACCGCATGGATGCGGTTTTAAACCGCATTGGGGTATTTCGCATTGGCTTTCATGCCTTAGCCATATTTCTCATGCCCTTATTTTCTACACTATTAGAAAATATAATATCCGACCAATCTCCGACTTGTCCAAAAATTGTCCGGTGACCGATGGCGGCTCCGGCCGACCTCCGGCCAACTTCCGGCCAATTTTCCGGCGAGCTCCGTTTTGTTCTTCGGTGATGCTCCGGTGCTCTGGTAATTCTTCGATGACTTTTCGGAGACTCTCCGGCGACGGCGATGACTTAATTCTTCAAAATCGGGGATTCCATGGATGGAATCCCTCCGGTCTCAACGAGCTGGATCATGATCAATGCTTTCGGGTTGCGGCCTTCTTCTTTGTTGATTTCTTCTTGGAATTCCTCAGTTTTAAGAAGGGTCGCAATCCGGTCCATGAATTTCTTTGCCCGGCTCCTGGAGTGTGGTCCCGATGGGATTATTAATGCTGTAGATTTGGCTCCCACGCCATCCCCTTCCCCTTGAGAAGGTTGAGCCATCAACCGAACAAGCTCCTCACCATCTTCCTCATAGAGGGCGAGATCTACAACATTAAAAGTTGCATTAATTCCATACTCAGGTGGCAGTTCTAACCTGTAAGCGTTGTCATTGATCTTCTCCACAACTCTGAATGGACCGTCCCCCCGTGGGGAAAGTTTGTCATGCCGCTTCATTGGAAATCTCTCCTTCCTCATGTGGAGCCAAACCCAATCCCCGGGCTTCAACAACAGCTTCTTGCGTCCTCTATTGGCATATCTCGCATATGTCTCCGTGGCCTTCTTGAGGCTTTCCTGGACGTTCCTATGAAGCTCTTGTATCGCCCGAGCCCTGTCCCTGCCATTAACACTAAAATGCTTATTGCGGGGCAATGGCAGCAAATCAACAGAGGTTAGAGGGTTGAAACCATAAACAATTTCGAACGGTGACATGTTCGTGGCACTGTGGACGTGTCTATTGTATGCAAACTCTATGTAAGGCATACACTCATCCTCTTGTAGCTTGAAGTAGTAATAATCCGCAGCAGGTTTTCTAACACTCTGTTGACGGCTTCAGCCTGCCCGTCTGTTTGAGGGTGATATGTTGTGGAAAATAACAGTTTCGTGCCAATCTCATGCCATAGAGATTTCCAGAAATAGCTGACAAATTTTGTGTCTCTGTCTGACACTATCGTCTTTGGGATCCCATGGAGACGCACCACTTCCTTGAAAAATAACTTGGCAATGTGGTGGGCGTCATTGGTCTTCGTGCAAGGGATAAAATGAGCCATCTTGCTGAAGCGATCTACCACTACAAATATCGAATCTTTGTTCCGAGCAGTTCGTGGTAGTCCTAACACGAAGTCCATAGAAAGATCAATCCATGGGCCCTCGGGAATTGGTAGAGGCATGTACAACCCGTGTGGCTTGGAAGTGGACTTCGCCTTCAGACAGACGATGCACTTGGAGATCAGATCGTCCACTTCTTTCCTCATTCCCGGCCAGTAGAATCGTTCACTCAAAATACCAAAAGTGGCAGTCCTCCCGAAATGTCCCATGAGGTCTCCGTTATGCACTTCTCTGACGAATAACTCGCGAACTGATCCCTTGGGGATGCACAGCCGGTTCTCGAAGTATAGAAATCCATCAAGTCTAGAAAATTCCTTGAACCCGTGCCTTTCGGTTTCTGCCCAGAATTTCTTGAAATCAGGATCAGTGGCATATTGATCCTTAATATGCTCGAAGCCTACAAGATGTGTCGTGGCAATGGCTGCCAAGGCTGTCCGTCGGGATAGAGCATCAGCAACAATATTTTCCTTTCCCTTTTTGTACTTGAGCACATAAGGGAAAGACTCGATAAATCTGCTCCAGCGTACGTGTCTCTTGCCCAACTGGCCTTGATTCCGAATATGCTTAAGGGTCTCGTGGTTCGTATGGATAATGAACTCACGGCCCCGAAGGTAGTGTTGCCATATCTTTAACGCTTGAACCACAGCGTAGAGTTCTTTGTCGTATGTTGAATAATTCAACTGCGCGCCAGAGAACTTTTCGCTGTGGTATGCCACTGGCTTCCCATTCTGCAGTAAAACTGATCCCATGCCGGTGCCCGATGCATCGCATTCTACCTCGAACAGTAGATCAAAATCTGGTAGGGCCAGTACCGGTGCATGAGTCAGCTTGCTCTTCAGCTCTTCAGAACTTTTTTGCTCAGACGGTCCCCACTTGTATACAAGTCCTTTCTTTATAAATGAAGTCAGGGGTGCCGCAATCAGACTGAAATTGGGAACGAATCTCCGAAAGAATCCACACAGACCCAAGAATTGGCGAACTTCGTGCACGCTCGTGGGTGGCTTCCATTCCGAGATCGCTTTTATTTTCGTCTCATCGACCTTAAGACCGCCACACCTAACAATATACCCAAGGAATGAGAGTTCGGTTGCATGAAAGGTGCACTTCTCCTTGTTGGCATATAACCGAACTTCCCGTAACCTATTCAGTACCTGTTGAACATGGGCAAGGTGATCAGACTCACTAGAACTATACACTAAAATGTCATCAAAATATACAACAACAAATCTATTAATAAATGGACGAAGGGTCTCATTCATAAGCCGCATGAATGTTGAAGGCACGTTCGTTAGTCCAAATGGCATGACCAGCCATTCATAGAGTCCAAATTTAGTCTTGAACGTCGTCTTCCATTCATCTCCTGGTTGCATCCGAATTTGATGATAACCACTTCGCAAATCAATTTTTGAAAAGATGCTGGCATGACCCAGCTCGTCAAGCATGTCGTCCAAACGTGGGATCGGGTGCTGGTACTTGATCGTTATGGCATTCACGGCTCGGCAATCTACACACATGCGCCATGTTCCGTCTTTCTTGGGAACCAATAAGACTGGCACGGCACACGGCGAGAGGCTTTCTCGGACCCATTCCTTGTTCACGAGCTCCTTTACTTGCCTCTGTACTTCTTTTTAGTCTCCTCCGGATTCATTCTGTAGGCTGGTCGGTTCAGAATTGAGGCACCCGGCACGAAATCGATTTGATGTTCGATGCCTCGCAGAGGTGGTAGACCAGCCGGCACTTCATCCGGGAAGATGTCTGAATTTTCGTCTAACATCATGGAAAAATTTACAGGAATATTAGGTGCAGCAGTGCAAGTTCTGAAAATATCATCAACAGGTTTTGCATAAGCAAGGAAACAGTAACCTGTTGAGCTCGGTGCGTGCATTGTTTGCTCAAAGTCTGTTCGAGTGGTCAGCAGGCAAGGATTGGCAGAAGTGCTCTCAATGCAGATGGTTTTTCCTCTTTCCTTCGACTTTCGTTCTGCCTCATCCTTCTTCATGTTAGCACGCAGAACTTCCTGATCTGCTCGAACCATCTTGACAGACAGTGGCTTGACATTTATTTTCTTATGCTTAAAAATAAATGAGAGACAATTGGCACGATCCTTGTATTTGACATCGCGATCATACAACCACGGTCGGCCTAGCAGAATGTGACAAGCAGTCATAGGAATGACGTCACAGATAACGCTTTCAGAATAGGACCTGATCTTAATAGGAATTTTGGCTCTCCGATTGACTCTCAGGTCACTATTGTCGTTCATCCAGTGGAGGTGGTAGGGACTTGGATGTTCTTCAGTAGGGATGCCTAACATGCGAACAACATAAGCACTCATAGCATTAGTGCAACTCCCATTATCAACAATTACAGAAGCAACATTTCCCTTTAGATCACAATGAAAGTAAAATAAATTCTCCCTTTGCTTGTCAACACGAGGTTTTTCTTCAGATCGTTCAGCACTGAGGGTTCGCATGGCCACCAGATTGGTCAAGGTGCGATCCTCTTCGACTGTTTCCTCGGCTGCATAAGATTTTTCACTGTCATCGGAGTCCTCTTTTTCCTCTCTTTCAGCCAGCTCAGGTTGTTCATAATCAGAGTATATAATTCTCCAAGATCCGTCTTCCAAAAGTGCAGCTCTTTTGGTGAAAGGGCACTCAGGTGAGTAATGTCCCTTCCGACCACATTTGAAGCACGTGACCTCCTTCTTCCGATCCTTTTCAAATTTAGGTCTCTCGATGACTGCAGGTTTAGGACCTTCCGGACGGTAGGTCTTAAATTCTTTGGCCATTTCGAAACCCTTTGGCTTTGGCTTTTCGTCCCTTGGAATGAAGGTCCTTTGATTCCAATGCTTCTGTGAACTGGATTCGGAATCATGTCGGTACCGAGGTTTCTGCACTCGAGGTCGTTCATCGGTCTCGAGTTTCATGGCTAACTCCACCAAATCGGACAGAGTGTCATATGGTTGGAGCTTCGCCTCCTTTCGGATCTCGACTCGGGGTCCTTTGAGAAATCTAGACTTTGTGATGCCTTCGTCTTCGATCACTCCGGCTTTCAGTAAGAGAGTCTCCATCTCTTTGTAGAACTCCTCTACCGACCTGTTCTCTTGAACAAGAAATGCAAGCTTATCATATAAGTCATGTCGGTAGTGAGATGGAACAAATCTGTTCTCCATTGTCCTGGTTAGTGTGGCCCAAGTCTGAATGGGATCATAGCCATTCCGGTGAATATCATGAGTCACTTTCTGCCACCATACCAACGCATAATCTTTGAAAGCACAAACGGCCACGTTGACCTTTTTGATGTCTGCGTAGTTATGACAGTTGAAAATGAGCTCCATCGAATGTTTCCATTCAAGAAATTCATCCGGATTGGATGTACCCTTGAATGGGGGAATGTCAAACTTGATCCCCTTCAAGTCTCGGTCGGGCTCATCCTGACGATTATTTCTGCGGGGGTTCATGTAGACTTCCTCCTCTTCTAGGTCTGATTCAGAATCGGGCTGTTGATGCCTGGCTGGTCGGTGCGGAGCTGGAACTCGTGGAGGTTGGAGATTTGCAGATGTATGAGGCACAGGATTGTTCCGGCCAACTCGCCGTGGTCCTCGTTGCTGGGCCTCGAGTTCAGCTTCAGCTTCCTCCATTTCGTGTGTTTGAACACCCTGGGGGCCACTGTGGTGGCTGTGAGGGGTTCCGGATGTAGACGGTGGAGTAGCTTGAGGAGTGGCCTGGGGAGTTTGCTTGTCAAACACTTCCTGTATTTTTAGCTCCAGACGCCTCGTGGTTTCGGCCTGCACAGCATTCCCATGCATGGTCATGTCGTCCTTGAAGGTGTCGACCCGTTGATTTAAATCATCCATCCTTTGGTCCATGTTGTCTATTCTCTGATCAACGTTGTCCAAACGACCAGTCATTTTCAACAGTACGTCCATCAGATCCTTGTTAATTGGTTGTCCTGAACATGCCATTATAAAGGACTAGATAGAAAAAAATTAAGCAATATCTGAAAAGATAATAAAATTAAGAAAAAAAAAAGATGAAAATATTATGTAAAATAATAGAGGGAATTTATCTGGATCACTCGGAAATATCACTCAGTTTGCTCACAACCCGATGACAGAATGCTGGGTTGATTCACAACCTGGTATGAAATGCAGTCCACGGTGATCACAAACAAATGCCTAAGTGTTCAGAGAGTGAGGTCAGATATATAGGGCGCACAACACACGAACAAATGTAACTGCTCGACTCGATTAAAAAATTATAAGGCGGAATTATGTATCATGCAATGCAGACAGTTATGTTCAACACCTTATGCGAGCAATTATCACAGCAACAGTGTATCTGACCCCAATATAGAAGTGGAAAAATAAAATCTCACTAAACACTTGGAAAAATACCCGGAATACTTAAATGACTTCTCGGGCTAGGTTTCACAAAGTGCCAGTCCAATATCCACTTTATTGTAAAAATTACTTAAGTGGCTTCTTGGGCTAGGGTTTCACAATTGTGCCAGTCCGATATTCACTTTATTGTATTCCACTCAAGAAAAATAAAAATAGACGTAACTAACCAAGTGAAGGAATAAGAAAATTTCCAACACTTAGAAAAAAATAAAAGTTGATCGGTCAATGCGGTACACAGGGCAATGCGGTTTATGTGCAAAAGACCGCATCAGCAAACAGACCGCATCACGTCTTCTTCCTTGGCCTTGGTGCGAAATTCTTCAACCAATTCGGTTTATGAGCAATGCGGTTTATAGTGAATACCGAATTGATCACTTAGACCGAATTGATGTGAGATGGGGCTTGGAAAAAATATTCTTCAAGGCGATGCGGTTTAAGGGCAATGCGGTTTAAGGGAATACCGAATTGCACACTTAAACCGAATTGAAGGTGGAGACTTGGCAAAATTCTTCTTCAGCTGGAGGGCAATGCGGTTTATGATGGCCGATCCGGTTTATACCGAATTGGCAGGAGACCGCATTGATTTCGAATTGGGCGGCTCACCAATTTAGACTTCTTCTCCCTTCTTTTTGGCCTCGGTATGGGCACTCTTACAACATTAAATGCTCAATATTTTCCTAGTATCCAATCCTATTACACAAGGCTCAAGGTGTCTTATTTATAGCAAATGATTGGACATAGTAATGAGTACCTCTATTACATGTAGGCTTTTGCATGCAACATCATCATCATCATCATAATATACTATTCTATTACAATATCTTGTCAAGAACACTTGAAGATGTCAAGAACAAGATGAATATGGTATGAACACACCAGGAACAACCAAACAATCTCACACTCCAAACCCTAAATAACCCCACTGTTGTGCGAAAATTATGCTTGAATAATTTGTTAAACAAGATATCATGCACACATAACACACAATGGGAATTATATGGGAAAGGAGAGAAGATTGGAAACGGAAGTGGACACAAAAACACAAGATACCAAGAACTTAACAAAAACAAGCAACAATAACAGTAGCAAGGAAATAATAGCAAGATAAGACAATATTTCTAGGGTTTTCGAATTTTGAGACTACAAAACAAGAAGCACAAGATCACTATATTTTTGGATTTTTAAGATTAATAACAAGTAGAACCAAGTGGGCTCTGATACCAAATGAATTAGGATGTCATGAATCTCTTGGTTACTAACTTGTTTAAGGATGATTAAGAGTGATTATGCGAAAGATTAAGGAAATGGACGATGGAAGAAGATGTACTCAAATATGAAAATAAAAGGGATAGGGAGACAAAACCGCAACAAGAATCGTTGGGGGAAGCAACCAAGATGTTCGAAACCTTGACCTCAACCCAATCCTTCCACTCAAGTCTCGGTTTAGTAATCAACAATGGATGCCTCGTCCAAGATTGATGAATGTTTCCAAGCAAACATACAAAGAGTGTGTGAGAATTTGTGTAAACTCACAAGTGATCTTTTGAAGAGAAAGGTTAATTTTCATTCAAGCAAAAGATGTCTACAAATGAAGGGGGAGGACATATATATAGGCCAACCCCAAAAGAAAATACAAGAAATGATAAATACATCAAAAATGGATCAATGCGGTTTAGGGGAGACTGATGCGGTTTATACCGCATCGATGCGGTATAAACCGCATTGGGGAGAAAGACCGCATTGGTCTCGAACATCCTATCTATTACAAGGGAAAATAGGTCAATGCGGTTTATCGTAGCAATTCGGTATATACCGAATTGGACATGGAAACCGCATTGAACACTTACAAATAAATAATAGTAATAAAACTGAGGCAATGCGGTTTTGATGGGGCAATGCGGTTTATACCGCATTGGCCATTGATACCGCATTGAGCACTTAGAAAATAAATGCTAATATAATACTGATGCGATTTTGGGCAATGCGGTTTAAGTGTGTATTTTGCATTGCTCGAAACCGCATTGGGGAAACTATGAAAATTACCAAGGCATGCGATGCGGTTTATGGCAATGCGGTTTCAAGAATACCGCATTGGCTCAGACCGCATTGGGGTATTTCGCATTGGCTTTCATGCCTTAGCCATATTTCTCATGCCCTTATTTTCTACACTATTACAAAATATAATATCCGACCAATCTCCGACTTGTCCAAAAATTGTCCGGCGACTGACGGCGGCTCCGGCCGACCTCCGGCCAACTTCCGGCCAATTTTGCGGCGAGCTCCGTTTTGTCCTCCGGTGATGCTCCGGTGCTCCGGTAATTCCTCCGATGACTTTTCGGCGACGGCGATGGCTTAATTCTTCAAAATTGGGGATTCCATGGATGGAATCCCTCCGGTCTCAACGAGCTGGATCATGATCAATGCTTTTGGGTTGCGGCCTTCTTCTTTGTTGATTTCTTCTTGGAATTCCTCAGTTTTAAGAAGGGTCGCAATCCGGTCCATGAATTTCTTTGCCCGGCTCCTGGAGTGTGGTCCCGATGGGATTATTAATGCTGTATTTGGCTCCACGCCACATGGAGTCAAATTAAACGTGTTCACTGTCAATAATAATCCTTCAACGATCACAGTGGCAAATTCTAGTGGTGTTACAAGAATTGATCGTAAAGCTTATTGGTTGAAGTTGGTGATAGTAGTGTTAGCAATGGTGTTTTGAAGTGGAGCTGAACAGTGGAAATTTTCTGGCCCTAACTATATTAGAGCGGCAATATTTCAAACAGGGAGGCCAGGATTCTAACCATCACTGGAGCAGAAGGTGGGAATTAATGGGATATGATGAGGAGAAATGTGCCAAAGCATAACAGAAGTACATTACATATTTTCGACAAATGAAAATTACTTATATCTTATTGCCAAATGCAACTTAATTACTTATATGACCATTTTCTAATTGCCAAACAAATAATGTGACTATATATTATACGCTAACAAATATACCAATATATATATATATATATATATATATATATATATATATGTTCAATAAATAAATAAACAAAGCGTGGAAATTGCAATTCATGAAAGCAATGCCAAATTGTCATCAAAAGTCTCTGCAGGCGGCTCCCACTCATGATTCATATATGGTCGAATTGAATTTTCAGTGCTGACACAACTTTGAACTGCTTCTGTCCTAATCTTATGTCTGGATTCATTGAACTTGTTTCAGAGAATGAGTTCAACCATAAAACAATAAAGAATGCTACTGACGTACAGCCACACATTGTATGGCAGTACGTGAAAAGAAGAAGAAAAATGGTTTTCATTTCTATCTGTCTCTTGTGACAGGGTAACCGATGCCGTGCCTTTTACTAGGGAAAACCACAAACAACAAACTGGAGACGAGCCCTATCACGAGGGGGACAATATCCAGCACCTCCTGAGCCTCCTGCCCCGGCTGAGGATAGAAGCATCGCACCACATTCTTATCCCTCAAAGCCACCGCACTGAAAACCAACAAGGACACCGCCGCATGGACAAAGTCCATCAACAACAATTTATACGCACTCAAGTCCGGCAGCCTCGTCGTCGTCGTCGTTCCGCGTGGGGCTTCGAACAGCCACAGTCCTTTAACCGTCACGAAACCATGGTAGACGTGGCCATCCGACCCCTTCACGCTGTCGGTGAACGATGCAAGAATGCACCAAGTGGCTAGTGCAACGAGGAGGATGGCCGACATCGGGCGTGTGACGGCATCACACGTGCCGTTGTGCGTGAAGACTGGCGTCAGCATCTGAAAGGCCAGGAGAGTGCCGGTCGGGAGGAGGTTCGCGAGATTGGCTGTGTTTTGTAACGCTTGTGATAGGACGGTTTGGGGATTTAGCTTCGGTGGTGGCGGCGAGTTTGCGGCGTCGGATGGTGGATCGGGATGAGCCGGCGGTGGTGGTGCCGGTGGTCTTTGCCTTAGAGACATTTTCTTGTCGGAATTGGAAAGGATACTACAAATGCTGTCCTTTAATTTCGATCGAAGGGGATTTCTTGGTTTGGAGAAAACCGTGGACGAGGTGTGGTTTTATATATATGTATTTGGTGAGGGAGGAAGCGATGAAGACTTTTCTAAGGATGTAACTCATTTATTAAATGCTCCTAATTAATGTTCTCGTTCTATTACAGGATTAAATTAATTAACATGTGGGAGGACAGTTTTGTTGTCCTGATCCGGTCTTGGTTGGCCAAGATTGACATTCCTTGTGTATTCGTTGTACCATTTTTGTCCTGGTCTTGCAAATTGCAATATACTAACGGAGTTGTACAGTCAATGTTTTTGGGTTACTTGCTCAACATGTTTCTTGTATATATTTACCTAAACGTGTTTTTGATAATTGAAGGCGGCTGCTGCTATATATGGCCTACGTGTAAATGCATGATAAGACTTGGACTGGGAAAATTGGTCGTCCTCAAGTTGATTGTGGAATTTTCATATGACATGGCCTACGTATAAAAGTGATGCTGGGAGGAGACATTGATGGGCTTCAATAAATAAAACTAAGAATTTGATTTTGGACTTTAAAGTCAATGGGCTTCAATAGGAATTGCCACAACCCCACAACCCACATTCATCTATTTTAAATGAAGAAATAAATTTATTAATACAAATTAATTATTCCACTATGCAAATAAAATTCATTGCTTTCATTTCTTAGTGTCTAGTGTTTAGTTTGGAAATTAGAATTTTGTGTCTATTAGTACTCTATTAAATAGAAATACTAAAAATTCTTATAAATTGTATTAAAATTGTTTTGGACATTTTATTTTTTTTCAGTGTGAGAATGTTGGCCCAAACATATTCATTCATAGAATTGTTGTGAGTGATACAATCCGGATATAGGGTCTGTTCTGCACGCAGAGTTGTAGCTGTGAGTTGGAGCTCTACAGGAGCTGTAGAGAGCTGTGAAAGCTGTAGCTATCAGTTCTACTTAAGTGTTCTGTACAACTCGCCGTAACTGCCAAAAAATGTATGAAATGACATAAAAGGAAAAATATTTATGTAGACTATTGGATAGTAGGTTAGTTATTGGGTTAAAATTGTAATTGGACATAAATAAGCTTGCTAGCTTATTTTTAATGCTACAAGAAGTAGCTTCTAAAAAGAAGCTTCCAAAAGCTCACAAAAGCTAGTGTACAGAACAAGGCTTTTGTTTTGAAATAAAAATTAAAGCTACCAAAAACTCCCAAAAAGCTGCGTGCAAAACAGACCCTTAATTTTTTAAGTACCTGACGAGCTAGTAAGGTTTGTCTTAAAGATTTGGTCACCATGCCAAATTCAATTCTCCATGTGATTTTTTTGGGGGTTAAAATAACTGTATATTTTAATGACTTAAGCCCGTTGATTGAACATACAAAGGGGTTGTTTGGATGACAGCATATTGACCAGTATATAGCATATTGGAAGAGCATATTGTCTCACAGTTCTCTCTCCGAATCTACTATCTGCTAGCGGATCTGCTGACTCCCAAACATCCCAAAAGTACTATATTAAGAATTTATATGTTCTTCGAAATTCATTAAACTATTAAAGGTCTTGCAGATAGGTATATTATCTCATATGTTTATCACATTTTAGGGTTCATTCGGATCAGCTCTGAGGTCCATTCTAGAGCTCGACTTCACCGATTTTTAAAAAGTGTTTTCTCCTTTTTTTTAAAAAAAATGTTACACTTCATCTTATCACGCAATTCAAGACATATTTTTAATGCTTAATATCTAAAATTAAATAAAAGTAAATAAATTTGTCCATAGTATTTAATAAGATAGAATCGTTCTTCAGGTGAAACTTAAAGTATCGTAATTGTTAAGTTAGAACTGTTGATATTCTTTTTTAGAATAAATTTGTCGGTTTTCCATTCTTATTGGTTCAATCAAAACTAAAAATTTTAGGTATCAATCACGCTTACTATTAATTTTCTTTGTAGAGTGAAAAGTGAAAACCCAATTATTGTGTATATCGAGTATCACAATAATTTGTGTGGGTGGTGAATTGTACAGCTAGCCAGCTGACCTGAAGTTTAACTTATTTTCTTTTGTCTTGATTATACTATATACTCCTAAATTCAGCTCGAAACTTGACTAGTTACATATATATACACACCAAACCTCAAAACGGCGTGTGATTTTAAGGAAAGTGGCTGTTTCTTTCTATCCATTCAACAACCAACTGTGACTGTGTCTGTGTCTGTGTCTGTGAGTAGACATCCTCAATAATAGCTAAGCTGGGTATGCACGCACCTGCCACTCTGCCAGGTTCTTGGATTAATCATCATTTCGTGCCGATCGGCGCCTTAATTAAGCCATGCTTAGGCATTAGGGTTTCCTTCTATAATTAGCTGGTTTGTCAGGGTTTTTCTGGATTGTGTTAATATAATTACCCTACCCTATTAAGTATTAGGGGCGGTTTAGCTAAGGTTCATTTACTTTAATTTATAGAGAAAAAGCTGTGACAACTTAAGATTAACTAACGTTAATCTATACTATATACACATTGACACTCCATCGCTGTAGTATGAAGTATGTTAGTAATTATATTCATTACATTATAGGCGGCAGTGTCCAGTTTCTTTTTAATTTAGATTTATTTATACATATGTATATGCATGTATTTGGAAGCTTTTTGTGCATTAAAATATTGAATTTCCTCGTTTTCGTATATACTACTAGAACAGAAGTAGAATAACTCCACCTTATATATAATTTAATTTAACGAGTTATAATGCGTGCACGGCGCCCTATGTTTTTAAAATTGCATTCTTAATTTGGACATCGTTAATAGTTCAATAATAATTTTGTGTAAGAAGCATTATCAACCTATATGGCTTTCGTGACTAGCTTAAAAGAAGTGATATGAAATGAAGATTTCAAGTTGAGTGAAGTATGAAGGTTTATGATTTTGAAAACAGAAGGCATATGCGTGAAGGAGGTTTTAAAATATACTACTCCACTATATATTTGCTCTTTCAATATATATTCATTTAAAGAATCTTAACACGAATTTTTAAAAAATTAGTATTTCATTATTTTTTAATGAATAATTAATATTGTTATAGATGATAGCCAATTAATAGAATAAATCAAAATAAATTAATGTGAAGATTAAATAAGAAAATTAGTTTCTTTTTACAACTAATTAAACGTATAATGAAATAATTCTTTTATCTTTAAGCAAAATAAACTAAATAAAGTAAAGATAAATGATTATCCTACAAAACATTTTGCTATGGTGTATATTGGATTGATGTGACAGAAGTTTAGGATTCATCACTGCAAGAAAATTCAGTTTTAGCCACCAAAGATATTGTCGAACAAGCAAAAACGAGGGAAGGATTTGAAATATTGGAGGTTTCTGTATTTCATGAATCTGAAGAATGAATGTTATACAATGAAGAAGGCAGCCCAAGACTATAAATACAACCACAATTAACACTAAACCGGCCCAAAAAGGAAGCGGCCCAATAAAAACAAATAAGACCAAAATATAGAGAATGGCCCAAAAGGAACACTTTAGCCAATGCCTTCAGCTGATTTATGCTGCTGCTTCCACTGAACTGCACAAGACTGAATGCATGCGCCAACACCCACCCCGCAAGCTGAAGGTTGCCAGAGCTTCAGCTTGGAGCAAAAGGATTGAAAAAGTTTAGGAGGGAGCCCTTTGGTGAAGAGATCAGCCAACTGCTGAGAAGAAGGAACAAAAAGAGGATCAATCTCTTTCTTCTTGAAGTGATCTCGAACATGACGGCACTTGATGTCGATGTGCTTAGACCGCTCATGATGCATTGAATTTTTCACAAGTTGAATGGCAGATTTGTTGTCACAAAATACAGGAATGGGATCAGGAACTGAGATCTTAAGTTCAGTGAGCAGGGAACGGATCCAAAGTGCTTCAGATGTCAAAGCACTTAGATTTCGATACTCTGCCTCTGTGGAGCTGAGGGCACAGCCTTTTGTTTCTTAGTCTTCCAAGAAATCAAAGCACCTCCAAGGAAAACACAAAAACCTGTTAGGGACTTCCTAGTGGATGGACAGTTTCCCCAGTCTGCATCGGAGAAGCCCTTGAGCTCAAGACCAAGACCAGAGGGATAGAACAAGCCAATGTGGAGGGTGTTTTGAAGATATTGAAGAACATGAATCACAGCTTCCCAATGATGAATGGTGGGGGAGTGCATGTGTTGGCTGAGCTGCTGCACACTGTAACAGATGTCAGGGCGAGAAAAACCAAGATACAAAAGTTTCCCTACCATTTTCCTATAAAGAGAAGGACTGTCAAATGGAGGCCCATCAATGCCAAGAGTCTTGTTCACAGCACAAGGAGTCTGCACTCTGGAGTTACAAGGGAAATCCACTTCTGTGAGCAAATCTGAAGCATATTTTTCTTGAGAGATGGAGTAGCCAGCAGGGGTTGACTTGATCTCCAATCCAAGGAAATAGGCAGCAGAGCCAAGATCTTTGATGGTGAACTGTTGATGCAAGGCTTGCTTGACGTGCTCAATCTCTTGGTGATCAGTGCCTGTCAAGAGAATATCATCCACATATACAACTAATATTGTAAGTCCAATGGTGGTGAACTTGACAAAGAGGCAGGGATCACTGTAGGTGGGAGAGAAGCCTGAAGAAGTGAGAAATTGTTCCAAGGCAAGGTACCATTGGCGAGGTGCCTGCTTCAGACCATACAGTGATTTTTTCAACAAACAACCATAACCAGGAGGAGCAGAAAGGCTGGAGGACAGTGCATAAAAATTTCCTCATCCAAATTCCCATGAAGAAAAGCATTGTTGATGTCAAGTTGATGTATAGGCCAACAGAAAGAAGCTGCAAGGGCAATAACCAAACGAACACTAACAGTTTTTGCTACAGGAGCAAAAGATTCATTGTAATCTTGACCAATCCTTTGGTGAAAACCCTTTGCAACAAGCCTAGCTTTGTGCTTGTTGAGACTGCCATCAGAATTATACTTTATTCGAAAAAGCCACTTGCAACCAATGCATTTCCTTCCTTGAGGGATTTTCATGATATCCCAGGTGTGATTGAGTTGTAGGGCATCAAGCTCAGCCTTGATGGCTACATCCCAATGAGGTAACCCTTTGGCTTGATCAAAACTTTGAGGCACAAAGTCAACATCAGTAGCAGATGAACAGATATAGTCATTGTACTTAGCAGGTCGTTTGATCTCTCTTCTAGGTCTAAGTGAAATAATAGGTGCAGGTGAAGGAGCCATGTCTGTGCACACAGGTGAAGGAGGTCGACTCATAGATGATGAGTCAACAGATGCAGGAGACTCACAGGATTCTCTTGCTGGAATAGAAGTGTGATGCATATCAGGAGGAGATGCATTAGAGTGAGAATCAGTTTGACTCGATGATCTGTGAGAGATCAAAGGAGAGTGTACTAGAGACAGAGGAGCAGTGGGCTCATCTAGAGATGGTGTATGGTCTTGAGCAGCAGTGGGCTGTTCAAGGGAGTTAACAGTGGTAAATATGGGTGGTGAGGTTGGTAAGGTGATCACTGAAGAAGGCTGTAAAGATGGTGAAGATGAAGATAGGCATTCAGTGTCTTTATATGGAAAAATTGTATCATAGAATATAACATCTCTAGACACAATAACCTTCTTGGAATCAAGTAATAAAATCTTAAATCCCTTTTGGTTAGCAGCAGCTCCTAGGTTAACCCCTTTCAAACCCCTTGGTTCTAACTTTCCCAAGTGAGGTGTGGTATTTTTGACATAACATAAACACCCAAAAGTGTGAAGAGTGGATAGGTCAGGGGCAGCTCCCAAAAGAATCTCAAAAGGTGACTTCCAGTCAAGTATTTTGGTGGGTAATCTGTTTATGATATAGGCTGAAGCTAACATTGCATCCCCCCAAAAAGATTTAGGAATCCCAGAGGTTAAGAGGAGGCTTCTAGCTACTTGAACAAGGTGTTGATGTTTTCTCTCAACTCTCCCATTTTGTTGAGGAGTGTAAATGCAAGAGGTTTGATGAACAATCCCAAGTTTAGCAAAAAGTTCATGACATTTCTTGTTGCTAAACTCTGTACCATTGTCAGTCCTAAGAACTTTAATACCCCTGCTATACTGATTTTGAATGTGGGATATGAAATGAACAAGGGTGATATAGGTTTCAGATTTATGCCCCAACAAGAAAAGCCAGGTAGCCCTAGAGGCATCATCAACAATGGTGAGCAGGAATCTAGACTTAGATCTATCCAAAATGTTGAAGGGTCCCCAAATGTCACAATGAACCAAATCAAACACATGTTCAGAGTGAGAAGTACTATCACTGAAAGGTAAACGATGCATTTTGGAACACTTGCATATATCACAAGGAACTGAGGCAAAAGTATTATTATATATTCCAAGTTTAGTCATAACAGTGATAGAGGGGTGCCCTAATCTGTAATGCCAAGATTTAACAGATTCAACATCATTTATAGCAAAAACAATAGGGAAAGATTTAGTAATCTTACTGGAATTTGAGTTACAAATGTAGAGCTTATTTTGAATTTTAGCTGTAAGAAGATATCTCCTACAGGTCGAGTCCTGCAAAATGCAAGATGATTCATCAAATATAGCCTTGCACTTAAGATCATGAGTGAGCTGACCTATGGAGATAAGATTTAGTACAATCCCAGGGACATACAACACATTTGGAACAATGAAATCACTGGTTAAGGCCACTGAACCAATGTGTGAAGGGATTTTAGGAGTGCCATCAGGCAGATATATGTGAACAAGGGAGGTCAAGGGCTGAGGGTCAATTAGAAATGATTTTTTGGCACATAAATGGCAACTAGCACCTGAATCTAATAACCACTTATCACTAAAATAAAGAGATGTAGATGAGGAACTACCTGCCATGTTGTAGATTCCAGCAGCAAGTTCCATTGGAGTATCCATGCTGCTACCTCCATTATTCTTTGACAACAGTAATTCCTCAAGTTTGGCAATCAAGGTATCAGTGCTAGTAGCCTTAGCACATTCAGCTCCAGTAGTGATGGCACCAACAACACCACTTCCTCTCTTTTCTTTCAAGGACTTGTACCAATCTGGAACAACTCCAGTAAGCTTGAAGCATGAAGCCTTTGAATGTCCACTTTGTTTACAGTAGTCACAGTAAGAATTCTTGTTGGCTAACTTGAAACACTTGTCCTTAGTGTGACCTAGCTTCTTGCAGTAGGTACAAGAAGGACGATTGTTCCCTTTTTCAAGCTGAATATTCTCTGTAGCAGCTAGTGCAAAACCACCTCCTGAATTAATTTCACCGATTTCTGAACTGCCTTTCTGAGCTTCTGCAGTGCACACCATGCCGTAGGCACCATTGACTGAGGGAATAGGATCATTAAGCAGGATCTGATTGCTTACATGTGTGAAGTCCTCATTTAAACCACTTAAGAATTGCAGCAACAAGGCCTTGTCATCAGCTTTATTCAGTGATCTCAATACTTCCAGATTATTAGTAGGATGAGGATCTAATGCTCGAAAGTCACTCCACATCATTTTCAACTTGCCAAAATACTCAGTAACAGACCTACTGCCTTGAGTAAAGTTGACAATCTTCTTTTTGAGTTGTAAGATTCTAGGTCCGCATATTTTACCATAGCAATCCTCTAACTCAATCCATAGAGACCTAGCAGACGAGGTATGAACAAATTGCCTACTAATTTCAGGGGAAATCGAATTGCGCAACCACTTAAGAACCAAGCAATCAATGATTTTCCAGTTAGCATACTCAATTTCATTAGTAGAATCAGGAGGTAGTATAGTACCATTGACAAATCCTAGTTTGGACTTGATTATGAGAGTTTGCTCAACATCGATGCGCCAGGACGTCCAATTGGTTTGATCCAGTAGCGACGACGTCAGTTGGAGATTCGGTTGATCTGCAGCTGTGAGGGTGAAAGCACTTCCAAATTGCGTAATAGCTGATATATTAGTGGTAGTTTGAGCTGAAGTGGTGGCCGAAATCGGAGTTACCATCGGTGGGGAATTATTCTCACTATCTTCTGTAGACATCGCTCAAAAACAGAATCAAGGAACGCAGCAAACGGAATATGATGTATGATAGCAGAAATGAGGAAGAGATATCAGGATCGCTCTGATACCATGTCGAACAAGCAAAAACAAGGGAAGGATTTGAAATATTGGAGGTTTCTGTATTTCATGAATCTGAAGAATGAATGTTATACAATGAACAAGGTAGCCCAAGACTATAAATACAACCACAATTAACACTAAACCGGCCCAAAAAGGAAGCGGCCCAATAAAAACAAATAAGACCAAAATATAGAGAAAGGCCCAAAAGGAACACTTTAGCCAATGCCTTCAGCTGATTTATGCTGCTGCTTCCACTGAACTGCACAAGACTGAATGCATGCGCCAACAGATATATATGTCGCAAATAACAACCGATATTATAGCGACAGAAAACATTTGTCAGGGTTTTTGCGACCGATTGTAGCGACCGAAATAATCTGCATGGATATTGCGACAGACTTGGTTATTATTCGGTCGCTGATGGGATCTAGGGCTTTTATCCCCAAATGGGTGTAATTGCTCCCAGAATTACAGAATCGCCTTCCATCCTTCACCCCGGTCCCTTCCCGCGACTCCATCTTGTGACTCCTTCCCGTTCGAGCGGACGACTGATGCTCCCGACCATTTCGAGCACGTCCCATCAACGCTCAATCGCTCGAGCCAACCCAAGCTATGCACAGGTGAGGCGACGAGCCCGTGGCGGGTACAGTGCGCCGCCCACCATTTCCCCACCAAATCAATTGAAGCAGACATATATCAATTAGATGATCATCTATCATTTATATATATTTGAATCCGAGCAAGCAGACATATACATATGTTGATATTTAAATAATAAAAGTATATACTATTATTAGTCACCTAATATTGACGAATATTAAAAGGGGAAATAATATAATTAAAAAGGAGTAGTGCATGCATTTTTATTTGTGTGCCGGAGAAAGTAAACAATAGAATAATGTGTGACATCTCAACCAAGTTGTTTGGTTCTTCTAAATCAAGACTTATTACTTATAGGCTAATAAACAATTCTAATGTTTTTGGAGTGAGGTTATTTTGGGTGTTTGGGCACAACCACAGTGAACGCCATTATAAATTTGATCCGGCCAATTAGTGACATTTCATGTAATAATATATTACAGATTTGGTTTGAGAATTATATGTTCAAAAAGTACTTTTTGTATGTCAATTAGTATTTTTATACCGCTCAAACACATTAAGTACACATTACACATCTCCTTAACAACCAGCACAAACACCTTATTGGGTAAGTACGCCACCTGCTGAATGTCATACATTCAACACCATATCCAAAGAGGGATTACGGGAATAAGATGGTGGTACAAATGATTGAGAGAACTAGGATTTGCGGGGTACAAATAGGGATTATCGAAATAGAAAATTACAAATCAAGCCAATTTAATTCGTCTTATTTCTTTTATTTCAATCTTTGATCACTCTTTGTATATAGTTTTCATATAATTTATTTTCCTCGAGTAGTTGCAATAACCAACTTGTCTTCTGAGTCTTATGGCATCTAGTTTTTGTGATTAATACAAAGTGTCCACCATTAGTTCTGTGTGGATGATGAGTTACAACAACATTCATCACTAATATATTAACCAATCATCTTGCATGAGTATAAGTTTCATTTAATTTATTAATACTATGCCTATGTACACTAGTTCATGACTAACAATATAATACTGTTTCATCAATTATCCACTAAACATATAAAGTATAAATAATAACTCAGAATGATACCACCAATACTAATAATTAGGGTGGAAAAAATTACCGAAAACTCGGTATGCCGAGCTTACCGTATCGAAAATTACCGAAAAATATCGAAATTTAGGTATGCCGAAAAAAACGGTACGGTAACGGTATGGGAATACAAAATTTTCGGTAAACATTAATTTTAATATTATTTTAAAATTTCATATATATTGTTGTGTTAAGACATTTGGAACTTTGAATGGCCAATTTAAGTAATTTTTCGGTATACCCGCGATTGGAAGATGAACACAGTATTGATTTTTTTGGGTATAGTTCGGTATGCCAATTTGTAACGGAATGTAATGCATTGTTCGGTATGTAAAATTTTCGGTATTTTCGGTATATTTCGGTATTTTCGGTAAATATAATTTTCGGTACGGTAACGGCATAGATTATAGGAAACCGAAATTTTCGGTATACCGATTTTCGGTATACCGAAATATTCGGTATCGGTATCGGTATGATTTTTATCCATACCGAAATTTTCGGTACGGTACGGTAACGGTAACGGTAACGGTATTTCGGTATACCGATTTTTGCCACCCCTAATAATGCATATGTTTGCCAATAGTTTTTCAACTATTCACTAATTAGTACTCCCTCCATCCCACTTCAGAAATTATGTTTGACTTTTTGGCATTGTTCATTATTTAACTTTGATTCAATATTATTGCAAGTTAATATTTGAAAAAAAATAGTCGAGTTCGGTCTTGTTAGATTCGTCTAATTGTGTAGTTTTAGAATATATATTTTACATAATTTTTACTTATATATATTTTGAGATATGATCGATTTAAAAAGTGTATTGGATGGTGTGCAGAAATCAAATAAGATATCGAGTAATTACTAGCAATATAATGACTGAGTCGACGAAAACTGACTTTGCTATTATATTTTCAGTTATGTTTCTCATTTATATACTATATGCTTCTTAGTTACTTTTAATTTATATAAGATCGATACAAAAAGCAAATTAAAGTGCATATCCCAATGTATTTCCAAACCACAAATTTATAATTTATATTCCAAAATATGTAAAATAACCAAACATGCGTGCATACCACTCTCACATTCAGACATCCTACTATAAATAATTGATAAAGGACCGAGTACTCCCATAATGTCAAAATCCCAGTTTCCATTTCATACATATAACTAACTATTCATCGATCATCAACCAAAACACAAGAACTAAAGTACGTACCATGAATAAGGACTCCTTCCTAAAACAGTACTTGTTTCTTTTGTTCTTCTTTCTCATTGTCTTCGTCGCCAATCTCAACGATGCCCATCCACATCAGCAACAACAAGAAATGCCGTTGCCCTCCAACCACACCGTGCAAGAAGCCTACGACGTTCTTGGAGTTTCCCCAAACCCTAATGGATCCTTCACCCGCGAAATCCGAATCCCTATGGTGAACGCCACTCCTTCCATCGACCCTTCCATGCCAACCCCCGCAGCCCTCTCCAAAGACATCCTCACCGCGCAAAATTGCCTCCTCCGCATTTTCCGCCCCCTGCAGCCCCCTTCCGCCGGAAAACTCCCTCTCATCATCTACTTCCACGGTGGCGACTTCGTTCTATTCAGCGCCACTACCATAATCTTCCATAACTTCTGCAATGATATCGCTTCCCAAATCCCGGCCATGGTTGTATCTGTCGAGCACCGCCTCGCCCCCGAAAATCGCCTTCCCGCCGCCTTTGACGACGCCCTGACCGCCATCCAGTGGGTCAAACAACAAGCCCTGGTCCAAACCAGAAACCGCGAACCCTGGCTGGAAAGCTACGCCGATTTCTCCAAGGTCTTCCTGCTGGGAAGCGCCTCCGGCGGAAACATAGCGTACCAGGCGGCGCTGCGATCGCTGCAGCAAGATCTGCGGCCGCTGCGGATCAGGGGATTGATTATGAACCAGCCGTACTTCGGCGGCGTGGAGAGGACGGCGTCGGAGCTGAGCATGATGGAAGACGCTTATGTGCCGCTGTACGTGAACGACGTGCTGTGGAGGCTGGCGCTGCCTGTGGGCGCCGACAGGGACAGCGAGTACGCGAATCCGTCGGTGAAGTGGTGCAGTAGTTTCGGGCGGGGGAAGAGTAGGATGCCGAGGACGATGGTGAAAGGGAACAGTGGGGATCCGCTGGTGGACAGGGGAAGGATGTTGGCGAGGCAGTTGGAGAAGTACTGTGGGGCGGAGGTGGTGGAGGTGGTGGTGGAAGGAGGGCATCACGGCGTCGAGCTGAGCAACGCCACCGCTGCTCAGGAATTGTATGATTTGATTAAGGGTTTTGTGTACTCATCCGTCAATTCAACAAACTAGCTAGTAAGGTATTTTGTTGGATACCAATTGTTCATGATGGACAAATAAATCTAATAATTCAACGTGTAATTGAATTATTGTTTTATAAATGATCAATGGCTCGAGTCGATGGGATTTCAGGTATGTTCTGCACGCAGCTTTTGAGAGTTTTTAATAGCTTTTGATTTTATATTAAAATTGTAACCATGTTTTATAGTTTTGTATATGTATTCAGGAATTCCAACTCTAAATCAATTGATAGTAAATGAAATAATTATTATGCACCATTTTAATTATTAATAGTTCAAAATTTATTTTAATTTTGTGTTTGGGATTGGATTGGGGCACCAATTATTTTGGGCTCTCGTTATATATAGAGCTGTAAACGAGCCGCACCGAACCGAGCTTCAAGTATTTGAGCTCTGTTCATTAAGCTTAACGAACGAACACGAACCGAGCCAAAAATCTTAACGAGCCAATTTTCATGTTTGAGCTCTGTTCGTTTAACCTTACGAACGAGCTAATAACGAACGAACACGAGCCTAGTCGAGCTCAGTTAACGAACCATTTATTTTATTAATAAATTTATTTATTTTAGAATTAAATTAGGTGTGAAAATGTAATGTATATTGTAACATAATTTATGAGAGAAATGTGAAATTAATAAAAATGAAAATGGAAAGAACAACTAGATAAAATATTTATTTTTTATAATATATATTCCATTAAAAAAGAATTCCGAACTGTTCGCGAACTTAACGAACGAACACACAAACCAAATTATGTATTTGAGCTCGGTTTGTTTAACTTATCGAACGAGCTGTTAACGAACGAACACGTGTCGAAACGAGCTCAGTTCACGAATTGTTTGTTCTATTTACAGCTCTAGTTATATACATTCTCTATTCTCCCTCAGACACACAAAAATTAACAAATTAAAGGAACACAACTTATATTTACCTATTTTACCCTTATTATAGTATACCTGGCATTG
This sequence comes from Hygrophila difformis, assembly GCA_030278955.1. Taxonomy (NCBI): domain Eukaryota; kingdom Viridiplantae; phylum Streptophyta; class Magnoliopsida; order Lamiales; family Acanthaceae; genus Hygrophila; species Hygrophila difformis. The sequence continues at coordinate 20,074,586 of JAOANR010000008.1, read as the reverse complement.
AGAGTCCAGGCATTCGACGCACACAACTCCAGGAAGTTACTTCCCTGTGTTCAATACAGAATCGAGGGCACACAAAATAATCGACGCACACAACTCCGCATGTGATTCCATTGGGGCACACAAAATAGACGCACACAACTCATACGACTTCCACACAAAACAATAAACCCTCGCCAACGTCCAACAATGGACGTTTGCTTGGAAGAACAAACGGCCAACAGTGGCCGTTTGTAAAGAGTATCAAACGGCCAACAGTGGCCGTTTGTTTCTTACACAGGCCGGCCACTACCATTAGTGGCCGGCCATTCCTTTATTTTTATTTTTTTTGTTTTTATCTATTCCAGTTCATTTTCGTTTTGTGTCCTACTGGACTGATGTATGGTTGTTTATTAAATCAGGTGGTGTTCGCATTCGTGTGCCACAGACGGTCTCATATAGGCGACAATGTCGGGCCATGACCAATGAGGCCGGACAGATTATGGCTATTCCGGCCTCATATTGGACCTCTGGACAACAACTATCATTTGATTAGCAATGGCGATTTCCTTAACATTTTGAACCAAACTGTCCCTACTATCAAACTACTCGTCTGTGGCAAATAGGTCGGAGTAGTCAGTTATAACATCCAAGCTCAATTCACTATTTCAGTGGGCAACAATCTCCTGACTTGATGGTATAGGATTATGCTACAATAAATCAACAATTAAATAGAATTAGAAAAGCAACGAAAAAAAAAAAAGGGAACGGCCAAGGCTGGCCGTTTGAGTATACAATGGATCGGTCAGCACTGACCGACTAATTGTATACACAAACGGCCAGACTTGGCCTTCAAGGCCAACAATCATTGGCCATGTATGGCTGTTGCATGTGCTGCCCCATCGGCCATTCGTGACCATTCCCGGATACAGCCCAAACCCCGCACGTTATATAATACAGAAAAATTAAAGAAACAAATTAGAAACTTACGAGTTCTTCCACTTCCACTTGATGTTGGTATTGATAATCATGATCTTCCACTTGCACTTGATATTGCTGGTATTCATCTTCATTATTATCCATGGAATAGAAAAATGTGGCAAGGTAAAACCTTAAACCCTAAAAGATCGTAAAATCACGAGATAAGTAGGGTTCTTGTTTTTGTTTAAGGGAGAGGGAATGAAGAAAAATGTGTGCTTCAATCCTAAAAGAGTACCACCAATCCTCGATTTTTTAACTAGGGGTATATGTGAGATTTTATCAAAAAGTTGTGTGTCCCTAACAAATGGTGTGGGTATATAACCGTGGCCATTATTTTGGGTTTTGGGAAGCCGTTGGGGCTACTTCCTGCTCCACTTTGGGTCTAAGTGGATCTCCAACAATCCCTCTATTTTACCTTTTTTCTCTACACTATTTTAATGTTATTAGATTTACAAGTTTCGTCTTCAACACACAACTTTATAATTCCCTCTAAAAAAGATTATTCTGATTTCATGCTTTACTATTACAATTATTTTCTTTAAATTATTTTACCATCACATCCATAAAATCTTTTCTAAACCGTCATATTTTTATTCTATCCAAATATCATTATTATGTGTAATATTTTATATTAATTTAACTTTTTTTTTTGGTAAACGGTGACACTCATGTGTCGGCAAAGGTGTGTGGGAGCCCAAACCACACAAATTACAAAGGGGGATAAAGGGGAGGGATAGAGGGTCGGATGGGGATCGAATCTCCAACCTATGGCTGGGAGACGGGGGACTTGACCACTAGGGTAAGTCCCCAACCCTATATTAATTTAACTTTTAAAATATATAATGATTTTAAATAAGAATAAAATTTTATAGAATTAAAATTATAAAAATTACATAATGTATATTGCATTGTAATATACTTCCTCTGTTTCCGTGAAAGTGCAACATTTACTTGTTGCACGCAGTTCAATACACATTTTTAACGATTAATAACTCAAATTATGTATAAGTAAAAATTATAAAAAGTTAATATTCTAAAACTACAGGATGAGACGAATCCAACAATATATCACTTGACTATGTTTTTCTTTGTATAACTATCATAAAAATTTGAATCAAAGTTAAACAATGAACAGTAGCAAAAAGGTAAATGTTGCACTATCACGAAAACGGAGGAAGTACTTAACTACTTCTCCCCTCTAAAATTACATAATGTAGCGGGATGAACGGGTACGGTGCCCGGCTACAAAAACCGGTCCAGTGTTTCGTTCCATCAAATTAACAAGCAGAAGCCACTTCTCCCCTCTACAAATTTATTATTGTGATTGCTGGAGATGCTCTTATAACCCTTTGTATTCCCGCTTTCTCATTTAAGTAAGCTAGTTTAATTTCTTTTTATACGTTTCATTACTCAATCTTTTTTGGCATATACCGGTCTGTTTCATTATTCAATCTTGATCCAATTTTATTACAAACTAGATTTTTTCACCCGCTGCGCATGGTGTTGAACTTATATGAGTTTATAAAATAAGAATATAGGAGTATGTTTTTTTGGATTACATGAGCTTAACAACGAACATTGCCAAAAATGATTCTTCATCAATCTGTTGTAACAGAGTTTGCTACATCAGCATTCTTTTTGTTCTTCAGCTCCCGGCAGTCAGTTACTTTGTTCTTCAACCATGTTGACAACGTCATCACAACCTCGATTATCTTCACAATTCTATCCAAACTTGGAACCTTTGCATTATTAAAGTTCTAAATATCATTTTACTCGCTAATATGTTGTCCATTTTGACTATTACCCCTGCAGCTTTTAAAGAATATTATTTATATATTTTTGGGCATATATCGGGTATCTCTATACCACATTGGGCCTAAGACTAATTACTTGAGGATCTGGTAGGTATTTAAGTGTTGCATCTCCCAAAGCATAATTCTGCATATATACACAAAGCACACTAATTCTAAGATTGTTTTGGGGATTTAGAGGATGGGGGCTTGCCCTAGTGGTCAAGTCCCCGAACTCCTAGCCTATAGGTTGGGGGTTCGATTCCCCATCTGGCCCCTATTCGGCTATCCCACCCGTTTCACATTTGTACTTTGTTTGCTATGGACTCCTACCATCTATTTTCTAGTCTGTTTAGGCTATTAAGCAAAAGAAAAATTTAATAATTCACCATAAATTATTTAAACTTTTTTGTCGTCTTTTCATTCATTAAATCTTATAAATGGATTTTAAATTTTTATTTCGATTAGTTTTTATGGACTAATCTTAATTTTGTAATTAATAAATTTTAAATTGTAATTACTTTTTGATTATATGTTAAGTTTCAAAAATATTATGGAGATTATGAAAAAATTTTGTAGTGATTATAGGAATTAGTGTTTACTATACTATGTTAAGTTATTATTAGTATGTATTTTAAAATTTAACGATAAATAGAAATATCTCAAAACTATAAAACTTTTAGTTCATATACCAATCAGGCAATTAGATAGTTATCGTCGGGCTGCAATCAGTTCTTGGATATAACGTAGGTCCTAAAATTTGATTCAGTCTTGCATATTTATCTTTACCATAGTTTGATCATCTGCAACTGGCGCTACTTTCGTATAATTTGTCATTAATATTTTTAGTTGTCAAACTTTGTACACTTAAGAAATTTCTTGACGTATGATATGATTGGAAAATTTTTTATAGAGTAAATTTTTCTTTCTTCAAAAGAATCACAAGGCGTGCATATGATTTCACCATATAAAGGGATGCATCTGATCATACTGTTATATTATTCATTATGCCAATATTGTAATATAAAAACTACTTATGTAGATGTGATTATGTAGGAAATTATTATATTGTCACATTGACATCCAATAATAATAACATGCTATGATTTTCAATTCTTTATTTCATAATATACTGTAACTGTCCCGTAAATGAATCACTATTACAATCATTCTCCAATCATATCTGTTTTATTGAGTGAATCCAAACCATCATACTTTATTATATTCGTCATTTCTCTTAAATTTGAATAATGATTTAATATTATAAAATGAATCCAAAAATGAGTTATTTTTTCGGTAAAGCAGTAACCACTTTTTTATGCTTATATTTTAAATCACATTAGCAATCTGTTCAATTATCATAGAATGATCATTCATCATCGGACTTTTTTTTTCTTGCTAATATATTGTCCGATACATTTTTGGCACATCATTATAAGTATAATACATATTTTTAATGCTATGCATGCTTTAATGCAAAGAAAAACTCTATTGGACATCATATAATTTACCTTTTGGGTCTTCACATTTTTCTTGGCAATAAATCAACATATGACACGTAAAATCGACTAATACATTTGTAGACCTTTTGATAAATTTAAAAATAAAATGTAGAATTATGTTCATAAGTATTTATTTTCAAAGCATCAAAAGAAATAATGGTAACATAAATTCACTGGACGTTTCGAAGTGAAAAAAACAAAGGAAGCATTTAGATGATGCGTGGAGCTTATGGTATTTTTTAGAGGATGATGTGTCGTTTATGATGTGTCATGATGAGAGCCGGTGATATGTTTGATCATGTTTTATAATGATTTACAGATATAACCTTGATTTGATGTTTTTTAATAAGAATGAAGATAAAAAAATATAAGATAAAATAAGGACAATACAGTCTGCACATGCCAAAAAGTATTTAAAATTTATTATATAGATATAATATATAAATTTAAAGAATTTATAATATATTGTTTTTTTTATGATGGGGACGCTCATGCGTCAGCTAAGGGGAAAGTAAAAATAAACAAAGGAAAAAAGAAGCAAAAGCAACAAAGCGACAAAGTGAAACCAACAATCTAGAGGCGGGGGCGCCACACTCCCATCATGTCCGCCGCTAGTAAAGGCCGGGCTTCATCGGGGGAAGGCCCACGTGGTGAAAAATTCCATCTCGCGAGCACCCCTCTTGGCCAGACAGTCAGCAACAAAGTTTCCCTCGCGAAAAATATGGGACCAACAAAGCCCCGGGTTTAACTGGAGCAAGTCGCGAATCAACCTCACGAGAGGGAAGATAGGATGATCCCTATCCACATCGGAATAAATGACATTGATGGCCTCAAGAGAATCAGAGTAGCAGCACGCCTCTCGAATACCTCTATCTAGCAGAAGTCGCAACCCATTCAGAATGCCATGCAATTAAGCAACTAAAATAGCGGAGTTTCCAACATTGCCGGAGAACCCGACTTGCCAGTTGCCAATATCATCACGAATAACTCCGCCAAACCCAGCTCTCCCCGGGTTTCCAGCGACACTACCATCAACATGCAGCACAACCCCTTCATGTTGGCGAGGATGCCAGCAAACCAAGCATGGGGTTACTCGACGGGGCAGCCGGCCATGCACTCGATCAAACCCCTCACCAACCGTGAGTGCCCGGGCGATAATGGAAGACCGAACAGGGCACCCACGTCGAAAACACTTGGCATTCCTCGCACACCAGATACCCCACAGTAACGCCCACAACTTGCCAGGCCATCGTCGAGTAAGGGTTCTCCAAAACCACCCCACCTCTCCATCCGGATGCAGAGGAACCCGAAGGGGACCATTCATCCAGGCCCAAGCAGAAGTGACCCAAGAGCAATTGAAGAATAGATGCACTGAGGACTCATCATGCAGGCCGCCTACTGAACATAGGGCCGAAGTGGCCAAGTGGCGTCTCATACACAGCTGGTTAGTGGGTAAGGCATCATGAACTATTAGCCACATAAGGAAACGGACCTTCTCTGCAGCTGGAATCCTCCAAACCCAAGTTTTGTTGAAGTCACACTCAACGCCCCGGGCTCGCAGCAACCACTCATAGCCGGTTTTAACTGAATAAAGACCCGAGAGGCTGCCTTCCCAGATTATCGAGTCGGCTGCCGTGTCATGAAGGAGGGGAGGGCCGAACTCCATGACCTCATCCCGAACAAAATCCGGCACCGACGTAGATATGTTATCCAAACACCAATTACCTTCTAACACAACATCCTTCACGCGGAGATCAATATCCAGGTGGTGAACATGTGGTATCCAAGGGCCAATAGGACCAGCTTTGAGCCAATGAGGAAACCATAAGCTACAATCGTATGTCCCTACTCGAATGCAAAAACCCTTGGCAAATATGGGATCCAGGCGCGTCTGATGGGTAATTTTCACTACTCATATTTTACCACAAGCGGATGGTTGTCATCAAGTAATAAAAACCGGTGAATACCGGGTCGAACCAAAGGGAATTCAGAATATTATTTCATTCTGGAGAAAACTTAGTCATTTTAAGTTCATTAATAATATATATTATATTTTGAAAAGAGTTTGTTTAATTCTAATGGTGATTAAATTAAAATAATAGCATTAAATTTAAAAATAAAGCAAGTTAAAAATTTAAAATAATAAAAATAAAAATAAGATATATGCTTGTAATGATTTAGAACATGTCATCTTTATATAAAAGCGAAATTGCATAATGATTTAGCATTTCCCAATGTCTAAAAAGATCAATTTCAGCAGAATTAATAATTTTATAAAGATTAAAAATATGCCAATTTCCTAATTTTCATAATTTGTAAAAACAGACTTCATGGAAGCAAATTAAATTATCTAACATTCTGCAATCATCAGTCTAGGCATAAATTTGAGTCTTTCCCAAGCATACAAATTTTCCTATTGTGATTAAACGACACATTTCATTTCCCAAATCAGCGTGTACATGCCGGAATCTATTTTAATGTGATTTATTCCCAAGACCGGTACTAAAATCTAATTTCCACTTTTTATCTCCCGATTTAGCAAAGCAGAAATCATACAGATTAGATTCTAACATTTAATTATGCAGAATAGTGTAAATAATCTAACAATTATGGTAAAATATTGATAAAACATGGTAAAATGGATTTTAATACTAAATTTAGAATGTGAACAGATTAGGATATTGCCAGATTACTGTAGACAAAATATGCAGAATGATCGATCATTTCAGATTAGCAGATTAAAAATGCAGATTCCAGAATTTTTGCCAAAACATAATCATCGATCAATTGCAGGCATCCAATACATAATCCAAATTCAAATTCTAATATCATAGCAGATTAATCCAGATTACACAGATAAACATCGACATTTATTAAATTACTTCCATAAAACATAGATTCATACTTCAAAGTGATTCCGAACTCCCGTTCTAGAACACTTCTAACACGAACAACATAGAAATCCATTTACAAACATGAAAATAGTAGGAAATTATGTTTAAAAGCAAATCCTAAACATTACAAAGCGAGAAAAAGAAAAACAACACCTAGAATGCGAAGAACACAGTCAGAAAGACGTTCTGATCACTTCCTCCGGCATGCTTCGGTGTTATCGGCCTTCTTCTCCAAAGTTGCAGAGATGTATATGTCGAATTATGAGTCTGCCATCAGTCTGGAATGAAGAGAATGACGAAAAACGGGCTTTAAAACCGTGTTCGGGAGGTTAGAAAACCTCCAAACCGCGACTGTGGCGCCCAAAGTGGCGCTCAGGACCTGTTTTAGGCGCCGCGAAGAAGAGTCGGCGCATCCTGAAGCTTTTTCCACAATTTCAGCTTGCGGCGCATTTTGCGGCGCTCCGGAGGTGTTTTAGGCGCCGCCAAGAAGGTGCGGAGCATTCTGAAGCTTTTTCACCTCTGAAATTTTTCTAAGTGTTGATGCGGCGCTCCGGAGTACTTTTATGCTTCGCCATGCCTGTGCGGTGCATTCTGGGAAGATTTCATTTTTTTTTTTTTTCTGAATCTTGGCACATATCACATTAGATATTCCTTATTTTCCAAAATAAAACTTTCAAACATCGCTCTTCATCATTTAAATGCCTGAAACAATATTGCAATGCATTAGGTTTGCCAAAGTCTTATTAAAAACACATAAAAACATGGTAAATTTAACCTAAATAAGCCAAATCTAACCATGATCACTTGAAAAATAAAAACACATGAAATACACATAAAAGTGCAATGAATTAAGGTAAAAATGCACTCATTTTGGACATATTTTGATACAATTCAAGCTTGTATAAGTGTGGTTTCACAGGGTGCATCAACATCCTCACACTTAAATATTGCTCGTCCCTTGAGCAATGAAGTCAATTAACACATCACTTGCCAATCAAGATAATAAGGATAAAGTCACTACAGTTATGCCAAATCATAGATTTCAACAACGCAATGAGCTAAAGAGTTCAAAGTTTAATGTGCTAGAACAAGGTAAATTGTCATGCATCAGCTGTCAAAACCAGGTATCCAAAGCACTTACAGTACAAAAAGCAGATTAATCACACATAGCAACTCGAAATGGGAGAGTGAATAATGTAAATATGTTTTTCTATTCCCGTCTTCAAATATACTCAATTAATGACTCGGTTTCACAATTATTCAAGACACTTTGGCTGAGTTGTAGACGGTTGAATTCCAAAAGCTACTCATGTCTAAGAATACGTGCCAGTCATATAGCCAAGAGTTTATAAATATTCTGTTTAATACCCCTTTATTCGGATTTTTTTTTTTTTTTACTCTTGCATTTTCTAATTTTTCCTTTTCTTTTCTTTTTGCAAGATATAATTACTGTTTTTCTTCATTTCATTTTGTTTGTTTGTTTTTTTTTTTAAATAGGGGTTTTACTCTGACTTTATTGTAATTAAGCATTTAAGGAGACATGGAACGAGCATATTCATATATATAAATAATGATAACTCTCCAAAGACAAGTAAACCAGTCTAATTAATCAAAAAGCTTTCTGCAAAGTAAATAGAATTGTCACCAAAGTTCGAACAACTAGCATGACAATTTAACAAAGTCTAGGACTTTAAACTAAGAATCATAATGCTCATTAAGTTGTAAAATCGGATCTAAGCAGAACAGTTAGACTTATTCGGATTTTCTTAAGATTGGTTGTGATGTGGTAATTCAAATAATAGCATACTGTGAAAACACAATTTATATCTAAAATAATGTATATACCCATATAATGCATATACCAGTTTTATTCAAAGGATAATAAAACATTAAAATATAACTAAGCTCTTACCAAATTACTTCATGCAGTTTGAAAAATATAAAACATGAAAAGATCACACCTGGAATGTTTAGGACTCTGAATTTCACTTCATCATCACGGCTGTCATCTTGCTCCTTTGTTGGCATATCCTGCTTTTAATATATTTATATAGCAATCACTCAAGCAAATAGGATTGTTAGTGCATATGGGAATTCCAAAGTAATCAGAATCATAAAACACCATCCATAACTCAAATTATAATATTTAACAGCAATTTCCAGCAACTTTATTAAGTATGGACAGATTTGATATATAATAAATTTCAGAATTCACCAAAAGCAAAACATTATAAATTCTAGAGCAGAATTTACAGCAAAATGCCAACAGCTATAGCAAAATATACCATCATTCTTTATTATAACTCAACCCTGTATGATGTATTAAATAAATGGTTTATGCATTGAATAAACTAAATGGACCTGTTGATGAAGAATTTTGAAAATGTGATCATAATAGAAACTCATCCATCCTCACACTTAAACTGAACTACCAGTTTAGTTTAAGTGCATAATAAAGAGATTAAAATGTGGGATTAAATTTTTTTTTTAATTTCAAAAATAAGAATATATAGCATGCATTTAAAAAGTTAGAATGAATTAGATCATACCTTTTAAATATATAAAATTTTCAGCTTTTTTAATATGATCAAATTTATTGATTTTAATGCCTGCGTTGTGTAAAATCATAAAGATTCGACACTTCAACAACATTAATCCCGCTTCTTCATCAATTATCATGGTTATTTACTTTCCTGTTATCAAATCAAGAGCTCACAACATTCCAGTTTAACATGATTTAAGTAAGAGCTATTTTATTAGAATTAAAAACATGCATAAACATAACTTAAACATAAATATAAACTTAACCACATGCTTACCATATTCACTATAAATAAAACACCTAAGTAGTGCATAGCAGAGCAAACCAATATTCATAGCAAAACCATCCAACTAAGTAACAAAGGTATTTCTTATACATTATTTGTGGAACCTGGTTACACAAAAACTTCGAGTTAGTGTTAAATATATGCATTGCTCCCCATCCTCACACTTAAGTTTAAACCAAAAGTTTAACTTAAGTGCAATATATAAAGCAAACATATACCAACCTAGAATGTGGGATTTAAACAACTAAATGATCAATATATTTTATTTTAAAGCTATAAGTTCTAAGTCTCTTACAAATTTAAGAAAATCACTTTTTAGAACTTAAAACTTATTAAAAAGAACACATTTTTAAGCTATAAAAACTCCCTTTTTGTTAAAAATTTCAGATTTAATGCTTAAAGCTAATTTGCAAACTAGTTCTTATTAATGATTCGAAATAATGATCAAGAACTTTTAGTTTATTGTTTTAAATAACATAAGTTTGCCTTTTTAGTTAAAAATTCATAGGATGAGTTTTTTTATAATAAAAATGTTTCTTTTTCATAAATTAGAGAAAAAATGTAGTCTCAAGCTTGAATGTTACCAAAATTTATAAATGTAGATTAAAACAACATGGTTAACAATATTCATAGATCAACTTAAAAGCTTAAACATGTTATTTTAACTCATTTTAAACAAATTTTCAGAATTCCCAAGCTGTAATTTCAGTTTTTAGAATACTGCAATCCTAAAATTTTGATAAATAATTTGAAACTTTTGAAGTTGAGCTTGAAAACATGTTCTAATACCATATTGTTCACTTCAACCTAACATTCATGCACTTAAACCAAATTTTAATCCCACATTCTAATAAACCCAAAATCAAAGCAACAACACAAATACCAACAATAATGCATTCCAAATCACAAAATTGGATGGATTATTGAACTAGAATAGCTATACTTACCTCAAATTGAATACATTTCAGCTTCTACTTTCACCACATAACATGCACTACTTAATTATTAAATTAGAAATATGGTGGGGCATATTTTATTAACAAAATTAAAAACCTAAACAATTAAGCATAACGTGACATAAAATGAAAATAAAAACATGCATAAACCATAAATATGATAATAAAGACAAACAAAAACATATTATTATTATTTTTATTAATATTATTATTTTTATTTTTATTTTATTATTATTATTATTATTATTATTTTTTGAACAGTGGTGGAAGGAAAATTGAAGATGATGACTGCGGTTGTGAGATTCAACAGAGAGAGGACTGTGAAAGATAGAACAGGAGGGAGATGACTTATTTTATTATTATTATCTTTTATTTTTTTTAATTTTATTTATTTATTTTTTTTAAGGTTTACATTAAATGGGTAGGTTTTTAAGCCCAATTAGAAGATCTATGATTAAATTTGAGCTAATTGGAGATGAATTAGAATCGACTTTTGTAAAAATTCAAGTTTGGCACAAACCCAACGATTCCATTTAATACTACATGTGGTGCTCAAACAAGCTTTTACGCATTATTAGTGTGAATGAAACCCAAAATGCCTTGCTTGTGTTACTTTCGGTGCTTAACTGAGTTTTTGAAAACCATTTACGAAGAGTGGCATCTAAAACTCAGTATTTGTACAGACTTTGTAGCAAAAATACATTGCGTGATTTGTTTAAATGAAACCTAATATTGCATCCATATTCCTATTCATCTTTTCAGTAAAACTACCCTAATTAGTTCTAATAATCTCCTATAAATATTTATGAAATTCTGTTCATTTTCATCAATCCTTCTATCAATTAATTTCAGCCTTTTCTCATATTTTATTTAAATCACCACAAAATTTTTTTCACTTATTGATCACTCTAATTCTTATCTCGTCTCAGTTCAATTGCATAAGAATCATTTCAAATTACATATAATGAAAGTCATGCAAGAACCATTTTTATATTTTTTTTTTAGTTGTAAGTAAAATATATAAACTAAAATAAAAGAAAATCAAACATATTAAGCAAAAGACATAAAAAACTATTGCTAAGCATGCAAAGGCAGTATGCGAATTCCCTTTCCTAATTAGCTTTCAAAGACAAATGCACCATTTTCTAAAAATTTTAAAACTTTGAATGGTGAGTGCACTTCCATGATCCTGTCATTCATGAGTTATAAGGTCAAATTGCACATCTTTATACAACAATTTAAATAAAGGCAATGCAATCATAGGAAAATTATTGATAAACATTCTAAAATATCCAGCATTTCCTTTTAAAAAAAACTCAGTAAAGTTGTAATGTTGTCAAGAGGTGAAATTTAATCTCAAACTTTAGCTCTAGCATCCGTTCTCAACACTTGATTTAATGCATTTAATTAAAAGTAATCTAATTTATTGAGAAATACTTACCTCAAGTGTGGTGCTAATACCTTTAAATGAAGTGTAGGTGGCTTTTCAATCGAGGCTATCCACTTGAAATCCTCAATTGTATATGCTGTATACAACGCGCCGCCTCCTCACACTTGTTCTCTTGCAAATCTTCCTCTTTTTTAGATGAGAAACCAAGTATTCTTTTAAATTTCTGGATCACACACTGATTTAGCTCGATGCCCTTGCACGACATAGAATAGCAAAAAGTTATAACAATATTTAAAAAGTAGAAATAACATAAATATATTCAAATAAACTTAAAACAACATAATTTTCACAATAATTCCCCGGCAACGGCGCCAAAAACTTGATGGGTAATTTTCACTACTCATATTTTACCACAAGCGGATGGTTGTCATCAAGTAATAAAAACCGGTGAATACCGGGTCGAACCCAAGGGAATTCAGAATATTATTTCATTCTGGAGAAAACTTAGTCATTTTAAGTTCATTAATAATATATATTATATTTTGAAAAGAGTTTGTTTAATTCTAATGGTGATTAAATTAAAATAATAGCATTAAATTTAAAAATAAAGCAAGTTAAAAATTTAAAATAATAAAAATAAAAATAAGATATATGCTTGTAATGATTTAGAACATGTCATCTTTATATAAAAGCGAAATTGCATAATGATTTAGCATTTCCCAATGTCTAAAAAGATCAATTTCAGCAGAATTAATAATTTTATAAAGATTAAAAATATGCCAATTTCCTAATTTTCATAATTTGTAAAAACAGACTTCATGGAAGCAAATTAAATTATCTAACATTCTGCAATCATCAGTCTAGGCATAAATTTGAGTCTTTCCCAAGCATACAAATTTTCCTATTGTGATTAAACGACACATTTCATTTCCCAAATCAGCGTGTACATGCCGGAATCTATTTTAATGTGATTTATTCCCAAGACCGGTACTAAAATCTAATTTCCACTTTTTATCTCCCGATTTAGCAAAGCAGAAATCATACAGATTAGATTCTAACATTTAATTATGCAGAATAGTGTAAATAATCTAACAATTATGGTAAAATATTGATAAAACATGGTAAAATGGATTTTAATACTAAATTTAGAATGTGAACAGATTAGGATATTGCCAGATTACTGTAGACAAAATATGCAGAATGATCGATCATTTCAGATTAGCAGATTAAAAATGCAGATTCCAGAATTTTTGCCAAAACATAATCATCGATTAATTGCAGGCATCCAATACATAATCCAAATTCAAATTCTAATATCATAGCAGATTAATCCAGATTACACAGATAAACATCGACATTTATTAAATTACTTCCATAAAACATAGATTCATACTTCAAAGTGATTCCGAACTCCCGTTCTAGAACACTTCTAACACGAACAACATAGAAATCCATTTACAAACATGAAAATAGTAGGAAATTATGTTTAAAAGCAAATCCTAAACATTACAAAGCGAGAAAAAGAAAAACAACACCTAGAATGCGAAGAACACAGTCAGAAAGACGTTCTGATCACTTCCTCCGGCATGCTTCGGTGTTATCGGCCTTCTTCTCCAAAGTTGCAGAGATGTATATGTCGAATTATGAGTCTGCCATCAGTCTGGGATGAAGAGAATGACGAAAAACGGGCTTTAAAACCGTGTTCGGGAGGTTAGAAAACCTCCAAACCGCGACTGTGGCGCCCAAAGTGGCGCTCAGGACCTGTTTTAGGCGCCGCGAAGAAGAGTCGGCGCATCCTGAAGCTTTTTCCACAATTTCAGCTTGCGGCGCATTTTGCGGCGCTCCGGAGGTGTTTTAGGCGCCGCCAAGAAGGTGCGGAGCATTCTGAAGCTTTTTCACCTCTGAAATATTTCTAAGTGTTGATGCGGCGCATTTTGCGGCGCTCCGGAGTACTTTTATGCTCCGCCATGCCTGTGCGGTGCATTCTGGGAAGATTTCATTTTTTTTTTTTTTTTCTGAATCTTGGCACATATCACATTAGATATTCCTTATTTTCCAAAATAAAACTTTCAAACATCGCTCTTCATCATTTAAATGCCTGAAACAATATTGCAATGCATTAGGTTTGCCAAAGTCTTATTAAAAACACATAAAAACATGGTAAATTTAACCTAAATAAGCCAAATCTAACCATGATCACTTGAAAAATAAAAACACATGAAATACACATAAAAGTGCAATGAATTAAGGTAAAAATGCACTCATTTTGGACATATTTTGATACAATTCAAGCTTGTATAAGTGTGGTTTCACAGGGTGCATCAAGTCAAAGCTTGATAGATAGGCAAGGCTCCAGGCTTCGCAGGGAAGTTATTGAGACCACAGCCATATTTAGCCAACAAGAACTGGGATTCTAGTTTCAACGGCTTGCAAACAACATTCGTGTAGACTTTACCAAGGAGGGAAGTATTCATGTCGCGACACGTACGGATACCAATCCCTCGCATAGATCGCGGGAGTGCAACCCGGCTCCAGCAAATCAAGTGCAGGCCACGACCACCAACATCCTTCCAAATAAATGAACTGATCAGCCGGTCCAGTTGATCGCAGACAACTGAAGGCAACCAAAAACGCTGCATAATATAAGATGGGATAGCTGACAAAAGCGACCTAACAAGTGTCAATCGTCTAGCCTTGCTCAAAAGGGACCGTTTCCAGGAGCTGAAATGGGAATGCATTCGCTCCACCAGGCTGTCAAAATGCGTGTTCCTCACTCGACCATTAATAACTGGGAAACCAAGGTACCGGCTAAGATCAGTAGAAAAATCAATATTAAGGATTGAATGGAGCTCGCCAATGATAGAAGGAGGGGCAGCTGCAGACGCAAAGGCCAACGATTTCCTAGCATTTAAGCGGAGCCCAGAGTGTCCGGCAAAGCTAGCAAGAATCCCATCGATGACCCGGGCACACTCCGGATAAGCTTTAGCAAAAAGCAAAAGGTCATCGGCGAACATTAAATGCCAGAGAGAAGGGGCACCCATCGCAATATGCACCGACATCCATTGTCCTTGCGTTACCGATTGGGTAATTGTGCGCGACAATTTTTCCATAACCACAATAAATAAGTAGGGGGACAAAGGATCTCCCTGTCGAAGGCCCTTGGCCGAGGAAAAAAGGGCTAGTGCAACACCATTCCAGAGGATCGAATAAACTGGCGACCTCACACAAAACATAATCAACTAAAGAAGCCGCAAGGTAATACCCATTTCACCAAGGCAAACCTCCAAAAAATCGCAAGAAATATTGTCATAGGCTTTTTCTAAGTCAATCTTCAACAAGAAATCACAAGAGCGCCTATGAGGATTGCAGAAGGAAGTGATCACTTCTTGAAGAATAATAGCATTAGAGGTCGTACTGCAGCCGGGGAGAAAAGCTGACTGATAAGGACTAATATACTCTTGGAGGAGAGGTCTAAGCCGGTTGACTATAACTTTCGTGATGAACTTATTAAACAAATAAAAGTAGCAGCCACTTCTTGGGCGAATGATCCATTCCGAAAAGCACTGCAGACAAAATCACAAACAGTGTGACCCACAGAATCCCAATATGTTTTAAAGAATTCCGCCGGGAAGCCATTCGGACCCAGCGCAACAAATCCTTTTACTTGTTTGACCACCACGGCAACCTCTTAAGCACTGACCTCTTGATCCAATTGATGGTCCAGCCGCATCAAATGAAGGGGCACCAGGTTAGGCAGCGGACGGGAGGGGGTCTCAGAGTGGCCAAAGAGATGAGCGAAATGATTCCTGACAGATTCTGAAGAGTGTCCTCATTTGTGGTCCAGACACCATCAACATTCAGTCCCTTGATACTAACCCGTTGCCGCCGAAAACGGGTAAGATTATGAAAATATTTAGTATTCCTGTCACCAACCGAAATCCATTTATCGCGAGCTTTCTGGAACTATAGCAATTCCTCATGACGAAGAAGTGTGTCAAGCTCCCTGCCATGGATCGATTAAGCACTAGTTTGGAAGGAAGAGATGATGAACACAAAATAAGGTAATAGGGATAAGGAGGCTACCACGTTGGAGAACCCAATCCGAGAATCGTTTGCATTCGATAACACCCACGATTCCCCTGATCACTAATCCGAGTGGTGAACGATATGATCAAGCACACCTCTTGCTTGAAATGAATGATCATATGATGGATGATTCAATGATGACCTTCGAAAGCTCTTAGATTCACACACCAAAGAGATAACACTCAAAAGTTGTATATTCATTCAAAGGTGAGGGCCAAAGTGTTAGGGTGACCATATATATAGGCAACCCAAGTACAAGGGGATTCAACAAACCTAGCCATGAATTAAACAAGCAACAAAATAATAAAACCCTAAAAATATCCATGCAAGGATATGGCCTAAGGCCTGATGCGATTTAAGAGCATCGATGCGGTTTACAAGGTAAAAGACCGCATCGATGCAAAAATTAAAAATAAAGCAGGAAAATAGGTGAGGTGGTCTATGTGAGGCGAGGCGGTCTATTCGATGCGGTTTGCATGGGAATAGACCGCATCGATGCGGAATGGAGAAAATAAGGCAGAAATAGGGCGATGTGGTTTATGGGAGTCGAGGCGGTATTATCGATGCGGTTTAAACCGCATCGAGTACTTCGCATGCATGGGCACTGGAGGCGATGCGGTTTGTTCGATGTGGTCTATTGGAGACTGCATTGGGTAATCCGCATCGAATGAACTTGAGGCCTGGGGCATGTCTGAGGTGATGCGGTCCAGTTGATGCGGTCTAGACCGCATCGTTTCTTGTGGAAACCGCATCAAGGCCAAAATGTTGGAATTTGGCAATTCTTCTCTTGTCTCCTTGATGGGGCGGTCTTTTTCTCCTTGTACGCTCAAAATGGCCTTAACCCCTTTGGAAAAGTGTTGGCTCGAATTCTGCTCCCATTCCTCAGCTTCCTCGGACAGTATCTGGGATACTGCTTTGATGAATCTCTTGCCTCGTTGTCTGGAACATGGGCCTTCCGGTATAATCAGTGTTGTCGTTTTGGCTCCCATGCCATCCCCACCCCCTTGGGGAGGTTGATCCATCAACCGACGAGCATCTTCCTCGTCCCGTTCGAACAGCGACAAATCTGCAACATTGAAAACAGGATTAACATGGCCGTATTTCTCAGATAATTGCAATTTATAGGCATTATTATTAATCCTTTCTAAAACACGAAAGGGCCCATCTCCTCGCGGAGATAATTTGTTGCGTCTGCTCACTGGGAACCGCTCCTTCTTCCAGTTCAACCACACCCAATCCCCTGGGTTCAGCTTCAGCTCCTTCCGTCCTCTGTTGTTATATTTGGCGTATCCTTCTGCAGCTTTGATGAGACTGTCTTTCACATCCTTATGCATTTCCTTGATTGCTCTTGCCCTGTCCCTGCCATTAACGTTCAAATGCTCATTGCAAGGCAATGGCAATAAGTCTAGTGGCGTCAGTGGGTTAAAACCGTACACGACTTCAAATGGCGACATGTGGGTGGCACTATGTACGTGTCGGTTATAGGCACACTCAATATAAGGTAAGCACTCATCCTAAATTTTACTATTAGAAGCAGTAACTATCCTAAGCAAATTGCCTAAAATTCTATTAACTGCTTCCGTTTGTCCATCAGTTTGTGGGTGATAAGCAGTGGAAAATAACAGTCTCGTCCCTATTTCGGACTACAAGGATTTCCAAAAATAACTTACAAATTTTGCATCACGTTCGGATACAATAGTCCTCGGCACACCGTGGAGTCTTACAACTTCCTTGAAGAATAATTTGGCCACATGGTGTGCGTCATTTGTTTTGTCACAGGGTATGAAATGCGCCATCTTGGAGAACCTGTCAACCACAACAAAAATAGAATCTTTAGCTCGTGCAGTTCGAGGCAATCCTAAAACAAAATCCATAGATGAATCAATCCATGGGCCGTTAGGTGCCGGCAGTGCTTGGTACAGCCCGTGAGGCTTGGCGGTTGACTTAGCCTGCAGACAGGTTATGCATTTGTTGATGAAGTCTGCGACCTGCTTCTCCATCCCTGGCCAATGGAAACGTTCTGTCAGTACGCTCATTGTTGCAATTCTACCAAAGTGTCCCATCATGTCTCCAGAATGAGCCTCTGTAATCACTAGCTCTCTGACGGACCCTCTTGGTATACACAGCTTGTTTCCATAGTAAAGAAAGCCATTTAACTGAGAAAATTCCTTAAAGGCCATTTTCTCAGTCTTCTTGTAAATCTCCAAAATCTGTGTCCTGAGCATATAATTCCTTTATGTGCTCGAATCCTATCAAATGTGTGATTGCAAGAGCTGCTAAACTCATTCTCCTTGATAAGGCATCAGCAACCACATTATCTTTCCCCCTCTTGTAACAGATCACGTACGGGAATGACTCTATGAATGAGCTCCATCGAGCATGTCTGGCATTCTTCAACTGTCCTTGCCCTCGAATGTGCTTCAGCGTCTCATGATCTGTGTGGATAATGAACTCTCTTCCCCGCAAGTAATGTTGCCAAGTCCTTAAAGCTTGTACCACAGCATACAACTCTTTGTCATAGGTGGAGTAGTTCAGCTTAGCTGCTCCAAACTTCTCACTATGGTATGCAACTGGTCTTCCATCTTGCAACAGTACTGCGCCCATTCCGGTTCCGGATGCATCACATTCGATTTCGAATGGGAGATCAAAGTTGGGTAGAACTAACACCGGTGTGTGGGTGAGTTTATCCTTCAGTTCATCAAATGATTTCTGCTCCTTTTCTCCCCATCTGAACTGGAGTCCCTTCTTTAGCAATGACGTCATGGGTGCAGCAATGATACTGAATTGCGGTACAAATCTTCGAAAGAAACCGCACATGCCTAGGAATCATCTTACTTCATTGACGTTGGTTGGTGGAGTCCATTCAGAAATAGCCTTGATTTTTGACTCATCTACTTCCAGTCCATCTTTTCCAACCACAAATCCTAGAAAGGTTACTTCTGGCACGTGGAAAGTACACTTCTCGAAGTTTGCGTACAGCTCTGCTTTTCCAAGCTTGATAATCACCTGCACAACATGCTTAATATGATCAGATTCGTTGTGACTATAGATAAGAATGTCATCAAAATATACTACAACGAATTTTCCCATAAACTCCCTCAAAGTTTCATTCATGAGTCTCATAAATGTGGATGGAGCGTTGGTGAGACCAAAGGGCATCACGAGCCACTCATACAACCCAAACTTGGTCTTGAATGCAGTTTTCCACTCATCGCCTGGTTGCATGCGAATCTGGTGATATCCACTCTTCAAGTCTATCTTTGTGAAAATGTTCGCTCCTCCAAGCTCATCGAGCATATCATCAAGTCGTGGTATCGGATGACGATATTTGATCGTGATTGCATTGACAGCTCTGCAGTCGACGCACATCCTCCACGTTCCGTTCTTCTTCGGTACCAAGAGGACTGGCACTGCACAGGGAGACAGACTCTCCCGAACCCATCCCTTATCCAAGAGCTCTTGGACTTGCTTCTGGACTTCCTTGGTCTCGTCCAGGTTCATGCGGTAGGCAGGCCTATTTGGAATGGATGCTCCTGGCACGAAGTCTATCCTATGCTCTACACCTCTTAAAGGTTGTAATCCTGCTGGAAACTCTTATGGGAAAACATCCATGTTGTCTTCTAGCATCCTGTGAAAATCATCAGGCACTTTAATTGTAGCAGTAGAGTTCTTAGGAGTTTCCTCAATAGGTTTAACAAAAGCAAGGAAACAGTGACCTGGTATGGGTGCTTCTTCAATGGCTGCTTCCAGCTCATGCTTTGTCAGTAGTAAACACCTCTCTGAACCTGTCAAAAGTAATGGAGATTGGTTAGAATTGTCAGTGTTAATTACAACTCCCTTACATTTCTGTTTCCTCTTGTACTCTTCTTCTTCCTTCCGGATGTTTTCTACCAAGTTGCGATGATCAATCTTAACAGTCTTTGGTGGTAGTGACTTCATCGTGATTCTGCTTTGTCCATCTCGGAATGAGAGATCGTTTTCGGTGCCTATATAGATCACGCGCTTCTCATACATCCACGGTCTCCCTAGTAGCACATGGCAAGCGGTCATGGGAACTACATCGCACAAAATGTCCTCCGGGTAGGGCCCAATAGTGATTGGCACTCGTGCTTGATTCGCAACTTTGGTAGCCCCGTGCTCGTTCATCCAATGTAAATTGTATGGCTTCACGTGGTCTTGCATGGGTAGTCCCAACCTGCGCACAGTATAGAGACTAACAGCATTAACACAGCTACCATTGTCTATAATTAATGAGGCAACATTGCCTTTAAGTTTACAATGGTAATGAAATAGATTCTCCCTTTGTTCCGGAGCATTCCCTTTTAGCTCGTCAGCTTTCTCGGCTGTGAGCGCTCTCATGGCAATGAAGTTGGTCACATACTCTTCTTCATTTTCCTCCAAGACTACTCGGCTCAGATCGCCTTCGTATGGATACTGCTCATTGTCATTGTCTTCATGTTCATCTTCCGCTTCATCATACTCTTCATCAGAATCAACCTCTCTCCATATACCATCTTTTATCATGACCATTCGTCTCACTTTCTTGAAGCAATCCCGGGAATAATGGCCCTTTTGACCACACGTGAAATAGGTGACATCCTTGACGTCCCTCTTGGGTTTGTCTCGGTCGTCCTTCCTGTACTTGTATGGATCCTTGATGTCTTTCCCATCTCAAATGCTTTAGGCTTGTTAGGCCTATCATCTTTCGGTGCATTGGGCTTCCCGTATTTGTCAGTGGGCTTGGATGGTTGTTCATTTGATCGGGTCGTCCAATACTTGGTAGTGTTGGACATGATCGTTGATTTGACCGGCCTATCCCTCAATTGTTTGTCATTTTCTATGGCTAATTGAACCAGATGTTCTAGCCCGGTGTATTCCCTCAATTTTATTTCTGCTAGGACTTCTCTCTTTAACCCTCGTTTGAACATGGCCATCAGTAGCGGCTCGTCTTCATGCATCTGCGCTCTCATCATGAGGCGTTCCAAGTCCTTATAGTACTCATCTGCAGTCCTGTTACCCTGCACACAAAAATTGACTTTCATATATAGTTCAGCAAAATAATTGCTAGGAATGAATCGTTTCTCCATAGCATGCATTAATTGAGCCCAATTCGAAATTGTTGGGTGTCCATGATGCTGGATGTCGTGTTGGTGCTTTTGCCACCATTGTAGGGCATAGTCTTTGAATTCACACACAGCTAGTTGGATCTTGGTGAATTCATTATATTGTTGACAGTCATAGATCAATTCGATGGACTGCCTCCAATCGATGAATTCCTCCGGATCATTTGTCCCTTTGAACGCTGGTATGGTGAACTTGATCCCTCGAAGATCAGCTTCCCTTCTATTTGGCTCAATAGGCATTTGACCTCCATGTCCGAAGTCATCCTCAGCTTGTTGTTCTGGTACGGGTTCCAGATTTAATCTCTGCCGGACAGGCTGATGCAATGGCGGTCTGGGAATAGCTGCGGCTGGGGCCGGAGGTGGAGGGTGCTGGAACTGGACATTCATTGGGAATGTGGGTCGTGGAGGTGTCGGGGCTGGGACCCGTGGGCCTCGTGGACCTTGACGTCGGTCGTATGTTCCAAAGTGCAATCCCTGTTCCTCAATAGCTCTTTTAGCCTCGTCCATTATAGATGGGTGGATTCCACTAGTGCTTCCGGGAGTCATGTTTAGAGCTTGCCCTTGTATGGAGATTCGACTCGAAACATCATTTATGGTGCTTGCAAGTTCGTTGACACGATCGCGCATGGCGGCTATGCCTGCCACGTTAGCATCTACAGATTTGCGCATAGACTCAAGTTCGGTCTGCTTAGCAGTAGTTGCTTCCAGGTTCTTCAGGGTGGCCATCATTTCTCGCATCATAGGTCCGAAATCTTCTGCCATAGTAACCAGAAAAGATAAGAAACTAGATATATGTATAAGTTGTCAGTAGAAATCAACTGAATTTTGACGAGTGATCTCACAACTGTATCCTCACTGAAGGTCTTGAACTTCCTCACCAGTTGGTTCGATTCCCCAGTAGAGTCGTGCTCAATCGTATCAGACAACCAACAAAGTAGGGTGAAAGAAATAGAGTAATGGACGCACAGTGCACGAAACAGAATGCAGAGTTTGACTCAATCAAACAAAGGCACAGAGTAGTGTGTGGAGTGATCAATCTGAATTAATTAATCAGTTTACCACGTTAATCAGCTATGCAACAGATATCCTCAATCCTCACAATTTAGAAGTGTAAAGTATAAACCTCACAAATATAATCGCTCGGAAATAAATATCTGCCTCACTCACTCAACCCCAAAATAACTATCACCAAACTGTTGGGAAACAACTCGGTAATAATTACTGTTGAGGAACTCCACTATCTGCAATTGCAGACGGAGCTTCAACTCTGTGACTTGTGAACTGAATCAGCGGAACAGTGCAAGCACTTATTCCTCGAGGAATTCCAATATCAAGTGCGAACACTGACGGAACTTCAATCCGATTGATTGTTCGTGATTTAATTCAGTGAAGTCGTAGAGTAGGAAAAAATATGCAAAGATATGCAATTCCCCAAAAGACTTAGAAAAATTTTGAAATTTTTGGTGCTGGGGTGCAATTTAAGCAAGCGATGCGGTTTATAGAGTGATGCGGTTTAATGGAGTCCGCATGTAGGAGACCGCATCAATATCGGAGACACTTGGGAAAATTTTGGAAATTTGAACTGAGGCGCTTTGACTGAGGCGATGCGGTTTAACAATGTGATGCTGTTTAATTGAGACCGTATGCAACAAACCGCATCGAATACTTAATGAATTTTCTGGAAGTTTTGACTGTGATGCGCTTTAATCTATGCGATGCGGTTTAAAATGGGATGAATCCGCATGCACAAGACCGCATCAAGTGTCCCTTTCAAATAGATAGTGACCCACTTGAGTTTCTCCAATAGAATTGGCAGAAAAAAATTAATTCCCCACTACACGCTTGTACTACCCTAGACACACTTGTTCCCCAAGAAATTAAAAACAACACTCTCCAATAAACCCTAACCAATCAAAATTAGTACTACCCAAGAACAATATGAATATTCTCAAGAACTTGAAGAACATTCACAAATTCAAAGAAAATCCCAACACTCGGTTAACACTCAAAATGAGGATAAGCATGCATATAATACCGATTAATGCTTAAAATAGATATTTCAATCCAAATAAACCACAATAACACAAGATTAAGAGAATCACAAAGCAAAGTATACCAAACATATGAGTTTTGACAAGAACACTCTAGAAACCTAAAATATTCATATCTCACTCAATACTTGGCCAAATCAAGACAACCTTATATGAAACTCTAGGTAATCAGCTCAATGAACACGAATATGCAATCAGATTTGAGAAATATCAAGATCTACAGCACGGAAATCGATGGAACAGTAAACAGGATAATGGGTATTCAAGAACAAACACTATTTTTGGACTTTTGATATAATAGAAAATAAACTAGGCCTAATCTAGCTCTGATACCAGAAATAATACTGTCATGGATTGATTAAGCACTAGTTTAGAAGGAAGAGATGATGAACACAAAATAAGGTAATAGGGATAAGGAGGCTACCACATTGGAGAACCCAATCCGAGAATCGTTTGCATTCGATAACACCCACGATTCCCCCGATCACTAATCCGAGTGGTGAACGATACGATCAAGCACACCTCTTGCTTGAAAGGAATGATCCAGTGATGGATGATTCAATGATGACCTTCGAAAGCTCTTGGATTCACACACCAAAGAGATAACACTCAAAAGTTGTATACTCATTCAAAGGTGAGGGCCAAAGTGTTAGGGTGGCCATATATATAGGCAACCCAAGTACAAGGAGATTCAACAACCCTAGCCATGAATTAAACAAGCAACAAAATATTAAAACCCTAAAAATATCCATGCAAGGATATGGCCTAAGGCCTGATGCAGTTTCAGAGCATCGACGCGTTTTACAAGGTAAGAGACAACATCGATGCAAAAATTAAAAATAAAGCAGGAAAATAGGTGAGGCGGTCTCTGTGAGGCGAGGCGGTCTATTCGATGCGGTTTGCATGGGAATAGACCGCATCGATGCGGAATGGAGAAAATATGGCAGAAATAGGGCGATGCGGTTTATGGGAGTCGATGCGGTATTGTCGATGCGGTTTAAACCGCATCGAGTACTTCGCATGCATGGGCACTGGAGGCGATGCGGTTTGTTTGATGCGGTCTATTGGAGACCGCATTGGGTAATCCGCATCGAATGAACTTGAGGCCTGGGGCATGTCTGAGGTGATGCGGTCTAGACCACATCGTTTCTTGTGGAAACCGCATCAAGGCCAAAATGTTGGAATTTGGCAATTCTTCTCTTGTCTCCTTGATGGGGCGGTCTTCTTCTCCATGTACGCTCAAAATGGCCTTAACCCATTTGGAAAACTGTTGGCTCGAATTCTGCTCCCATTCCTCAGCTTCCTCGGACAGTATCTGGGATACTGCTTTGATGAATCTCTTGGCTCGTTGTCTGGAACACGGGCCTTCGGGTATGATCAGTGTTGTCGTTTTGGCTCCCATGCCACTCCCCCATGAGCTGAGTCTCCAAGCGGGCATACGTTGAAGAGTCAACCCGAAGAAGGCATCTTCTCACGCCCTCCAACCTGCTCAACAGTTTCCTCTTACGTCTTTTCAGATTGCCAAAAATAGTTTGATTAAAATTGATAGAAGCATTTTTCACACCATCTAGACGCACAGGCAGCGGAAAATTAGTTGCATTCCAAGATGCATCAACAATACTCCCATATATAGGGTGAGTGGACCACATCCCTTCCCATCAAAATGGTTTACCACTCAGCCGACGGCTAGCAACCGAACACCTGAGAAAAAGGGGGTTATGATCCGACGAGCGCCGAGTAAGGACCTCAACAGAATATCGGGGAAAATGAGAAACCCAACCAGCATTTGTAACGGCTCGGTCAAGCCGTTTTCGAGCCAAAGGCCCGCCAGTAGTATTCCTCTGCCAGGTATAAGGGTCGCCTGTCATAGTGAGAGTCTCCACTCCACAATCTGCTAATACGGCAAGAAACTGACAACATTGGCTTGACGGAGCCGAAATACCCAAAGCCTCAGACGGAGAAATAATGTCATTCCAATCCCCTATGGCCAACCATGGCCCCTGTATGTTGGCGGCCAGCGTTCGCATATCACTCCAGTCGGAGAGGCGCTCACGAGCAATAGGGTTGGCATAAACTGCAGTGCAGTGCCACACAGAAGTATCCCGACTGATCGGACAAGTAATAATTTATAATATATTGTTATCAAAAAGAATTTATAATAATATAATTTCAATTATATATTTACAAAATATAATATATAATAGTATAATTTAATTTATTTTTAATTTATATCTTTTTAAAATATATAAAAAGAATTTCTCAAGATTTTTTAAATTAATATATAGATTTATTTTCTAAATATAATGAAATATTAGAAATATATTTTTTAAGAATATTTAGATTGACTTTAATTCAGTATTTATTATATAGATGACACGTGGCAACTTGTGATTTTTTTAGAGGATGATGTGGCGTTTATGATGTGTCATGATGAGAGTCGTTGATATGTTTGATCATGTTTTATAATGATTTACAGATATAACCTTGATTTGATATTTTTTTAATAAGAATGAAGATAAAAATATACTACCTCTGTCTCATTATAATCGCTACGGACCCACCTGAGACGTATGCCGATACACATTTTTAACGGTTAATAACTTAAATTGTGTACAATAAAAAATTATAAAAATTTGATATTCTAAAACTACAAGATTAGACGAATCTAACAAGATCTCACTTGACTATGTTTTTCTTACATAACTATGATAAAAATATGAATCAAACTTAAACAGTGAATAGTGTCAAAAAGTCAAACGTGACAATCTAAATGAGACGGAGGAAGTAAGATACAATAAGAGCAATACAGTCTGCACATGCCAAAAAGTATTCAGGATTTATTATATAGATACATATATAGTGAAGATATATATAGTCAAATTTTGTATTGTTAATTCGCTGAATTACATAATTTAAAGTATATGTTTTAGGGATCCGTTAGGGTGCCGCGACATGATGTGCTGTGGCATATCATAGCCGTTCATTTATTTTGGAAATTAATGGTTGAGATCAACTGTAACACCCCCGTTTCCACGCTCAGCAAAGCAACGGAAGTTACCAATGCGAACCCGGGGTTGTTACCGCCACGCCTCCCGATTAAGCTCGCATTTGCCTTGCATTTGCTAACTTAATCGAAAAGCGTTAAGGCTAATTTTAAATTTAATTCTAACCATACTTTAAACTGACTTATTATTTATAAAATAAATCTTTGGAATAATATAATACAATTTATAAAATATGACGATTATAATTTACCGCTGCGAAAATAATTTTTTTTTCATATTAACTAAAGTTTAAAAATGAGGCTTTACTAGCTAATTTGCGAAAGCATGGTTAAATAAATTTAAAGGAATATATTTCATTCGGGTCAAATATCAGAGTTTATAAAATATGATAACTATGATTTTCTATTTAAAAAGGCAATCTTATGGCCAATAAAAAAAAATAATTTAAAATAACCAGTATAAAAGTGATACTGACACCCATGCCTGTGCCCATGCCTCTTAGTAGGGTCCACATATATCAAACCCTGTAAAACGAAGTAAGTAAAGTTTATCAGCCCACTGGCTGAGCAAGTAAATTATTGTCCCTTGGACAAAAACAATTTAATATTACTCAACAGTAAATGGCATGTCAAACCAATTACAATAATTCAATCCACATATAGCTCGACTATGATGCCTACACCCGGGGTATCTCATAGGACCTAGCATGCCCTCATAATGACCGAAGTCAAAATATGAGTACACAAGGATGGCCCTACCTTGCGATCTAGAAAACGACTGTGAGACCCTTGGTCAAACACAATCCTATTCATGGGAATCCCTTGGATAACCCACGAAATATCTCACGAAGATATCCACCTCTGGGGTATAACTCGTATAATAATAATTCAATAATTCACATGTCATACACTGAAATTTAATCTTTCACATGCATGGCCTAGCCCAAAATATTTAAACACATAATGGGACATAACCTCTGCATAAATCACTTGCATGAATAAACCCTAGAATTATTAAAACACAAAGGAATTTAGACATGCAAAAATACTCTTGGGACAAAGCCCGCAGAATAAAAATTTACTTACAATTTCTTCCGACGATAGCTTACTAAACTTTTAGAACTCTGAATATACCAATCGCGAACCACACTCTACACTCTCCTCTCACTTGTTTTATATCCATGTCTCTAGCTGAGTTATGATTTTTTTTCACAGCTTGTTGCCCGTATTTATAGTTGAGCATGGCGGTTTCTTCATGAATTTTTTTTTCACATAGCTTTGATGATCTGCCTAGTCTTTGTATAGACTATCAAACTTGTATATCCTAATTCTATCACACGTATTCATGCATGCAAAATTTGTTATACTCTGTACGTGGATACTTTGCTTCCCTTGTAAGTGTATACTATCTCTTTGTTTTGATCTTGATCATACTTTATTGCATTATATTATTTTATTTACTAACCTTTTTGTTCTTGATTATTTTTTTTCAATGCCATGTATTTTATTTTCTACATACTGTGCATTGAATATACTCCCTCCGTTTTTGAAAAATTTTAACATTCCTGCGTTTCACGTTATCCAATGCATATTTTTTATGCTTAATATCTCAAATTGTGTAATGATAAAAATTCTAAAAATTTAATATTCTAAAACTACGCGATTAGACGAATATAACAAGATCTCACTTGACTATGTTTTATCTTGTATAATTGTGTTAAAAATTTGAATCAAAGTTACCCAGTGAATAGTAACTACTATGCAAATGTAACAATTATTTCCAAACGGAGGGAGTATTATTATTCTATTATATTTTCCAGCATTGCATCTTTATGATGGCTGAATTTCTTGATCTGTATTTTATTATTGTACCACTTATTTCCATTTTATCTTAAAATCGAAAAATATTTTATTGATAATGAAGTTCGAACTTAGGACCTATAAAATAGGAGTCTCACCTTAATACAATAGGATATTGATGACTTTATGTTAAATAATAAAACTAAAAGTAATGTCTAATCTTTATTTGATAAAATATTTTCCAAGTTTTATCAAATAAAGATTAAAATAACTCATTTTCTTTCAAATGATCTCTTATCTTGGAAAAGATTAGTTTATTTTCCAACTCAATTTATTTTCTTAAAAAAATAATACAAAATTATTTCTTTAGAAAAACATAGCTAACTTTCGGGGTATTACATCAACTTGAAGGGTAAAATAGTAAATTTGATATATTCCTCCCAAATATAGTTAGTACATTTCAGCGACAGCATAGGTACATTTCAGCAATATGTTGATTAATAGCGACAAACTATAATATATTTCAACGACATGTGATAGTATATTTCAGCGACGTGCTATAGTAATTTTCAGCGACCGGATAATATGCATTTCAGCGACTTCGTAAAGTTGCAACCCCAATTCTTCATTTAACATATTTCAGCGACGGTTTCTATGTAGTTCAGCGACGTATTATAATATATTTCAGCGACCTGCTATAGTATTTTTCAGCGACGGGATGATATGCATTTCAGCGACTTCGTAAAAGTTGTAACTCCAATTCCATGGTTTAATATATTTCAGCGATGAGTTGTGTATATTTCAGCGATATACCATATGCAACTTTATATATATTTCAGCGACAAAAACATTATAAATATTTTTTGGACAACTTTACCCTCAACCATTTACAACCCTTGGATTTAAATGAACGGTTGAGATTCTCGCCTTGATGTGCTGCGGATTACCTTAGTCGCACCATAACCGAAGCCATATGTTTTATATAATTTTAAACTTGTGTATATTTTAAGATATTAACTGTAGATAAGTTCAGATAACACAGATTATAAATCATAGTATGTATGCGTTTTATTGAAGAAGAAATAAAATGTGCCTTTGGATAGTTGAGAGCTATTACATGTGTAAATATTTCTTATGTTTACTTTTTCTTGGTTTTTTTCCGACCACAATAGTAAATAGACAATGCATTCATTGAGAGCTTGTTCCCCAACTCAAGAAAATGCACCATCATGTATGCACCGTGTTCAACCGACAGAATTTGAAGTGTTCCTTTTTCTGCAATAAATAAATAAACACAAATAATCGTATTGTTTAGATATGAGAATGATCTGCAAGTACGTCTTGAAAGCCCATATTTATCTTCTCAAAACATTTCAGTTCAAAAGACCGCCTAAATTCTATAAAAATCTTTGTTACATTAGGACTGGTAGAAAGAAGAAGGTCAATTGCTAATACGTAGAGTGACCCATGTCCATATAAACAAGGGGATATCCCAACATGTAAGCGGTGTGGGACATAATAACATCCCTCCACGAGATGATATTCATCTCGGAAACAACGAGATACCCAAATGAGTACCCATGGCTCTGATACCATGTCAGAAAGAAGATGGACTTAGGACTTCTACTCGAAACCAATTGGTAATAGATAGTGGTCCATGTCCATATAAACAGGGGATATCCCAACATATAACCGATGTGGGACATTGTAACACCCCTCCTCGAGATGATATTGATCTCGGAAACAACGAAGACTCAAATGGGTATTCATGGCTTTGATATCATATCCGAATGGGATACTCATAGCTTTGATACCATGTTAGAAAGAAGATGAACCTAGGGTATCAACGCAAAACCAATTAGTAATAGGTAGTGGTTCATGTCCATATAAACAGTACGACATCCCAACATATAACTAATGTGGGACATTATAATACCGCTCCTCGAAATGACATTCATCTCGGAAACAAAGTGGAAGATGGCATCCCAACATCATGCAGGACATTATAACAAGGCCAATTACATTCCCTAAAAATCCATGTACAAAAAAGATATGATCACCATATATATCATGCACATAACTACAACATTAGAATAACTCACCAACTCATTGCTTGGCTTGAAGTTTTGAGACTTTTCAAATCAAATAAATTTAAGTGAAAGAACAACACAGTGTTTCAGTTGGATATGCTGTTACAGTTTGGTTGTTACTTACTCCTACTCCGAAAGACAAAATCCAATGTTTAAAATCTTCAACAAAACCGAAAACTGAGGCAAGAGATATCCTTTAATAGGCATACCTAATAATAATCAATTGTATCGTTTGGACAAATTTAAATCAGATGCCAGGAATAAGAGAAACATACTAATTAATCACCACTTTTTAAACTATTAGACCGAGAAGCGGATTTTGCAGCTCTCCTCTTGGCCGCCAGTGACTTTTCACGCTGTTCATAGTAACTGAAATCATCTAGGATGGATGTTCTCTCAGCGTAATTCTTGAATATCCGCAACATTTCCAAGCCTTTGTGTAATTCAATCTCCTGGGTGTCGTGGCTGTAGGTCACAGGATGGCCTCCATTGTTCTCAAGGATAATGTGCCGAAAGTGTGCGTTAGGGACATCTTTGATTATGTGCCATTTTATTGGAAAGAAAGATGTCCAATTTTCATCCTGCCAAAAGTCGAGAATTTTTGCAAAGTCAACTGGCGCAACCATCTCTGCAACCCCGACATATTGACCGCTTGCATTGACCTATGCGAAAGCAAATCTCACGATAATGATATCAAAGTGGGGGGAAGAGAAAGGTAAAGATGAAAAAGAAAACAGTACTTACAGAAAAGAACAGGAAGATTGGACATGGTTTCCCGGTTGCCCAGGTCTTGGCTTCAGTTTCAGCAAAAACAGCTTCTAATTTCCTGTTACCGTGAGGAGTACTGGACCAAACATTATATTTTATGGCTTTGTGAACATCGTCCTCATTTAATGACTTCGTGATATAGAACTTTGCATCGTCGTATTCTGTTGGGAAATCTTGTGAATTGTAGTTACTCCTATAAAAGTTTGGTCTGTTAGGTAGATCTGCCTCAGTCATAGGCTTCGCAGAAACAATCCTACCACGAGCAGCCCTAGGGCCACAAGTTGCTACATCATTTGACTTTCTAAATCCTCCATTTCTGCCAGCAATTCCTCGTGACCTATTTCTGTTATTTTCATGCCAAGGTCTACTGTTTGGTTGGTCATTCACCGTACCAGATGGCACATAAGCACTAAATCTTTGGTTCATGCTTGATGAGGGAAGCGAAACATGAAAAGATCCCCTCACCCTGTGATTTGCCACGAACCTAGGACCAACCTGTAGCAACAAAAATGCATATATAATGATTCCATTCTTTACTAAAATGGATCACATAGAACCTTATGAACATTGAAAAAATTACAGTTGGGTGGCTTGAGAAGCTCATTCTAAAGCAATTTTTAAAACAAATTTTAATATGATGAAGCAGCCAATTTTCTAACAGAGTGTTTGGTATTACAAAAGTGTGATACTATGCGGAATTTTGAATTCTAATTTGAAACAGGGAAAAAAACAAAAAAGAAGCTATCGGCATATCAAATGTTGTATTTTAGGGGAATACATGCAAAGGTCAAAAATATAATCCAAATGGGTAAAAGAGGGAAGAACATACCGCGGAAGAGCCAGTTGCCCTGTTAGGATGATCTTTGCCATCTGCCGGCTGGAATACACCAGTATGTTCTACAGCCACAAAAATTCAAAACATATGGAACATGGTGTATATGGGTAAGATTAAGAAGATACAGAACACAGACATCTAATTCTGCAATTATGCACACTTGATGTAGTAAGTAGTTTATTTTTTAGAATAACCAACTTGGATCAAAAGTGCATTACAGGGATGCATATGAAACTATTGCATTGTCTAAAAAAAGCAGGACATTATTCAAATTGGGATGAACCAAATAACAATACACATAAGAAATGAAGAGAATCTACAACTGATTGAATTCATGCCCAGTTCTGTTAGTGGAAATGACTCAATGAATAGAAGTATAGCAATTGGCCACATGGCAAAAGATTAAGGTGCATAGGCCTAAAAACAATTGTTTCTGGACCACTTTGTTAATGGCTAGTACCTCCATGTAACAAATCAAGAAAAAAAAAAAAAAAAAAAAACTTTGGTTTCTCTTGAAAACGCCTGAAAGTTCACCACAGATCAAGCCAAAATATGCATCTTAAAATCTACTTTTGTGTTTGCAGAATGTTGCTTGACTCATTGCTTGGGGAAGATGTGAATATTTAGCTCTAATGTTCAGTAACCCAATCGCTAGTGTCTTGACATCTACTTTTGTGCAACGCCTTGATAATACTGATGGCTAGTATACAATAAGGCAAATAAACCTAAGTCAAAGATACACCATCTCTAAAATTTCACCTGCATCATAATGGGGTGTGGGAGGAGGATGATCATTCTGCTCCATAGCTGATGGTTTAACCTTGAAACCTACAGGAGATCAAGATCAACAAAAGAATGTCAAGACAAAAAGGGAGACCAAATAAGTTATACAGTCAATCCTAATGATCCTTTCCACAACTCGGCATCTACACTCCCAACCCACTACGAATCTTTCAAACCACAAACCTGAGATAATTTACTTAAAGTTCTGTGAAAAAGAGAAAATGATCCATCGAATAAAGGTGTTGCTTTCAAAAGATGCAGATATATGAGCGTGTGTCAGCCTATCAGGTTCCTTTTTATCATACTTTTAAAGCCTTCTGGATAGTGTTTTTTTTTTTCTTTTTTTCTTTTTTGCTCAAAATATCACAATCATATTAATTCAACCAATTTTCCCTTTCTAGTCGGATGGCACACAACAAATCCAAAAGCTGAGATATGTTGAATCATAGCTCCCCAACGTCTACGCTAAGTCAAGCCAGATGCCAAATATGACCCCCAAACATCCCTCAAAATATGGGACTTAACATGAGTAATATCCCAATCAATGAGCTTCTCTTTTTAATCTTTTGATTAATTTAATTTCAAAAATAAATTATATACAACATATTTATTCAACATCACCCACAATACTTGTAACACCCCCGTTTTTAAAATGTACTCCCTCCGTCCCAGTATACTTGTCTTGTTTGACTTTTTGACACTGTTCATTGTTTAACTTTGACTCAACATTATTGCAAGTATATATTTGAAAAAAAATAGTCGAGTTGGGTCTTGTTAGAATCGTAAAGTCATGTAGTTTTAGAATATATATTTTATATACTTTTCTGTTGTACATATTTTGAGATATTAACAATTGAAAATGTGCATTGGATTGTGTGCAGAAATGAAACAAGACAAGTTAAGTGGGACGGAGGGAGTAGTTTGGCGGGAGTGTTACCGCCACATTCCTTAGTCAAGCTCGCTTTGGCTAACTTGATTAAGGAATGCTAAGGCTAACTGTAGGAATTTTGATTAACTTAAGTGTCTTAACTAAGGAATTACTGTTAAGTACTCGAGTCCTATGAAAGGGAGGTGGGCCACCGGCTGACGGGCTTGTTATCACCAAGCCTCCTTAGACAGAAGCCCCCTAGCAACTCGATAGTACACAAGTCTAATTTGTATTCTTCGGTTTAAACACAATTAATACTAAGGCATAATAAAATTTCTAGTGGTTTAGAAAGAAGACAATACTATATTAATAAACTTTATTCATAACATAAGTAATTCCATTGGACCCATGGCCAAAACATTTATTCCAAAAGTAGTTTGATGCGAGAATTTAAAAGAGTCTTATTTATGAAAAACCTTCCCCGGCCCAAGTGCGTGCACAACTTCTTGAATGTAAGTTACCCTGAAAAAGGGAAAAACAACAAATAATCAGCAACAATGCTGAGCAAGCTAGCCTCGTTCCGAGGACACAAGTACACAAATAATACACAAGTCATTTAGTCATTATTTCTTTTACTTGGGTGCAGTAATAGTCGCGGCCCAACATGCACATGGTGATTCAACTATGCTTATAATACCCGGGTAGACTAGACCGCGCCGTGCGTCTTATATCTAGCGAAACATAGGCTCAACACATGTGGGACTAAGGAGAAAACATCCTACCACTTAACCAGAGGGGAGTTCGGTCATCCACAACTCAGGCACCACCGTGGTGCTCATGCCCTCAAACAATTTCATTTAATTTAATTTTCACATAATGGCCTAAAGGCCCATTAAAAATTTTGACATCATGGGTCTAGCCCAAAAACACAAGATTAAATGGTTTAGCATTCTGACACAAATGTGGGATTAAAGTCCCCCAAGCATTTTGACAACCGAACATAAACACATAATTAAAGCATTTAAAAATATTTTATGCATAGTCCAATAAATAAAAATTAAGAGCATGCATGAAACACGCAATTTTTTTGTAAGACTGGCTCACTCTCAAGAAGAACAACGAAAGGAACTCCTATAGCTTTTTCCACTTCTTGGAGCACTCAAACTCTCAAGAACACTAGAGAGAAACTAGAGAGAACTTTATAATATAAGGGAGAAGAAGATTTTGGTGTGAGGAGTTAAATGAATGGAGAGGGATATTTATAGGTGGGTTGGGGCATGGTTTTAGGAAAGGTGGATCAAGGGAAATCAATGGGTTGATTCCCTTAAATCTGTTGCCTTCCATGACAGCCATTAACTTTCCAAAAATGAGGGATTTGATTGATTTTCTTGCCTCTTCCTTGCTAGGTATGGGATCTTCTAGAACCTTCTTCAAATCTCTTCCTTGGCCACCAAGTTGGGCTGATTTCAGCTACTTATTTTGGTGCCAAAAGTGGCGACCAGACCTGCTCCAAAACAGCCCAAAAATCTACCCCGAACAGCCCCCTATTTCAGAAATAAAATTGCGACTTACATAATTAAGGCAATCCTATAACTAAGGAAACTAACGAATTGTTGAAATATTATCTCAAGCAATTATTAAATTCTAACTCCTCTTTATTTAATTATTTCAACTTGTTGAAATAATTCTTGCCTCCAAAAATTAAATTACCGTTGCATTCCAAATCATGACCGCTATTTTTTTTGGGGGGTATTATATTCTCCCCACCTTTTCTCACAGTTATGTCCTCATAACTCTCTTCCTGATTCTAGGTCATCACGTTCTAGCCCTTCTTGATTTCGCAGTTATGTCCTCGTATCTGCGCGCAATCTTTTTAGAATAATTTGGGATACTTAGCAATGACATAAGATTGCAACTTCCAAATAACTTCTTTAATATGGTTCGACCACTGGATCTTTACCAACCAACTTTTCTTCTTGTCGCGGTCTTTTCCTTGGTATCAGGGATCCTTATTGGTTGTCTGACTTGCGTTTTCTTCTCAAAGTAATCTTGTTCTTGTGAGTTTGGCATTCCTTGGCCATGTGTCCTTTATGGATATACTGATAGCAATTCTTCAGGGCAAAATAGGCTAAACAAATTCATGTATGCTTGGACTTCAATCTTTGCCACTAACCAGGTTCTCAGTACTCCGGCTCTGGGCCGTTGATCTTAGTATTTGTTAATTCAATATTATGGCGCTTGCCTTTTTCATAGTATCTCAATCCTTGTTCGTGCTTTGCCCTATGCCTTTCCACTAATAGCAACTTTTGCTCATTGGAGGTCATAGTGCCAACTACTTGTTCCGAGGGAGTAATTCGGTCATCCATAATTACAGGTATCCCATGGATACTAGCCCTCCTCA
Organism: Hygrophila difformis; assembly: GCA_030278955.1. Classification (NCBI taxonomy): domain Eukaryota; kingdom Viridiplantae; phylum Streptophyta; class Magnoliopsida; order Lamiales; family Acanthaceae; genus Hygrophila; species Hygrophila difformis. Next base: position 20,038,460 of record JAOANR010000008.1, on the reverse strand, counting down.
ACTAACCGTGGCTCTTGGCCATGATCGTAATACTTAAAATCTTGGTCAATGACTCATATTCAAATCTTTGGCACCTAGGCTCAACTCATAACTCTTTCAACTCCCGTTCGTATCTTCCTCGTGTACCGGCCACCATCTTAGTTTGTTCCCTTTTATCCCACTTTCCTTAGTATTGCCACATTGGCTTACTACTCCTTGAGTTGAAAATCTGACTTTTCGATGTCTAAAAGGATCCCACATTGCAGTGTCCCTACTTGTCTTGATGGATATCAACTAGTATCATTTTCGCATCTAAATGAATATGCTGGTGTCTCCCACTCATGGCTGTCATTTGTGCCGATATGCTTTGTGTGTCCCCCCAAAACATTCTTGTGCCAAAATTTTCAAAAAAATTTCAAAAGTGATGCATATCTTTAAGTATCAAAGGGTTTTAAATGAAAAGATCGTTATCCTCTCTGATACCACTCTGTAATACCCCGTTTTTAAAATGTAGTTTGGCAGGAGTGTTACCGCCACATCCCTTAATCAAGCTCGCTTCGGCTAACTTGATTAAGGAATGCTAAGGCTAACTGTAGGAATTTTGATTAACTTAAGTGTGTTAACTAAGGAATTACTGTTAAGTACCTATAAAGCTGTGTCGAGGGGTTCCCAGGAAAGGGAGGTGGGCCATCGGCTGACGGACCTTGTTATCACCAAGCCTCCTTAGACAGAAGCCCCCTAACAACTCGATAGTACACAAGTCTAATTTGTATTCCTCGGTTTAAACACAATTAATACTAAGGCATAATAAAATTTCTAGTGGTTTAGAAATAAAATAATACTTTATTCATAACATAAGTAATTTCATTGGGCCCATGGCCAAAACATTTGTTTCAAAAGTAGTTTGATGCGAGAATTTAAAATAGTCTTATTTATGAAAAACCTTCCCCGGCCCAAGTGCGTGCACAACTTCTTGAATGTAAGTTACCCTGAAAAGGGAAAAACAACAAATAATCAGCAACAATGCTGAGCAAGCTAGCCTCGTTTCGAGGACACAAGTATACAAATAATACACAAGTCATTTAGTCATTATTTCTTTTACTTGGCTGCAGTACTAGCCGCGGCCCAACATGCACATGGTGATTCAACTATGCTTATAATACCCGGGTAGACTATACCGCGCCGTGCGTCTTATATCTAGCGAAACATAAACTCAAAACATGTGGGACTAAGGAGGAAACATCCTACCACTTAGCCAGAGGGGAGTTTGATCATCCAAAACTCAGTCACCACCTTGATGCTCATGCCCTCAAACAATTTCATTTAATTTAATTTTCACATATTGGCCTAAAGGCCCAATAAAAATTTTAACATCATGTGGGTCTAGCCCAAAAACACAAGATTAAATGGTGTAAAGGCATTTTGACACAAACGTGGGATTAAAGTCCCAATGAATTTTGACAACCAAACATAAACACATAATTAAAGCATTTAAAAGTATTTCATGCATAGTCCAATGAATAAAAATCAAGAACATGCATGAAACACGCAATTTTCGGGTAAGACTGGCTTACTCTCAAGAAGAACACTTGCTAAAACTCAACCAAAGGAACTCCTATAGCTTCTTCCACTTCTTGGAGCACTCAAACTCTCAAGAACACTAGAGAGAAACTAGAGAGAACTTTATAATATAAGGGAGAAGATTTTGTTGTGAGTAGTTGAATGAATGGAGAGGGATATTTATAGGTGGGTTGGGGCATGGTTTTAGGAAAGGTGGATCAAGGGAAATCAATGGGTTGATTCCCTTAAATCTGCAGCCTTCCATGACAGACATTAACTTTCCAAAAATGAGGGATTTGATTGATTTTCTTGCCTCTTCCTTGCTAGGTATGGGATCTTCTAGAACCTTCTTCAAATCTCTTCCTTGGCCACCAAGTTGGGCTGATTTCAGCTGCTTATTTTGGTGCCAAAAGTGGCGACCAGACCTGCTCCAAAACAGCCCAAAAATCTACCCCAAACAGGCCGCTATTTCTGAAATAAAACTGCGACTTACATAATTAAGGCAATCCTATAACTAAGGAAACTAACGAATTGTTGAAATGTTATCTCAAGCAATTGTTCAATTCTAACTCCTCCTTATTTAATTATTTCAACTTGTTGAAATAATTGTTGCCTCCAAAAATTAAATTACCGTTGCATTCCAAGTCATGACCGTTATTTTTTTGGGGGTATTACAATACTTTTCCTGCCTTTTTCTCCCTCAACTCATCTTTAAAATTGAATAAACAATTATTCATAACTGTGTGTTGTTTCAGTTTGTATTGATTTATTGAAGAAGGCGACAAGTTCTGGAGTGTCAACATTCAACAACATTTGGATGTTGCGGCAAGATGGTGCAGGAGGGCAGAAGTGAACATAGGGCCCAGACGGGTATGTATTTAAACCCCACTTTTAGGAGTTGGCATATTTTTAGTCAAGCTAAACTTTCTAACGAGTTGTTAGAATATACCATTTGTTGAGTTATGCCAATTTTTAGTTGTTGCATCTCTGGTTCTACTTCTAGTAGTTGGGATTGTAGCCTCATTTCTAGTGTTGATGGCTAGTGTACAAATTATGTGATCATATCATATGCTTTAGAGTTAAGTTGATTGTAGCCATTACATTTTATGATAAATTACATTGGCATGTGAGCTTGTTTGAATGCCTTGGCAGCACTGAGATAGTTTTTAAATGTTGAACTGAATTTCATGATCTCTGGTACTATATATGCAAAATGTTAATTAAATGATTGTGTTTGATTATTTAGCTTTGTACTTCCAAGCTAAACAAACTACCATTAATACCCAGTAGTATGACAGTATATTTTCCAGTTGGCTCGACTGGGGGTGTTATAATAACCCTAACCTATTGTTCTTACAAAACAAGAAAATATATCAAACAAACAATTTCATAAATTCAAACTAAATTACAAACAAATGTGCATTAATAAACCAAAAATGCAATCAATCAACTAAGAACCAGTTCTTTAGGCCTCATCTGATTATGTATGATCTAATTAAGGTTTGGTTGCCTGCTTAGCGAACTGAAACATGAGTAGCTAAAGGAAGGGAAATCAACCGAGACCCCGTTAGTAGCGGCGAGTCTGATTAGATCCGATAATTAAGTCTGATCTAATCTGATTTTAGTAAGTATAAGTAATAAGTTCAGGAGAACATATCCCATTAGTATCAACACGACATTAATTAGGGTTAGGCTTAACAGATCAAAAAAATGAAGGTTAAAACCAGCCGGTTGAAAAATACTACTTCATATTACAGAGACCACTTCCATTAGTTTATTTTGCTAAGACAAGTAGATGCAACAATCAATAATAGTAACCTAACATCACCATTTCTATTTCTTCTGAAAAAATTATAACATTAGCGACAGATATTAAAATCCAGCGCCTAGTGTTTGGCTTCAATATTTATACACAACCAACTACCTAATTTGTTGATAATAGGAAACTATTGACTATTTTGTTATTAAATATGTCAACTCTAGATCAAAGGAAAGTAATCAACTAATATTAAAAAAAGAAATGAAGACAAAAATCAAATGTTGTCACAAGTTTCATTATCTTCTCGTTCTTTACACTTTTCTTCAATTTCCAAGAGAAGCACTGTCACATAATCACCACCTCTTATTGGTTTCCCACAGATTATAGGGGGCTTGGGGCAGGGGAAGAGGGGAATATAATATCATTCGCGATGCCCTCATGGACATCTCTAAGATAATCCTTAGCAAATTTAATGTAGAAAATTTAACAATAATAATAAAAATAATAATAGTGTTGAGATAAATATTAGTAAAAATTTGGCTGCGAATACTAGGCATCAGTATTCATACAGTGGCCAAATACCCAATTGGTGACTCATGTTAGTCATACGTACTCATACAGTAGCCAAATACCTAATTTGTTGAGAATCATAAATGGAACTGTTGCTAATTTGAGCATTAAATCGTGCTTAAAATGAGGTAATTCTCTATCAAATGGAGGTAATCAAGTATTTTCAAACCAAAAAACATACTAATAACAAAGGCTTATAGTTTTAGCAAAAAGTTTTGAGAAAACCAGACCGTCGCCAGTATATGATTCGCAACCTTAAGATTTCAAGAACCCTTTGAGCATGGAATACGCCCCCACAAACACTCCAATGAACATCTAAACAATGAGATAAGGAATATAATTAGCAATCATGATTCAACCAATAAACCACAATCGATGACTAGGGGTTATTCAATCATTACCAAAAAATGCAAGAATTGATGGCCCTTAAACTTACCTTAAGGGATCTACAACCATCTCAACACAAGAAGCATTTTCCTCATCGATTTGATCAATTCCAATTGCGCCGCGAAGAACCCCTGATGAATAAATCAGAGAGAGGACTGAGATGCTAATGAAGAAAGAAATGTGAAAATTCACATATGTGAAATTTTCAAGATAAATAGAACCTCAAATGGGCCAAGAGCCCATTCCATATTTTGGGCCACCCACGATTCTTGACCAATCGAATTGAAAACTGCAGTATCAAACTCTGAACACAAACCATGCTACCCAACACTAAATTTGACTCGGGGTCCTTGGGACATTAGGTATTCACTTCAATTTCAAATGTATTATCACACACTTCTTATACACATTAAGTATAAAAATCTCAAGACATTTAAAACTGTAAAGGTAAAACCATGAACAATTAAATCATCGAAATAACAACAAAAATCGTGTAGAACAAACAAATGCCATTAACTTAAATGAAGCTGGAAACAAATGCACAAAACAAACCTAAATACGCGACCAATCAATTAAAATTTCCAACAGTAATAAATAAATAGGTTTAGGGGTTACTTACTAAAAATGAAACAAAAATCAACAAGTTAGAGATCACCTGATGGAGAGATTGTCACTAATGATTACTACGTTCTCTTTATTGTGATAAACTCCTTCCAATACAAACACCATTGCCCATTGCAGTGTTACACTCCCTCTCCCTCTCTTCTGTGCTTTCCCCATTTTTTAGAATTGAAATGACTGGGAGTTTTGTTTATAACATTCTTTGTGACATCTACACAAGCATTGTAATAACAGTCTTTAACAACACTTAATACCTCACAGCTGATAACCAGACACAAGAGGGGACATGAGATTTCTTACATATGAAAAAGATGATGTACATCAGGTTAACATCAACGGCTAGGTAATAGGGCTTACTAAAATAAATTATAAAACCCTTGCCTTACATAATAATAGAACTTGGACACTTAGCATTAAAGAAAAATGGAATTAATATAACATGGTTGATTTCTGTAAAGCAGCAGCTGCTCTCAAAATCCAAATAATCATATCAAACTACTCCCTCTGTCCCAGTCAATGGTCATGTTTCACATGGCACACTTATTTAACAGTTAATATGTACAATTAAAAATTATATAAAATAGATATTCTAAAACTATGAGATTAAACAATGTAACCAGACCCAACTTACTGTTTTCTTTATTACTACTATCACTGGCTTCGGCTCCTCCCAAAAAACTAAAAATGAGGTATTGAATGTGACAGAGAGAGTATTTAAAAGAAATGATTCCATTAAATGAGTATACAAACATGGACATAAATGTATAAATAGCTGCAACAATGAACAAACCCTTGGGAACATTTAAAACAATCCTTAAAAGATATTAACAGTCAAACCAAACCACGTCTTACCTTCAGGTGCATCAATGAATTTGAAAGGCAGTCCAAGAAAAAATCCACTCTACACCCATAATCTACATAGAAAGAAAAAACAGTACATGGAATATTATACTTCAAGTAGAAAGTATCAAAGATCACAAATACAGTAAATGAAGTCTGACTTTAGCAGGTTTAACATATCATAGAGCCATAGTAGTTAATAGCGTGCTATAGCGGAGCGTGCTATAGCGGAGCGGGTATAGGGTTGGCCGCTACAGCCACAACGCTCCGAGGAGGAGCTGAGTTCCTACCGGCGCGGTTTAGGGTTTCAATCGCGTCTGGAGCAGCAGAACCGGGTCGGGTTGTAGAATGAGTAGCTGAAGCGGAAGAAAAGAAGAAGACGACGCCACCAGAGAAGAAGAAGCAGACGACGACGCCAGTCTAGAACCTATATTTGTCTTCTTCTCCAGAACAGCTGCTCCAAAATAGCGAGACTTAAAATAGTAATAATAGGAGTATTAAGTTTAAAAAAAAAAAAAAAGGTTAATATCGTCTTTGGCAAATTTACCAAGGGCTAGGTTTTGATTCTTGCTAGGGCAATGAACATAGCGCCAATAAATGCATTCCCAGGAGTTTAAGTCAAGGGGTAATGGATATAGTAGAAGTTCTTTTACTTCCTCCTTTGACTTGAAAGCAGCAAATAGTAGGGATGAAAACGGTACGGATACAGTTGTATAGTGTCGGATACGGATATTATCCATATTTTTTTTGTCGAATTCGGTATCGAATACGGATGGGCCGGATACGAATACGGTTTCGGATATTTCGGATTACGGATACGGTACGGATACAGGATGAATATATGACGGATACGGATTCAATCGGATACAGATTATCGGATAATTTTTTTATAATTTTTTTGAAAATTTGATATTTTTTATAATTATTAATCATTTTTAATTATTAAATAATAATATATTAATATATTCGGATATCCATATTTAAAATCCGGATAATATCCTATCAATTTTCGGATACGGTCGGATATTCTCGGATACGGTCAGATATTTTCGAATACGAATACGAATGCGGATATTAAAATACGGATTCGGATTCGGATACGGATATTGAAATATCCGCCCGGATAGTCGAAAACGGATTCGGATTCGAATATAATCGGATACGGCATCGGATCGGTCGGATATTTACCGTACCGCTTTCACCCTAGCAAATAGGTGTACATGTGATTATGGATGTCAAGGGATCGAGGTAGAGATTGGGAGAAGAGTAAATCCTACTTCATTCAGGACGACCCTATCATTTATTTAAAACTCAAATCCAATATCACGTGTGAAATGAATGAATGGAGTAAATAATAGATTTAAAAATACATAAACTTCATTTATATTCAAATTCAATTTATGTTTGAACATCACAAATTTTAGAAAATTATACCCGATTTACAATATATGGAAGGAAGTGTAAATGAAATAATAAGATCCAAAAAGTAAAAGAAATGAACATTAAGAATGAAAGAGTGAAGGAAGGAAGTGTAAATGAGATAATAAGATCCAAAAAGTAAAAGAAATGAACATTAAGAATGAAAGAGTGAAGCGGGATTATTATAAAACATGTTAAGAGTCTTGCCATTAAGAAGATTAGCCGCTCCCTTAGCAATGAGTAACGGAATTCTGATGAAATTGAGAAAGGTGAGAACGACAGAAGGGACTATGGAAGAAAGAAAAAGGAGAGTGAAAAACTATATTAGATTTTTTTAACATTGAGTATATATGCATATTTAATAGTAAAATATAACGAGTGATGCATGGTTTGGATGGTGGTTTGGACGATGATCGGGTGATGGGTTTGAAGAGATAATACTCCACAAATACTTCTCCTTTTTTCTAGTATTTATAACAAAAAATTATAAGTTCTTCCATTTCATCCATTCATTAAAGGAAAATTGAGATTATAAACACTCTTTTTTTTTTTCTTTTTTTTGTTGGGTGAGGCAGATTATAAACACCCTTGATTGCAACAATCAGAATAGAATATATTCACTGACTTCTTTTCCAATTCAGAAGATGCACATATTGTTCATTCAATTATGATGTGTTTTTGCTTCCCACAACTGGGCGTGTCATAAATAATACTCCTAGTAAATAACTAATTAAAATGCATATTATCTCCAACCTGCTGCCACTTAATATGCTAGCTCCGAAACATCCTCAATCCTCAAAGTCATTTGTAAGTAGTCAGAACTCAGAAATTTATCTTCTCAAGTTATTCAGCCATATGCTCCCCAAATTCTATATCAACATTGGATCATTACATGCTTAAATCCATGTACAATCGGATAAATGTCACCATATTTGGCATGCACATCATTAAAACATCAGGATAATTCACCTATTCATTGCTTGGCTTGAAGCTCTGAGACCTTTAAGCCAAATAATCCAAGTGCAAGAACAACACAATATTTCAATCAGATAGTTCTACCTGTTATTCATTTTTACTCCCAATGTTAGATAAATGGCCTGCAGTCTTCAATGATATATACACCAATGTGCCAAAAATTTCACCTTTAAGCAACGGATATTGCACTATTTCAGAAATGGTACTATCCTCTGATAAGCATGTCATTAAAAGCATTATGTGTCATCTGGACGAATTTTTATCAAACGCGAGGAATGAGAGACGTATTAACAGTCACCTTATTTATAACTATTAGCCCGAGAAGCTAATTTTGCACCTCTCCTCTTTGCTGCCTGTGACTTTTCACGCTGTTCATAGAAAGTGAAATCGTCCAGGATGGATGTCCTCTCAGCGTAATTCTTGAATATGCGCAGCATTTCCAAGCCTTGGTGTAATTCAATCTCATGGGCGTCACGGGTGAAGGTCACAGGACGGCCTTCATTATTCTCAAGGATAATGTGCTGAAATTGTGCGTAAGGGACATCTTTGATTATGTGCCACTGTATTGGAAAGAAAGATGCCCATTTCTCATTCTGCCAAAAGTCGAGATCTTTTGCAAAGTCAACCGGCGCAACCATCTCTGCAACCCCAACAAATTGGCCACTTGTATTGACCTAGGTGAAAGTAACGCTCTCAATAACAGTATCAAAATGAAGGAAGGAAAAGGTTAAAAAGGAAAACACTTACAGAAAAGAATAGGAAGATTGGAAATGGTTTCCCTGTTTCCCAGGTCTTCGCTTCAGTTTTAGCAAAATTTGCTTCTAATTTCCTATTACCATAAGGAGTGCTGGACCAAACATTATATTTAATGGCTTTGTGAACATCATCCTCGTTACATGGCTTTATGATATAGAACTTTGCATCGTCGTATTCTGTCTGAAAATCTTGTGAGTTGTAATTACTCCTATAAAAATCTGGTCTAGCAGTTTTCTCTGCCTCAGTTTTAGGCTTCGCAGAAACATTTGTACCAAAATTGGACCTAGGGCCACAAGTTACAACTGCATTTGAAGCTCTGAATCCTCCATTTCTGCCAGCATTTCCTTGTGACATGTATCTGTTATTGTCCTTCCAAGGTCTATAGTTTGGTCGGTGATTCACTGGACCAGATTGCACATAAGAACCAGATCTTTGGTTTGTGGTTGATGAGGAATGAGAAACAGTAGAAGAACCCCTCACAGGGCGATTGGCCTGGAAACTAGGACCAACCTGTAGAAATTGCAACAGAGAGTACATATTAATTACTTCATTCACTACCTGTTGGATCCAATAGAACTTTATGAGCATGACAAGACAAAAGTTTGGCAGCTTGAGAAGCTCATTCTGAAGCAGTTTTAAACATTAATTTGAATAGATATGATGAAGAAGCCGATGTTCTAACAGAGTGACTGGTATCATCAGTCTGGATACCATGAATCCTAATTTGGATCAGAAAAAAATATCTGAAGCTATCGGCATCTCAAATGTTGCATTGTAGGCAAATACATGCATCGCAAGGGTCATAAATATAATCCACATGAGTAAAAGGGAAGAACATACCAAGGAAGAACAACTCGCCCTGTTGGTATCATCTTTGTCATCTAACTGCTGGAATGCATCAGTATGTTCTACAGAGATAAAACTTGAAGACATAAGGAATATGGTGTATATGGCTATGTGGGTAAGAAGACCACAGATCACAGATACAGAACTCTAATGACCAACTTGGATTGAAAGTGCATTTCCTTGGATGCATAACAGAATATTGTATTGCCTATAAAGAATAGAACATTGTTCAAATTGGGATAAACCATTACAAAAACACACAAGAAATTAAAAGAATCAAGATTGATTGAACTCGGGAGTCGGGAATCAGGACCATGTTCTATTAATGAAAATGGCTCAATTAATAGAACTAACGCAATAGGCTGCAGGGCAAAAGATCAAGGTGCATATGCCTAAATCAAGTGTCCACAAGCACTTTGGCAATAGCTAGTACCTCCATATCATAAATTAAGAAAAGAAAAACTATGTATTCTCTTGACAAGTCCAGAAAGATCATCACAGATCAAGGTAATGTGTGCATCTTGACATCTACTTTTGTATTAGCAATTAGCATTATGTTGCTGGGGTTATTACTCAGGGAAGTTGTTTAAGCTATAATATTGATTTTATTATTTAATTCTAACATTCTGTAATGCCAATGGATAGTGTCTTGACATCTACTTATTGTGCAATGCCATGATAATACTGATGAGCAGTGCACAGAAAGGCAAATAAAACCATTTCAAAGACAGACATATTTAACATTTCACCTGCATCAGAACAGGGTGAGGAAGGATGATGATCAGTCTCCTCCATAGCTGATGGTTGATCGACCACTTTCTTTCCAGATTCATCTTCACCCACAAGTGATAGAAAAGGAAGTGAATTAGATGGAACTACATTATCTCCCTGTAAAAAAAAAAAAAAAAAAAAAAAAGGAGAGAGAGGTTACTCAATATATATTGAGCACACTGTAAGAACAGAAAATCCACCTTTGCACAGAAATGAGAAATTGGATGAACTAAAATTCTGACCACGAATCCAAGCAAACCAAAAAGCATACCATATTTTGATGGAGAGGAAAATCGGACATTGGATGCAGTGCCAAAAGCTCAACTGCAAAATGATGGTGACAAAAGCAACATGAAATATATAGGCTTCCCTTATTGAATTGGAAAAAAAATCAAATTTCTCAAAGTTAAGGAGTAAGTTCACAAGACTGAAGAAAAGATGTAGTATCAATTAATAAGTTTATGTGCAAAATCTAAGACACAGGATAATCTTTTATTAATTTGCCACAAACAATTTATTCAAACGATAAAAAAAGGATTCTGCAAGGATGACAAAATCATAATAATAATAATAATAATAATAATAATAATAATAATAAAATAAAAAAACTCCATCTGATGCATAATGCTAAGAGTAACATTCATCACAACTCAAAAAAGGAATCACCTAAAAACCAAATGGGCACACATGAGACAATTGTTACATTACCTAGAAACCAAAAAAGTTATTATGTAATCAATCCTAATGATCCTTTCCACAACTACGGTATCTGCGTTCTCAACCCACTACTAATATTTCAAACCACAAGAAATTAAAAACCAGAATAATTTGCTTAAAATTCTGAAATAAAAGGAAAAGGTCCCATCGAATAAAGGGGATGCTTTCAAGAACTGTCCATTTATGAGTGTTATGTATCAGGTTCCTTTCCTGCCACATTTAAAGCCTTCTACAGATTGTTTTTTCCCTGCACAAAAGACCACATTTTTCACAAAAAAATTGCATCCCGCGATTCTCCAAGGAGACAAACCAGAAATTAATGATTATACATATGTCAATCAACAATAGTAAACAATAGTCAACATCATCATCATCATCAATTCATCGTCTCAGTCTGCTATTGTGCAGAAATGTCGACCACAATATTCTGGCATTCCAAACTCCAAAGAAATACAAACCCCCCAAAACCATATATTGCTCGAAAAAAAACAAAATTGAAGTAAGCGATCTAAATCCAGATCCCTATCATTGTTGAAGACAAAAGCGTTGATATGAATGGAAACCCAGAAGATAACGAGCCACAGAAGGAAGTGCGAAATGAGAAAATAAGTTGCCACAGAAACATGCAAAATCCAACCTCCCCCGATGATCAGATGCAGAAAGAAAGCCCCTTTATTCCCGGAATTTCAAGAAATGCGTGTTGCACAATGCACAATTAGAAAGCGAGAAGACATACAATCAAACACACGCACACGACGCTGGCGTGTGCCGCAGGGAGTGGCGCGGTACTCCCTTACAGCACTGTCGTCGAGCTACCGCGGCTGATATTCTTCTCTTTGGCTGAAAGAATTAGTTCTGGACTTCTGGTCTTGGGTCGTCTTAGTGAATTATACTACTGCTAGTACTGACTACTGACTACTACTGAATAATGGAGAAAGTGATAGTAAATCGTTGGTGGAAATGGTGGTAACACCAAAATTTACCGTCTTTACGGGGTAAAAGGACCAAAAAAACTCCCCATTGTCGTCTATCGGGGGCGAGGCTCGAAATTAGGGGGAGGGGAGGAGGAAGGCGGAGAAACACCAATGGATTGTTCGTTAGATTGAACAGTCTCTGAATACAAACCGTTCATAAGAAAGCATTCCCCCTCATAAGGTCATGCGTGACTTTACACCTCTAAATAAATACACACTGGGTAAAGATTAATTTCACCAGGATTTGGTAGATATGAAGAGGGTCCAATCAAAATTCACAAAAGTTCGAATCAAAACTTTTGCTTAAGTCAGAATTAAGCAACCATTCAACTAACCAATTGAATTACCAACCCTTCAACTTTCGGTATTACTTTTTTTTTGGTGATAGACGCGCAAGCGCGTCGGCAAAGAGGCTAGCTACAAAAACTAACAAAACAACTACAGAAAAGGGGAAGGGAAGGAAGGGGAAAAAAGAAAAAATACATAATCAGAAACGCTCAAAATGAACTCCCGCTGCATCTGCAGCGAGGCAGGGTCGAACATCATCCGGAGGAAAAGCCCAGACAGTGTAGAATTCCTCCGACCTCGCTCCACGCCTAGCCAAACCATCAGCCACTGAGTTACCCTCACGTAGAATATGAAACCACCTAAGCTCCGGGTGCGACTGCATAATGTCCTTAATATTAATTATTCTCTAAGGAATGGGTGGTTAACCAATTGAATTACCAATAAACTTTATTTGTTATTTATACACACATTTATTTATAATAAAAATTAGGAGAAATTATTTATTGGTACCATTTTGGAAGTTTTAATTTATTAAGTAATACCAAGTTAAAAAATTTTACTTTTTAGTACCAATTTATAATTTATTACCACTAGGTAAAATTTTTACTTTTTGTATATTTATATGAATTTTACTATTTTGATCGTTTTAATTTGTTTTTCACCATTAGATCAATTAGTACTTATATCTTATTCACCAAAAAAAATATATATTTATAATGTAACTTTTTAAAATTTTAAGTTTTGTGTAATATTTTTAAATTTTTCCTTAAATCATTTTATTTATTTTTTCTTTTCTTTTAAAACTCTTGTATCAATTATATTTGTATATTAGATTTTTAAAATTTTAAATTTTAAATAATAATATTTTTATCTCATCTTAACTTTTTAATTATTTTTATTTTTTCAAACTCTTATTTCATTCCGAGATGTATTTATTTTAAAATTATAGAATTTTATTTTTAAACTAATAGTATTAAATATTACTCCCTCTGTCCCAGTTTACTTGTCTTGTTTGACTTTTTAACATTGTTCATTGTTTAACTTTGACTCAACGTTATTGCAAGTATATATTTGAAAAAAATAGACGAGTTGGGTCTTGTTAGATTCGTAAAACCATGTAGTTTTAGAATATATTTTATATAATTTTTTATTGTATATATTTTGAGATATTAACGATTGAAAATGTGCATTGGATTGTGTGCAGAAATGAAACAAGACAAGTTAAATGAGACAGAGGGAGTATTACTAATTAGTTATTTGTTTATTGCCTCATTAATTTTTTCATCTCTAGATATTTGTTATTTTTTTTTTTGGTAACAAGGTGACGCAGATGAGGCGTCGGCAAAGGTAACAATAAAAAACCTACAGAAACGAGGGGGGAAGAGAAGTGAGACAACCAAATGAATCAACTACGGAGGAAACAGACTCCAGCCATATCAGCAGTCAGAAGTGGTCGAATCTCATCAGGAGGGAAAGCCCAAGTAGTAAAGAACTCAAGAGATCTGGCACCTTTCTTCGCCAAGGCGTCAGCAACTGCATTACCTTCCCGAAGAATGTGGTTTCAATGAAATCCCGAATGATGAACCAAGATGTCCTGTATGTTCATGACAACTGGGCACAACCAATGACCCATCGGAGCACCTTGGCGGATGAGCCGCAGAGCCTCCATTGAGTTTGAAAAACAGTAAGCTTCCTCCATTCCTAACTCAACAAGCCTGCAGAGACCATTCCATATCCCATGCAATTCCGCCCCGAGATTAGTAGTAACGCCTACCGAGCCAGAAATCCCACTAAGCCAGCGGCCATCAGAATCCCGAATAACCCTCCCAAAACCAGAAGGACCCGGGTTACCAATCGAATTGCCGTCCACATGTAGAATAATATCCCCACCCCCCAATAGATTCCAACAAACCAAGCGGGGTATCCTATATTTAGGCTTAACATTGTAAGCACGCTCAAAGGCATCTCCCAGATGAAGAACTTCACGAGTAATGGTTTGCACATTAATAGCATTCCCCCTCATGGAGAGTGCATTCCTATGTTGCCATATACACCATAACGCTGCCCACATCCTACCAGTCCACCCACCACAAAATTTAAAGAAAGTCGTCCCAGGCTCATCGTTTCCATCCTGCCAATAACCAAGTGCCGCTACACCCACACACTGCCAAATATCCACTGCCCAAGAGCATCTAAAAAATAAATGCCTAATTGATTCTACCTTCACACTACATACAGCACAAACCGAGGAAGAAGCCATACCTCGACGAGTACGCAACTGATTAGTGGGCAGCGAATTATGGACAATAAGCCAAAGGAGGAATTGAACTTTTTCTGGTGCCCGAATTTTCCAAACCCAACATTTGCTTTGATCATCCCCAATTCCCCTTTGGGTAATAAGCCATGAATAGCCCGACCGAACGGAATAATCACCATCTGGATTCCCTGCCCATCGCCAACAATCCCGAACAGTGGCATGCAAGGATAGAGGGCCATACTCAAGAATTTCTTTATTTATGGAATCCGGAAGAGGGGTTACCAGGTCTTTCCATTTCCAACGGCCAGCATCGTACACATCCATGATCCGGAGCTCGACATCTGCGACATGAACATAAGGAATTCTGGGAGCCACCGCCCCTCCTTGTAACCATGTATCATACCATAGGCTACTCTTACCATCTCCAATGCGGAGGCGACAACCCTCTTGAAGTAGAGGCGCCACTTTGACAAGAGCCCGATAGGTGGCAGAAACACTTGGCCGCTGATGCAACAAACCTCCCTGATACCGGTATTTAGCAGCGAGAATATTCACCCAGGGCTTAAAAGCATGTATTAGAAAATCCATAAGAGCTTTCCCCAAGAGGGCTGAGTTCGCATCTCTGCAAGACCGAATTCCCAAACCACCCATACATTTGGGAGTAGCAACTTTATTCCAACTTATCAAGTGTATCCCTTTCCCATTGCAATCTTTCCAAATAAATCGATTGATACAACGGTCAATGAGCTCGCAAATTGAAGAAGGCAGCCAATAAAGTTGCATTACATAGGCCGGAATGGCAGCTATCACCGATCGGGCAAGAGTAGCACGACCAGCTCTATTCAGCATTGCTCGTTTCCAGGTGCCTAGCTTGCTGCGTATGTTTTCCATTAAAAATTCAAAATGCATCCGACGAGCGGCTCCAGAGAAAATAGGAAAGCCAAGATATTTGCCAATAGAAGTTGTGAAGTCCACATTAAGCATATTAGAAATATCCACAATCAAGCCCGGAGGGACAGCGGATGATGCATACCCCATGGACTTGCGGGTATTAATTTTTAGGCCTGCCCTATCCGCAAAGCTGGAAAGCACAGTATCTATACAACGGGCACTAACCTCTGTCGCCCTAGAGAACAACAAGAGGTCGTCTGCAAACATGAGATGAGATAAAGGAGTAGCATCCTGCGCCAGGACAATAGGCTGCCACTCTCCCTCCCGGACCTTAGACAATATAGTACGGGACAACTTCTCCATGACAATAATGAATAAGTAAGGTGAAAGTGGGTCTCCCTGTCTAAGTCCCTTCGCAGGTGTAAAAGAAGGGAGGGCCGAGCCGTTCCACAGGATGGAGTAGTTAGGGGAGCGAACACAAAACATGATCACCTGCACCAACAAGTCGGGCAACTGCATATCTTGCAAACACTCCTCTACAAAATCCCATTCAACATTGTCATAAGCTTTTTCGAGGTCCACTTTCAAAAGAAATTCTTGAGCTCGACGATGGCGAATCTTAAAGGTATGAATAACCTCCTGAAGGATAATGGCATTCCCATAAGTACCTCGGCCTGGTAAAAACGCCGACTGAAAAGGCCTAATATATTGTTGGAGTAACGGCCGAAGACGATTAACAATCACCTTAGTAAGAATTTTATAACTGACATTGCATAAGTTAATAGGTCTGAAATGTCGAATTTCCTTCGGAATGTCCACCTTGGGAATTAGGCAAATGAACGTAGCTGCATGTTGAACATCAAACGACCCACTCTGAAAAGCACGGCGAACAAAACTCCATATAGAAGGTCCAACAGAATTCCAATATAATTTGTAAAATATAGCCGGAAATCCATCAGGACCGGGCGCTGCTAGACCCTTCATCTGGTTGACCGCCAACTTAACTTCCTGTATATTAACCTCACAAAGCAAACTAGTCACATCCTGGATGGGATTCAAAGGAGTGAGTGCCAATATATTCCTGGGGGACTGAATAGTAATACCGAATAGGCTGTTGAAATGCAAACAGGCATGATTTTTCAGTGTTTGATCATCTGTTTCCCAACGTCCATGGATATCAAGTCCAAGAATGCGACTTCGTTGCCAATGAAGGAGCGTTCGTGAGTGAAAATATCGCGTGTTACGGTCACCCAACTTAATCCATTTATCACGAGATTTCTGAAACCAAAGGATCTCCTCTTGCTTTAGGACCTCATCCAATTTCAGTAGAAGTTCTTGCTCAAGACGCACCATACACGCAGAATCTATGCCTACCAAACACTTCCGAACTCCCTGAAGCCGTCTGAGAATACGTTTTTTTCTCCGTTTAATATTTCCAAAAGTAGACTTATTAAAGTGGTTAGAAGACTCGCGAACCTGCTTCAACTGATCATGAAGAGATGAACCCCCCGGTTGGCAAGCTGCATCAATAATATGCTCATAATGGGGATGCGTAGACCACGCAAATTCCCACCGAAACGGCCGAACAGCCGGTGGGGCATCACGGTGGCAGCATCTTAGAAGGATCCCGTTATGGTCAGAGGCTCGTCTTGTCAGGACTTCCACATATCCTCTAGGAAATAGAGAGATCCAATCTGCATTAGCAATGGCTCTATCTAGACGCTTTCTAGCCAGAGGTCCACCCGTTGTGTTTCGCTGCCAAGTAAATTGATCACCAACCGTGTGTAACGTATCCAACCCACAATCATCAAGAACCTCAGCGAAACTGTCACAATGTCGCATGTTTGGTGACATACCCAAGGCCTCGGTTGGTGAAAGAATGTCATTCCAATCCCCTAGAGCTAGCCAAGGACCTCGACATAGCTCACGAGTGTTGCGTAAATTGTTCCAATCCACCTCTCTGCCCCTTGAGCAAGGGTTAACATATATACAAGTGAAATTCCACTTGACTGATCCCTGGCTGTCTGTGAAAGTTGCCTGCCGGGCATAGCTACACAAACAGGTGAAGGTGACTGGTAATCCAAGTCTAACCAAAATCCAAATTCCTCCCGCTCGTCCAATACAATCTGATATGTGCAAAACATCATAGTTATGTCGATAAAAGAAACCCTTAAGAGGGCCAAACAAACCCCGGGGTTCCAGTATAACAACCACTGAGGGCTTATATTCCGTGAGAACATCCGCAATGTGACGTTGGGTATTCCTGTGCATGGCACCACGAACATTCCATGCAAGGATCGAAAACTCCCGAAATTCAATCATTAAGAAACGGGCAGAGTGGTGCTCGAGTTTTCATCTCCGGGCGTCTCAAATTCCATAGCATGGTCATTATTTTCAAGTGGTGAAAACATATTACTTTTCGTGGAAGGCAGACTGAATGAGTTGGTCGTGTGTATTCTCTTTCCCTTAGCTTTCTTAGTTGGTCCACGGTCAAAATCAGACTCAACAAATAAAGGAGTATTCTCAAAGAGTTTCACCGGGGCATCCGACCTTGCCTGCATAGCAGTGTTCGGACTTTTGAAAGAGGAAGGATGTATATGTCGTTCTTGTCGAGGTGTTGTTTGTGCCGCCCCACTAGTGGCAATCGTGACCGGAGCTTTTCCTTCACGCCTCCGAGGTCGTGGGGGCCGGGTCACCATGATCCAATCACCATGGGTGGTGATTGACTCTCCATAATCAGCTGGTACAGAGTTAGGCAAGTTTTTCGCGTCTAATTTATTCCCAGGATTGCTATCCTGAGATTGGGTGTATTCCATTTTTGAAGCCTGAGTATCCTCATCTAAATGCGTAGGCAGATTTTTCTGGGGATGAGAATGATTTGTTTCCGTATCCGAAGCTTCTCTCCCTGTAGGAGCTGCAGGCCGCGAGGCAGATGCCAACGGCACACTGGCAGTGGTAAAAGTTGGCTGTACAGGGGCGTTATCAGCTGCGAAGGGTGGAGTTGGGGGAGCAGCCGCGGCTGAAGCGCGTTGGCAAGATTCATGAATACACATCCCAACAGAAGCTTTAAACCTCTCGCAACCCGTACAAATATTGTGTAAACCTTCGTACGACACTAGTTGCCAATGACCATTCACTCGCACATTGCCAATGACTGGTTTAGTTAGATCAATTTCCACACAGACCCTAGCAAATTGGCATCGCTGCAAGTCCTTCGTAGTGTCATCAACTCGAATTGGCCGTCCAACTAAACCCGCAATTATCGTCACAGCATCTTCATTATAAAATACAAGATTCAAACCAGGGAATCTGACCCATATTGAGGTTTTAACCACCTCCTTGTCCGGGTGGAGAAATTCAGGACTCCAGGGTGTCACAGCAATATGGTAATCAAATAGTGACCAGGGACCATTGAACATAGCTTTCTTTCTATCCTCAGCAATATCAAATTTGACAAAGAACAAACCTTTAACACCATCCGTCACAAACATATGGCCTTTCGGTTTCCAGGTGCGGTGGAGGCGGTCCTGTACTACAGATAATCCAAAGGATTTCCCTACAATTTTCACCACCAAGACATCCTCAAAAGGACTACACAGAAACTTCATAGCATCCTCATTAAAAACCAAATCAGGGAGTAAAGTACAGATAATCCAAAGGATTTCCCTACAATTTTCACCACCAAGACATCCTCAAAAGGACTACACAGAAACTTCATAGCATCCTCATTAAAAACCAAATCAGGGAGTAAAGGGTTGCCGTCAACAATAGAAGTTGTAGTCAATTCACACAGGGGACGAGATGGAGCAGCCGACGATTGGGTGGAAGATGGTGCCCGACAAGTTATGTCACGAAAGGAGGGGCGGGGAAGTGCACTGCCGTCGCCCAGATCCAGGGGATCAGAATTTGTGGAAGAACCACCGCCATACTTTACACCGCCATAAGCACATAATAGTACTCTTAATAAGTGCAAACAACATTTTAAACACTTTCGTAACAGTACTGTAAATAACTAGAAAACAGTACTCTACTAAGCACATAATGATACTCTTAATAAGTGCATAACAGTACTTTTATCACTTTATAACAGTACTATACATAAGCACGTAATAGTACTCTTAATAAGTGCAAACAGTACTTAAACACTTTCATGACAGTACTGTAAATAATTAGAAAACAATACTCTACTAAGCACATAATGATACTCTTAATAAGTGCATAATAATACTCTACATAAGCATATAATAGTACTCTTAATGAGTGCAAACAGTACTTTAAACACTTTCATAACAATACTGTAACTAAATAGAAAACATTACTCTACTAAACATGTAATGGTACTCTTAATAAGTGCAAACAGTACTTTAAACACTTTCGTAGCAATATTGTAAATGACTAGACAACAGTACTCTACTAAGCACATAATGGTACTTTAATAAGCTCATAACAATATTTTTACTATTTTCATGACAGTACTCTACATAAGCACATAATAGTACTCTTAATAACTACAAACAATACTTTAAAAACTTTCATTACAATACTGTAGATAATTAGAAAACAGTACTCCACATAAGTATATAATGGTACTCCTAAGTGAATATATATATTTAAATAATAGTATTTAAAATAAAATTTTATTCACTAAATAACATATTATTATTATTCTTTTAAATAATATAGTAGTTTTCAATTGATACAAAATAAATCTAAGTTTAAATAATTTTTTCGGTGAGAGTTTAAATAAAGTCTTTTATTTGTCTTACTAAATAAAATCCCTTAGGTTAAAAAATATAATTAATACAAGAGTTTCAAAAGAAATAAAAAAAATTAAAGGGAAAAATTAAAATATTACATAAATTTTAAAATTTTAATAATTTAAAATATA